>QUSF01000038.1:469700-717949 GCA_003676055.1 Chloebia gouldiae
CTGCAGAGTTTCCATCTAGATGCTATCTGCCTCATGTATCTGCTACAACCCTAGGGAGGGTTGTAGCTGGCGTCTCCCATGAGTTATCATATCCTTTGATTTCTTGGTGTGGACACAAAAACTAGCAAGTGAAGATAACCAAGTGCATGTGGGAATGTAGGTTTTCCCTCTTGCCCTGAGGAAGAGGAGATCTGCTCCTCTGGTCTAGTATAGACAACTTCCCAAAGAATCGAGTGATAGCTCATAAGGTTCTACTGAAACTGTAGTAAGTCAGGTGCAGTAACATCTGCTCACAGGTACAGAAACACTTGGTCTGATATTCCCAAAGCTTTTCTTGAACAAAAGACTTGTATAGTCCCATTCAACCTTATGTTTATTCTGGGAGATTGTCAGCAAATAGGTGATATTAACCTTTCTGTCTTATTTGCTAGAAAGTCTTTGGAGTGTCTAGCTCCAAAAGTCAGCAAAGGAGGACAAAAATGTCTTGGGTGGGGATGAAGTTCATGTCTTGTTTATGCTTTCTTATTTTTCCCTTCTCCCTCCTGCCCCATTTCTTCATGGGTATTTTTAGCTTTTCTTTGAGAAATGCCACATTTGATATAAATATTTGGCAGTAGACAGTTTAGGAATCTCTGTGAAGAATATAGTCCAGTTTTCAACCTATCTGTTCACACTAAGCACCTTAAGGCTTTGCACAAGCAGAGTCCCCAAAAAGGTCGCTTGGTGTACTGGAGAAATGAAGGCAACCAAGAGAACTTCCTACAGAAGGAACCCTCCTCTATAGCGTTTGCCATTGATGAGACATTAGAAAAAGTGTAAAAAGTGTCCCGATGTTTAAAAATATTTTTTTCCTCATATATCTACATATCTTCCATTGTGTTGTTCCTTTGTTAAATTCCTTATTCTATACGAGTAATCAGGGCCACTTTAGCAGGGAGAGCTCTCTATGACTCAATAAAAAACTGCTTTTTATTTCTTTTATCTTTTGTTCTTGTGATAAACACATCTATGGGAAAATAAACACTGGTAATCTCTGAGCAAATGTCCAGCTGACTGAGAAGAAGTCAGGCTATACATGAAGCGACACATTTCATAAGATCATTGACCTTTACTCTGCTTTCATGGATGTTTATTGTTTCTATACCTAATGAAGACTGGATTCTAGTTCTCCTTTGTTTTTTCCTCCCAACTTGTATTTTATCATCCTAGTAAGAATTCAAAAGCAGGAAAATATATTAATTAAAGCGATATGGAATTGATGAAAATTAGGTTTTTGTTTTTGTGTGCTCATGGATTTGGTAAGCAAACGGGAGAGTTCTGATACAGAAGTGTAATAAGTGTAAAATGGGATTAGAATGGACAAAAGTAGAGCTTAATTTTCTCATTTACAAAATATGAGCATTTTGTACTGCTGCATTATGCAGGACATAATGTGAAATATAATTCATGTTGAATTACAATAGGAGTGCTATAAATGTGCAAGGCACACATGACATCCACCAACACATCACATAATTTTTTTTTGAGAATAGGCTAGCAATTAGAATGGATGCCAAATGGATTTGTAATGAAGGGGGACATTAAATACAGTGTTAGCCTACTTACTGTCACATCAATTACCTAGACTTGTTCTTATTCTAATGTTGGTATTTTATAAGTACTGACACATTGATTTGAATTTTGGCTGAAAGAATGTTTTTTTGCAAAAGATCAGTGCCTTCCCTCTTAACATGATCCAGAACATGGCAAACATACATTTTATGAGACTGATGCATGAATATAATTGGTATTTTATATGTCATCTTCAATGTATGGTGAAAAAACCTGCAAAGAACAACATAAGAAGTATAGTATTTTGTAATTACAGTCAAGATTTTGGAGTAATTACTCAAAAGTCTTTCTAATGTTAACATTTTTTGGACTCAAGTAATGGCTACTGTAAATCCCAAGCCACATAGAACTCACCTCTCAGAAAATTTTAGGGTGTTTTTCCTTTCCTTTCAGGAAAAAAAAAATGCTTTCAAACTAGTTTTATGAGTATTTTATATGTCTGTAAAGACTCCAGTGAGAACATCCTTTACACACTCTAAAGCACCTTATTATGTGATTTTTTTATTTGAAGTCTAAAGGAAAATTTTGAGAAATATTTAAAGTTGTAAAGGCTCATCTCTTTCAACAAAGTTGACTGGCAGTATCTTGTGGGAACCAAACAGTTTTGAGAGATGGAAATGTTGTTCATAAGCTGTGCCAAAAATATGGCATAGTAGGAGGTAGAAATGACAATTTGAAGTTAGTATCCTAAGCATGTTGTATTGTTGTGAATAATATGAACACATTGGCAAACTTTGAGTGTTTTTGTGGCCATCTTCGTGTTTCAATTTTTATGAGCCAACAAAACTGTCTTTGCTGTGTCTAATGCTCATTGGTATTATACAAATAGGGGTGGATTTTCCCTCCAACTATAAAATAGATTACTTTGTGAGGAACCATACAAAGATAAGGAACACCACCACATGAACAAACTATAATGACTTTACTGTTAAATCTCAATGTAAAGAGAAGTAAAATATTTCTACTTAGGGTAAATTTATATGAAAGACAACTTTAGATATTATTGCTATCAAATGAAATGACAAAAAAAAAAACCAAAACAAAACGATTCTATTGCTTCTTTCCATTTCATTTTCCTATTTCAAAAATATCAATTTATTTCAATCATTTTTGCAGAACACCAACCCATGTCTTTTTCTTATTTTTCTGTCAGGCATCTAGGTTTTTAAAATAGCTTTCTTTATTTTTTGTTCTAATCTTCCCACACACTCCACTCTGTCCTTTGAAAAGCCTAATGGCATTGCACTTTGCTGTTGATTGTTACTTTTACAGAAAGCTGTTTATTTCCTGTTGGTGCATTTTCAGCAAATAAAACCTGTCCATTTTTTGTTTGACCATGACATTGCTTATTGTGTTTATCAAACAATCCATACTTGTATTTTCCCTTTATTTCAGAATGAAAAGTAAGCCCAGTTATTTCAAATAAGTTACTTTCATTTAAGAGACTCATATCTATCTATCTAATCAATCTACCTACCTATCTATCTAACCATTTCTTTGCATTAATTTTTGTTATGACTATGGAGTCTGATGTTTTGTGAGGAATATTCTCCAAAATGCAGGAATACATCAGACTGAATTAAGGCTTGCTCTTGTCTGAGTTTTCTTTGGGCTTTTTTATTCTGAGCTGGATAAATACGAGCTGTTTCACATGTAATTAGATTCATATGAGAAATTTTCTGGTGCTTAGATGTTGAGACAGCATCCACAGTTCTTAATTCTATTTTTAGGCTTTAGACTTCTTTAAACTTTCAAGCTGAATGCTGTTGACCTTTTTTCAAGCTCATTTGCTGGAACATGGTCTTTTTTTTTTAGCATTGAATATTTAGGACTATTTAACCAACCCACACCATGCACACCTTATTTGTACATATGAACGTGGTGTCATGGAACCTTTTTAATATGGCAATAGATCAGTTAGGTGGCTTCTTCATCCAAAAATGTAATTGACCATTGGCTGGCAGCATTGCCCTTTGGATCAGGACAGTCCTCTCTTCCTCTGCAGAAATGACTGGAAAAACTTGAGAGGTTTAGTGTTGACAGCTGCAGGGAAGTCTTGGAAAGCTGTGAAAATTTGCATGTACTGCCAGAAAAGCTGCTCCCCCTCTGTACTGTGAGGCATGGCAGAGGACAGCAGGTCATGGGAATTTCAGTTGCAGTGCTCTGTTTTAGCTCCTAGATGAGAGCCCACCTGGAACCCTGCATCCAGCTCTGGGGTCCCTGCACAGGAAGGACTTGGGATTGTTGGAACAAGACCGGATGAGGTCTGCAAAGATGATTAGTAGCACCTTTCTTATGAGGAAAGGATGAAAGAATTGGGATTATTCAGCCCAGAAAAGGGAAGGCTTACAGGTAGCTGATTGTGCCTTTCAGTACCTAAAGGGAACCTACAAGAAAGATTGAAAGAAATTATTTACACAAGGCCATGCAGTGACTGGACAAGGGGAATGGTTTAAAACTGAAAGAGGGCAGATTTAGATTAGATATCAGAAAGAAATTCTTTACTGTGGGGATGGTGAGGCACTGGAATAGGTTGCCTTAGAGAAACTGTGGGTGTCTCATCCCCAGCATTCAAGGCCAGGTTGGATGGAGCTTTGACCAACCTGATCTCATGGAAGGTGTCCCTGCCCATAGACAGGGGGCTCAGAGCTAGACGAAGTTTAAGATCCCTTCCAACTCTGACTGTTGTATGAGTCTGTGATCAATCCCAAAGGGGTCTGATTTTCCATGGAGGCTTCTGCTGAAGGTACCTCATCAGTAGGCAAAATCTCTGTACTCAGTAACAGGTGAAAGTTGCAGTGCCATAAGCACCATACACGTGTGTTCAGAGCAAGCAGGAAACATCCCCAGACTGCAGCGATTATCTTTAAGTGTTGTGTAGTTGGTGTTCTATGGCATTTTAGAGTCTGACCCATCATTTGTAGATTTTGGGACTGACAATCTGAGAGTGTTCAACGGAAAGAAATGCAGCAAAAGCTGTAAGAGGAAGATTTGGTTTCTGAAGGAGACTGCCAGTAGCTGCTCTGGAGGAGAAAAAGGGAAAGAGAGAGCAGCTTTTCAGAAAAGGGATTGTTACAGATGGAGAGGGAAAAATCCATGTACCTCTTAGGGCCTCAGAGTGGAAGGAGGCTGGCAAAGGAGGAGAAATCCAGCAAAACTATGTTGACCCTGGCAGCTGAGAGTTGAGAGCCCATTTAAAGAGAAGAATTCCTTTCTCAGTTGCTGCAAGCAAGGGCGCTGTTGCAGGGTTAAGATATTTTGTGTGGTCAATTTAGTTGAGGTGGATATATATCTGAACAGTTTTTTGTGATTTTCTGCATCTGTGTGTGGCTTGATGTAAACAATAACAGTTAAATAATTCTTACTGCAGAGTCCTTCTGCTTATTTGCATGGTGTTCCATAACATACTAATGTCTTGTGTTTAAAATAGAGTATAGATAAGAAGGTTATTCAGGCCACAAGGTAATGTAATATGCACAGATGTGAATTAAACAGAAAGAGAATATGGAAATTCATATTGTTGCAATTTCACATCCAGTATAGATTTGGGGATGACCAGAATGTGGTTGGTTGGTCTTTTTTCACCACACACACCATCCATTATAAGTGTGTTAGGAAATGATGAATATTCTTGCTTACATGGAGGCTGGCTTTTGAGATCTTTATGGTTTCATTTATCCTGAAGGCTGTGAATGCAGTTTTGTTTTACCATGGAATTTAAAGTGTTAAAACTGACAGATGCTAAGGAATATGTCCTCCTGTTATGTAGGAAGGAAAAATGAGAAACAAATTATTTGTAAAAGATTTCTAAGATTTCTGTGTGGCTCCTAAGTTTTTTTCCTTTTTTTAAATTTTTTTTACTTGTGGAAGGACATGACTTGAGTGGCCTGGAGGAGAGTTTGGAGGCAGGAATGGATTTAAACATTCTGGGCACTGCAGAAATTGGTGTTCTGTAATTAAGCTCTTGTCCTTTGGCTTAGCTTGTCATTGCATGAAATGTCTGAAACATCTTGACCCTCTCTAAGAGGAAATACTTCTTTGTGAACTGGCAGGTTTGCCTTTCAGGAGCAACAGGGAAAGAGACCTCCACAGAGGTACTGGGGTGATACTAGAGAGGTGCCCTTGGGCAGTCACTGAGCTCTGATATATCTGAGTGGAGAATTTTTCCAATTAGAAAGGCAAATTCTGGTTCAGAAGCAATGACAAAACTTCAGGACCTGAGATAAAATAGACCTGTGAAACAGATCTGTATTTGTGGCATGGCAAGTTCAGGCTCTGTTCTTGGGTAGCAGCAGTATCAGTATTTTAGCTCTTGTTATGCATGTGCCCCGTGGAAAGAGTCACGGCTGATGGTCAGGTACAGGCTCCTGCACTCAAGCTCTTCACCTTCTGCCAGGTGGCTCCACAGTGCTTTGGAAAGATTCACTTCAGTGGTACCTGAGGAAGCCTGTATTATGTATGAGTTTGGGATTTCTTAAAGCTTACCTCAGAGGGATTTTGATGAGCATAGTCACTGCAAGTGCATGCTCCTCATCTGAAATGGAAAAAGCATTGTGGGTTTTGTGACTTTAAAAAAAAATTAGGAAAAATAGACGACTACAGAACTGGTCCAGAATTTACTTGTAAAGACACTTCTTTTTCTTTATAGGCATAGACCTGGGTCTATTGTTTGTCGTCAACAAGCACTAGCTTCTTTTCCAGAGAAAGAGCCAAGCAAAACACTTCTCTGCTCCCTTCATTTCAAAGAACTAAATGAACCTTCATCTAGTAACTGAACAGAGTGATGGATATCACAACTGCAGCTTATGGCTGAAGTGTTTTGTAAGCTTTCTACGCATCATGCATACAGAAGAGATGGGGCATGCATTCTGCTTATGTGAAAGTGTGTGTGTATATATATATATATATGTGTGTGCGTGTGTGGGGGAATTGGTGCAGTGCAGGACAGGGCCTCTAGAGCTCTCTGTTGCTGCATTTTTCTGTGACAGTGTTTTGAACTGCTTTCAGAAAAAGGCAATACAAGTGTGTTGGTATTTTGTTGTTGTGGTTGTTTGTGTTGGCTTTTTTTCCTGATTTCTTTTGCTTAGTTTTGTTTAACTCCAAGTGGTTTGTACTCAATATGCCCAGAGGCACAGGGAGAGATGAAGATAATGTTGACTTTGAAAACTTGTCTCTGTAATATAGCAGAATAGATATTAACACCAACTTTTATAATTCAACATTATGAAAAATCCTACAAATAAAAGAACTAACTAGAGTCTACTGAAAAATGGAAAATGTTAGAAGTTCAAAACTAAATTAAGTAAAACAAGCATAGAAAGTAAAAAGAAGGAAACTGAGGTAATGCAATAGCATTGCCTTTTGAGGTAAAAAAAAGTAAGAGAAGTGCTAACATACAAGTGAAGAATGTGTATCAACAGAGTTGTTCTGACAACATCTCCCTTTTTCCCCAGAAAAACATACAAAGGAAACACTACTAGGAAGCTTCTTAGACAAAAGTGCACAAACAGCACAAATATAGTAAAACAAGGAATTGGAAAATGTGTAGGACATATAGGAAAAGTATATTATATTTGCTGCAGACAAAATTGGAAGTTTCTATCTTAATTGTTCACTCTTCTGAAGAATGCACGATTATTGAAATGTTACAAACTGGGAGGCAACAGTTGGTATCCAGTTCCAGGGGAGATGTCTTTAGTCTACTTAAGCAATGGCTAGTTGTCACAAAACCTAATAAAAGAAGACATTTTTATACCATATAATAAGCATGCCTGACTGGTAATGTGCAGATGTCATTGCAATTTTGGTTCTGAACACATTGAGAACATTTTTTGCCTGCGTGTCTCTTTGGGAAGCTTTGCCCTTCCTCATGCTGTCTAATCACCATGGGAGTCAGAAGTCTTGATTAAGCTGCAGCCCCTTTTATGTGGCACAACAATCAAGCATTTGCTGGGAGGGCCTCACTCAAATGTAGAAAGTGTTCACTTCATCTTGCCTTGCCAATAAAGTATTGGCCTAATGGGAAAACTGCAGGACTTCTTTTTTTTTACTGTTGGCAAAGAGGAGATGGATTGAGTTGTGAGAGGCAAGTGCATGATAGAAGTCTTTCTGAAGCTTTGAACTATATGCTAAGTGAGGAACAGTGAGATGCCATGGCAACCCTGCCTGGACAGCCCATTTTTTTGCTGTGCCATCCTTGCTAGGGATGGACAACAAGGAAGATTGATCTCCTCCTAGGTCTGGAGTCATCCCATCTAGCTTCAGGCATGCAGCTGAGATAACTTGTGCCCCTTTAACTGCAGAAGTGATGCAGAGCCTTTCAAGGGGTAATTCAAGCCACCAGACATCACCTAGAGATACCTCCCTTTCCATGTTTGATTGAGCGGAAAACTAGGCTTTGTTCTCCAGCTGAGAGTCAGAAACATGCCTAAGGTAGGAGGGAACTAATCTGGAGTTAGCTGGGGCACTACAGTGGTCACAGGTGACTGGGAAGGGTATGAGGAGTGGCGATCTCATGGGCATTCCCATCAGTGTTTGGTGATGCCAACAGAAGGGGTAGGTGCTGGGCTGTCAGGCTTGCTTAGCAGCTCTCAGGTGGCCCTATGGCTGTGTCTAGCTGGCTGAAAGTGTCTGTTCTTTTAGGTGTGGCCATGCCATGCCTCCTTGCCAGCAGAAGTAAAGACTGGTTCAGTGTGTTGTAAAACAGGTCATGTCCAGCGCCACAGATTGAGGGATGGACAGAAGCAGGAGGAGATGCCTAGCTCTCAGTTACATCACTTGTAAGGCCACAGTTTCTGTGTGGCACTGAAGGTGAACCACAGAAAACCTGACAATCTGGAGACAGTGAATACAGAAATATGTGAGACAAATCTCCAGAGTACAGTCTGTTAGTACTATCACCAGGGTTTCTGCTCTCTTGTCCATCTGATTTTCAGTTACATGTTTGAAGGAACTCTAGGCTTTGGCTCAAATATTTTCATTCTCAGACCAAGAATGTAATATTTAAGAATCACTTAAAGGTTCAGATGGATCCAAGGTTGCACCTGTGTTTTGCACTTCAGTTATCCTCTGCTAGAGGAGAGGTTTTCATCTGAGACTTTTTCAGCTGTGTTATTAAATACTGCTATTTTAAGGTCTTGTTCAGTAAGCATAGTATTTTAATAAAACATGATTGTGAGTATGGAATAAATACTATTTTTAAGGGAAGTACATGATTATTCAGTTGGAACCAACTGAGGGTGATACTTTTTCTTTTTGCAATGAATAAGTTGGTCATTCTCAATCAGCCTGTAGTTAAACTGTGGCTATTGTGTCCCCGTGATTTTTTTTCTTAAAGTTGCTAATTATGTGCCCATCAGAATAATGGAAAGAGTAATTTTCCTTATAGTGCTTAGTGACATTGAAACCTCTATTATACTGTGATTGGAACTGCATAATTAGAGATAATTGCTGAAACTGTATTGTCTGTTCAAATATAGCTCTACAATAATTACCTTATTTTAATTAAATATGTTTGGGATTTAGAGTGGATCTCTCTTAATTTACTCTATTAAACAGAAACTTCATTTAGGTATAAAAATGCTTTATGCTGCAAACTAACCACTGATTTAACACATCACCTATTACCTAATGTGATTTTACTTGTTCTGTTTGAAAATCACTCAAATCCAGTTAATTAAATATTTAAAAAGAAAGCATCTCTGTGTCCCAAGGCTGGAGTTTAGAGTGAAAATCCAAAAAAAATCTCTCACTGTAGAGCTCTAAGATACTGTCTTAATTCTTCAAATTCCTGGAAAAAAGTATGTTTTCGTGTGTAATCAAAAAGTTTTGTGAACCTCAGCACTTTAGTTTTTGAAAAATTATTATTGTGTGTCTTCCTTTAATCAGATTCTAAGAAGCCAGATGCTTTGTTTCAGAAAGCAAAGCTGGCCCAGATTTAGCATCCATTGAAGATATGCTCCGTGCTTTATGATCTCAGACTGCTGCTGACCTGACTGCTAAGGAGGGTTTGTGGGCTGATGGCCTGTCTTCATCCCCTCATATGGGCTTATGGAGGCTCCTTTTATCAGCTTTTTCATGCTTGATCTGAGAAGGAGTTGGGTTGCTCACTTGTGGAGGGGACATCTGAGGCTGATAACCTCTGTCCCCACGTTTGCATAGAAATGTCACTCATGAACAAAATTTACTGCATACTACATATAGGTATGGCAAGTGGAAAAGTGTACACAGTTGAGCTAATGAGATATGTGAAGGACTTGGGCATCCTGAGAGAACTTTCCTTTAAGACGTGACAGTTTGCGCTGACTTTGTTAGCCTTAACTAAATGCAGCTCTTTTTAGAGCTTTGTTAATACCCTCTGCTGAACAGAGTTGCTCAGGTCTCAGCTGAGCAGTGAAGGTCAGTGCAAACAGTATTTTCTGGTGCTAAGATTGCTTAGTGGCCTAAAAAAAATTGAGGCCCCTATTATTTTTTCTGAGATGTTTGAATCACTGCTGATTAGAACTGGGCATTGTTTATCAGGTGGTCAGGCAAACCAGCATAGTTCCTTGTTATGAATGACAGCAGAGCTAATGATACTTTGGGAGTTTCAAGTTTTTCTGTTCTATATTTCAGTATTTACTAGATCAACTCAGGATTCATGTAAAATGCAAGATATGTAACTTTTAGCAAAAAGAGAACAGAAAGTTGCAGGGGGCAAAAATCAAGATAGTAAACGCTCCATATAAGTACTGATATATGACCTTATCTAATTTACTTTGGCTTTAGTGACAGCTTGAATGCACTGCACTGTGAATGGACTGTTCAATCTCATTCTACAGTGCATTAAAGCAGCAGTATTATACATAATCAGGCTCAATATTTAGATTATGAGTGGTCTTACATTGAACAACAGAAGGCCTTCAGTTTTGAATGATCATAGAGTTAAAGAAAAGAAAAGTGAATGCTATCATGATCCTGAGAATGTACTTTTACTAATAAATTATAAAGCTTTATGTTTTGGATATTGATGCCATATATAGATAACACTCATTAGATTCAAGTAGCACACCTAATAGCGCAAATATTTAATTAATGTATTTACTACGTCTCAGTATGTGAGCTATAAAAATTATAAAGAGGCAAACTAAGAATTGAAGATTTTATTTCAAAATTTTGCACGTGCAAAGAATCATAATGCATAAAAGCAAAATACTTGGAAAATAGTGATGTTACTTTAAATAATTTCACATAAATTTGTAATTCTATTCAGGCTTAATTTGCCAATACAGATAGAAGGAGTATTTAAAATTGAGAAGATGAGTGCAACAATTATATTTTATTCTTAAGGATCTTTGGATGTAATTGGAGAAGATGAGTGTCATAATTATGCTTCATTCCTGGGTTTGTTGTATTTTGTAAGGTAATTGCATTCAACAGAATAATATTTTAATGTGAACTTCCTCATTATTACCTTAATCTGAAAAGATATAAGGGTGCTTAGCCTTATGTGCATCATCACATAAATTATTAGACTCAACTTTAATAAGGGCAATTGTCTGGGGTCTTTTGTTGTAGTTTTTTCTTTTCTTTTTTTTTTTTTTTTTGTGTATTTGTGTGTTTGTTTTGGTAGGGATTTTCTTTTAATATTCCCATTCTTGCAAAGATTTAATCTTTTCCTTTTACCTTCAGCCCTGAATCATGTGGGATGACTTGGTCTTCTTTGATTCAAAAGGATTATCACAGAGAAGGGCAGAATGATATATAATTCAGAAAAAATAAAACAGGAACTCTTGATCCCTTGGAGTTCATTGTTATTTTTTTTACCACACAGACCATTTCTAGTGATGTCATTTTTGCCATGAATTTTTTTGGGGTTGAATGTGAGAAAAGATTGGCTCACAGGATTTTCCATCAGAGATCATCCACTGATGAATGACCTCATAATAATGTATTCTTAGAATCCACTATTATCTTCAGACAGTGATGAATAATTTGGAGGTAAGGCCATTTGATAATTTCTGAGAGCAAGAAAACCTGGATTTTCTTCAAGATGGCACTATAAGGAATTGCTCAGTCCTGGATAATGTCCAACGTGGAATTTTCCTAGATTTCCCTTCTCCTGGTGGGGGCTTCCTCCTGTAAGTAGCAAAATCAATGGACTACATGCTGGTATCTAGAAAGAACATCTGTGATGATTTGTGACAAATTACTAGCTTGAGTTAGTGGGTTGTGCCTCCCCAGTGGCAAATTACTGGTTAGTAACCAAGAAAGGGAAATAATGACAGTTTTCCTCAAGGTAGTGTTGTACTGAAAGTTGCATTTCCCTAAAGGAGATTGTTATAGCTGGAATTTGTGTGTTGTTTGAAGAAATAGAATTTAACTTGGTTGTTTTGCTTTAGGTTTTTGCATCCAAATTCCTGGATTGTAATATACAATGACCTCAACTATTCTGTTTTAACTTACAATGACTTCAATGTCATTTTGAATGTTAACATGTATGTTTACAGCAGAAAAGGTGACTAGAATGTTCAAATTTTTTGCAAGATACAGTACTCTCAGGGTTCTTTCTCTGGTGCTGTTTTGGATAAGACTTTTCCTGTATAATCTTCCAAATACTTTACTACTGCGTTACTGTAGTGACGTTGTTTTCTATAATATTAAATGAAGTCAGAAGAGGATAAATGTTAATAAAAGTATATAGATTTACACTTAAAGTAATGGCTACCTCCTGTTATGAAAAAGGAAATGTGGTCAGCACAAAAAAAAACAGTGAAAACTGGGAATCCAGTGGCTGAATTTTAAGATGAAATGTTCATAGAATTTTCCTGATCTGTCATCTTTATACCCTCCTCATAGTTACTGGGGGCAGCTGTTATGACATTCTCAACCCTTCCCCTCTCTGAGCTGATCAAACCCAGATTCCTCAGCTTCTGTTCATAGCTCAAATATTTGTCCTGACCATCCCAGTGACCTTTTGCTGAATTTCCCCAGTTTCTCCATGTCTCTTCGCACTGGCTACCCCAAAATTGAATCATGCAAAAGCTGGATTGCATATGTTGTTCCTGGCTCAATTAATCAGAGGTTCAGCTGAGCTAAATTTTAATTGAATAGGCTGAGGTATGGGTTTAATTATATTGCTGTGCAAAACTGCATATTTTGCATTCATTTGTGGAGAGGATGCAAGGTTTTACCTTACCAAGGGTATGAGAATGAGAGCTTCCTAGGCACCTGCATCAAAAACAAACCAAGAGAGAAGACCCTGAGATTCTGTGCTTCAACAGTGGGACAGTCTTCTGCTTTATTTTTCATAACAATGGGAGGAAAACAATAATGAGAAATGGAAACACATTAATTAGACTGAGAGGAAAATAATCACAATGTTTTGTGATTTCCACCCTCTGCAGATATAGTAGTCATCTCAAAATCACTGCTGCATTTTCTGTTGGGTGAAACTCTTGTTTGTAAGGAGAGATAGAAGGGACCCTAAGCATTGATTTAAAATCCTCAAAATAAGATTGGGCTGTTGGACAGACTCTAGTCTGTCCACTTAAGCATTGCCTGGCATTTTATTGAATATTAAATATAGCATTGAGAAACAAAATCCTTTAAATGTAGTTGGGAAAATACATCCATTTGATATAAAAATGTTACACAAGGTTTTTTGTTGTTTTTTTTTTCCTATTTATTTTAACTTCTCTCTAGTTAGAAAAACCTAGTTTGTTGAAACTTAGCATTTGTTAATAGTAGGTTTATTTAGATATAGACTGTGTTTCTTAACCTTTTCCCATTTCCCCTTTAATTACCATGATCTGCAGGTTTCAGCCACCCAGCTGTGCAGATTATAGTATCTAGTAACTTTTCAGGCAGCTCTGCTGCGTTGTCTTTGGCTGCCCTAGGATCTAACATATGGTTTGTTAGGATTAGTCAGGTATTTGTCTAAGAAACTTTTCAATGACTTTCAGAAAGAGAAATTTAACATGAGGAAAAAGTTAAAACAATTGTCTGCAGACCAGGCATATCTGCAAATGGAATATTGTGCTGTATGAGACAGTGAGAAAACTTCCAGAAATACTGTGACCTTGGTCATGGTAGTGTGAGTACATACATTACTCTGACTCACTCATCCTGAAAAGCTATGATTTTTTTTAATGAACCAAATCCATCCCATGCTTGCAATTAGTGTTTATTCACTTCAAATAGTGTTTGTTCCCTTCAAAATCACATTCTATTGTTCTATTAGCAGTAAAGTACGTGGCTTCAGGCTGTTGAGTTGAAGCGGGTAATACGGTGAGCATTTTTTGATGCTATACACTTGGTTTTCTAATTACAGGAGCCAAGAAAGCAGCCAGGGGACAGATTACAGAGAATAAAAATTTGTGGAGGAGCAAGACTCTGATGTTAGGTTGGTCCTACAGTGACAAGCAGTATCCAAAGGTCTAGCTACTGCAAAACATCTTTGCGGGTTTAAGGTGGAGTTGGAGGCTTCCATTAAATAGATCTTGTTTCGCTCATCACAACTGGATCACCAGCTTATTCCTCCTTCCAGTTCATTTCTGTACTGCTTCTGAGCAACTTTATCCTCCCTGTTTCAACTGAAAATGATATTAGAGAAATGGTATAAGAGAAACTCAGCATTCCATTTCTTTCTGTTTCCAGAAATTAAGATTTGGGTAGAAGAAGGAGAAAGTGTTCTCTAAACTGGCCCTGTGCTTTGGATCCAGTGAAATGCACTCTGGGACAATTCAAGTAGCTGCTTTTCACATTGCTTTTTCTTATTTACTGCTGTTTGTTGTTCTTGTCCTACAATGATTTCACTCTTCTTTTGACTGCAGATAACAGCAGAATGGAGTGGTTTCATGAGGGTCTTCTATGATATCTCCCAAGACATTACAAAGACATAGATACAACAAAATTGTCTAATTTCATGCCCCAGAGGATTTGAGAATTGAGCAATAAACATATAATTGAAATACTTAAATGTAGTGGGATTTTTTTAGAGTTTTTATTATGTTGAAGAGGGACAATAAATTCCAGTGTTTCCACTCCCCATCCAGCATCTCAAAAAGCTTCAGTAAAAAATGCTAAAAATATTTTGTGAACTGTAGAACTATGAGGAAGAAAAGGAGTAAGCAGAAAATGCAGAAATCCAGTTGTCTTATTTAATTTCTTCAGACTTTCTTTTTCTTTGCTTTTCATTGTCTATTTAGATAATGTTTGTGGAATACAAAGTACTTAGTGGTGCTAATACCAGCAACCTCAGGATTATATTCACATCAACATTATATAAACTGAAAATGAAGAAAAGTGAAGAGCATATGTGGAAACAACAAAAGAAAGCTTGGCTTCAAGTATTGGCAGTATTAGTGGAAAAACAGCCCATTATTCTCAAACAAGTACAATAGGAAAATGCAGAATTTCTTATGACAGAGATGCCAGATAATATTCCTAAAGAGTAACCCCCAAATCTCAGATAATGAGATTTGGTCATTAGGTAAGGAATTTTGAAAACTGTATCATTAGAAAAATATTAAAATTCCTGGAACAAAAAGCATCAAGACAAGTTCAGAGGAAATAAAATCCCACAGTGGAGTGTAAGCAGAGCAGTAAGTAGAATTGTTGAAACATAAAGAGAGATCTCTGGCTAGATTTTTTTTTTCTGTAATGATTTCTGAAATGTAAAATACAGTTCCTCAGTTTCAATTTTAGTCAATAGAATTAAAAATTAGTGTTTTCACTTTATTTGATCCAAATTTAACTATGCAATTGAATTGAATGTTTTTTAATAGGTGAAAGAACAGCTATCAGTTGAAATTTTCTTAGTCATCGTGATCTTATGGGTTTCCTGATGGGCTGTGTGCCTTCTGTAATGACACTTCTGACATGGTAATTGTGGGTTTCACATGCCTGTGTACACAGTGTGGATGGAGTTGACTACTCCAATGCTATGGAGAGGATTTCCTGTCCCAGGGAGAGGAGTGGGGTAAAAAGGGACAAAGCTTTGGAGTGAGCACACTGAAAAGAACTGTCACTGATCTGCACCCATCCCTGGGGTTTTGAATCAAAATGCATCAGGTTAATTTTTTGGAAGTTAAAGAAATTTGGTTGCAGAATGAAATTTTGGCAATTTCATGCTTCTGTTCTTTGGATTTTTCTTACTGATTTGAAACAGAATGCTGCTTTGAAATGTTGTCACTACACCCAGCTCCTTAAAGAAAAAAACCCATGAAAATAAATGTAGAATGTGGCTGATCAGCAGCAAAAAACTCTGTCATGAACTGTTTGCTGAGCTGAAAGTAAGACTTAGTGTATTTGTGCATCTCTCGTATTCACAGATCATGAGTACCCAGACAAGTGCAAAATTGTCTAATATACACAGAGCCTCATACAAGCAGCTTCTTGTATGAGATTTTCTGGAGCAAGAAATAAAATTTGATTTTGAATGAAATAATTATAATGAATTAAAATAGTGTGTTGTGAAGTGAAGCTATCTAGTCAGTAGTCAGGAACAGCAGCATATGATTGAAATTATGTGCCCCAGGACTTCATCTGTCACATAAACTATCCTCCTAATTGGTTGCATAAGTCTTCATAGAACTCTCCAATGAAGATACACTAGTGTGAACTGTAATTGCAGTTTGTTGATATGGAATTTACAGAAAACCAAATAGGTAAATGCCTGAATAAATTATTCTCAGTGATTATTTATTCTCCTTGTCAAACACCGTGCAAAAAAACTTTGAGGGGGACTGTAGTACAGAATTTTGCTTTCATCTAACATTGATAAAATGGATTTCTTTGTGTTTCTAAATGGAAAAAAATTACACTTATTTATAACAGATTTTCATAGGTCCCTGAAATTATTGTTCTATGATAGATTGCATTGCTGACAGCAAATTTAGTAATGTAAAACTATTAATCCAATTAGGGGAAAAATCTACACTTCTTTTTCCCTCAACAGAGAGAGAGTATAAGCAGATACAACACTTGCATGCAGGTTGTTATTTACAAATACACATAAACATGTTCTAGAAGAAGGAAATAACTGTGTTTTCTACCTTGGACTTACTCTATAGCTATTCTTTAATCCCTGTAGGGTGGATTTTTTTGTTTATGTGATTTTTTTTTTCAATTTCTTTTTAAAATGTTGAAAGGATTCATGTCTTCTTGGTGGTCATCTAGGAACTAACAAGCTGAAAGGTGTTATAAAAAGTATTACTACATTAGTAGAATTACACTGATCTCAAAAGCTGTAATATAGAGGACAGCTGTATAAGAACAGGCTTGTTGATTTTCAATTACTATTCCACATATGCTCATCAAGGAAATTATTCTAGTCTTTAGAAACAGGGGTTTAAAACAGGAGGCAAAAATGCTATTCTGAAAATGTTATATGTCTTTTGCTCATATGGCTGTTTCTTACTGTTTGTGTGCCAGAAAGGCAATATTTTTGATGATAGACCTTTTAGATTTCACATTTGCATCTTCCCAGGGTAGCTTTATATTTTTTGAAAACAGGAATATAATGTTTTCTGGGAACAGGCAAAGGCTAATAAGTTGATTCAAAGCAACAAAGAATTTAGGACAGATTCTGACTTCCAAATTTCAGGACTTTCATGTTTATTTCTAAAACTAAATCCATAAAAAAGGCTGGATAGTCAGGTTAGTTTGGTATAGAGTTGTAACGTGAAATTCTTTTAACTTTGTTAATTACAACAAGTTTTTATAGGGGTTCCAGACTTAATTACAATTGTTGTGGCATTTTCAGATAACAAATCTTATAATGCACTGTGTTGTAAGTGGTGGTATTAGAAATCTCTGTTATGCAAAATTCTCTTGGGAAGATGTCATTGGTCTAGTTGTAGGCTGGATGAAGTTTAGGTTGTCATCTGGCATGAGTATGTACATGGATTGTTCATTCTGAACAAATTATTTAGACTTTTTTGGGTTGTTTCCAGAAGGGGCATCTAAGTATGCTCAGTTCTGTTCTGATGGGAGCTGCTGGCTCCAGCACCAGGGTTATGGTTTCAGAGGCTTGAGTAGGTTTGGATTTACGCAGGTCACTGTACAATTGCTGCAGACTCAGATACACCACACCATAGGCTGTGGTATCAAGGGTTGGGGCTGCTGCTGGTGACTGCACACCTGTGTGACAGGTATGGCAGCAAGATGGCAGAGGCAGCATTAGAGTGGATTGGTACCATGGTTATTGCTGAAGCCTCAGTGGGTTAGTTGCTGCTGTACTTGGTGCGGGCTGATCAGCTGGGTTTGTGGTCACTGTGTAGCTGCTGCACACATTTGGTTCTGTGTGCAGGGACCTGAACTTGTTTCTCAAATAGGACAAAGTGTAGATATAAGCTTTCCTTCTTCAGAGTATGGCAAGGATACTTATATGTGATAAAAATTTCAGGCTCAGCTCCTAATTGGTTCTTCAGCCAATAAATCTGCTTAATTAACTAGATCTTCATCAAGCAAAGAGTTCAGCCATGATGCAATCATTCTTCTAGTGCACTTGTCTAGAAATAGTCCCCTGGAGGTGATATCAGTGTCTCCAAATATTTGGGACACACTCACCTTGTTTTTTTTTTTTTTTTCCTTTGTTTTAAGTTTAGACATATCCAGTGAGTTCTGTGCTTTCCCATTTCCAATGTCCTGTTAGACAACTTAGTGTAAGAAGAGAACAGCTTCTGTGCTGTGAAATTCCATTCTTAACAATGGCCATGCACATGCTTTATATTAGAGGATTTATAGCATTTTTTATATTTCACAATTAAATATTCCACTTTTCTTGATATAAGACTCATGAAGAGAGAATGACAGAGGAAATCTGTCTAGCATCACTTATTTTTGTATACCTAAGTTTATTACACTGTGTATAGACTCCTAGCAGGCTGATCCATGACTGAAGATTATCTTTTGATTTAGTTTTTTATGAACCGAGCTGCTTGCCTGCTTATATCTTAGTGTGAGTGTGCTAACAAAATATACTCATAACAACGTTTACTTTTTTGAACATCTGGAATTTTTTTAGTTGAGATTTATTCTGTTGTGATGCATCTTTTCACTAGTACTTCTCTGTTCAGGGTAGAGGAACTGTAAAAGTACAGACACAAACTAGTATCTGGGACTTAATCTTGTTGATATATCCCTTTAGACCTTGAGTAAACAATCTACAGGCTCATGAAGTAAAATCAGACCAAGAAACCACCAGGACACCAGAATTGGAAAAATTCACACCAGAAGGCCTTGAAAGTTACAGATCACATTGCATTTAGACTTTGGTGCTTATCTGAGATTAAAGAAGCCAAATCCTGCTCTTGACTCTGAAATGTTGGATGAGTTCTGGGTATTCTGTCTTCCCGCTGACTGTTTACTTTGTCTGTTTACAGTATAACCTTAGAGGGGAAAGGGCTGTCAGGAATATACAAGGCAGGTCAGTGACCATGGCAGATTGAGAATCTCTGCTGAAGACTCCAGGATCTGTAAGGCTGTGGATTTCTATTAGAATTTAATCAAAATCAATAGACTGTTTTTGCTGATCCCTAATGTTCTCCTCTTCTCTTCTCTTTGATTTAGACTGTGCCCTGTGTCATTTTTCTCAGTTTTAGCGCTATCTAATTGTGTGTTTTGAACTTGTTAATTTGCAAAAAGTATTTCAAGAAAGGAAGAGTATATTTTAATGCCAGTGTGACAGTGGTCCGAGAAAGCTTTTCTGAGTCATCAGGGAAGTCTGAAAAAGAAGAACACAACAGGATTGTTAAGAGAGGGAGAATAAAATCTTCTGTCAGCAAACTCTTACTTCAGTTCCACTATAACAATAAATTATGTAACATGGAATAGTGCATTTGGATTTCTCTCCCTTATGGTAAGTAGCTTCATGCAGGTCACTAGAACACTGACAGCATAAGGTAGTGGTCTAAACTCTGCTATTGAAACATGAAGCATTAGTGTGAAAATATTTCATCACTTTGATCTGGAAAAATGCAAAGCAACGTGGGATGTTATTAAGAAAACTCATATTCCAACAGTTCCTACTTCAATTATTTTGTTGCATTTTATTTTGTGCACATTAATGGATGAGAAACGGAAGGAACCACAAATATTTCAACAGATTATTAATATTTTGCATTTTTTTGAGTTTTTACTGGGGTTTGTGAATACATGCAGAAACTTTTAAAAATATCCATATTTGGAGTTTAGTGACCATTATCACTGACTTACACAAGATTGTTTATGAGTCATGGAGAACCATATGGGTGTTTCTCCCTTGACTGCAAAATAAATCCAGTTTCTGGGAACAGATGCTCCTTTGATGAGGCTGTGCTGACAGACAGTGGCCGTTCATCACTGTTGTGCGTTAGCTGTATTCAAAGAGAAATTCAACAAACCCCATGTGGTATTAGTGATCAGACTGATTTTTACTAAGTCATCAAAGGAGTGAAAAAATACTTTCAAATCCTGCATAGACTGTGCAAATTATAGGTGTGACTATGTGGTATGATTAAATGATCTGAAGATGTATTTGAGCAAGTTCTAAACAAATGAAGCATAGTTAGTTCTCCCTGGATTAAATATAACTGTATGCTTTCAATATTTGAGGAAATGCTTTTAGCAAGTCAGGAGAAAACTATTGTGCCAATAGTGTCAAGGTTGGAGGAGTTTTTAAAAAGTACACATCTAATCTTTTGCCTTCTAAAGTCTTCTGCAAATCTATTTTAAAACTCTAGCTTTTAAGTGGAAGAATGGAAAGTAATTGAAAGAAGAGAATAAAGTGAAATAAAAATGTCAAGGAGAGGGGTAAAGAGCTGGTACTTTGTAAGATATCCTCTAGGTGTCATCACAAAGACAAATGAAACTCTTTTTGTCTTTTGAATGAAGTTTGTCAAGTCATTTGGTCAGCACATGCCCCACTGGGAACAGTAATACTATGCACTAAGAGAATTGTGTATTTTATATAACATGTTACTTGTAAACAGAATGAGGGAAGTCAGAGGACAAAATCTCTGTTAGAGAGCTACTGTGTCAGCAGGTGTGATATGAATGGAACGCAAATGGTAGCAGCCTGCGCTGCCAGCACACTCCTAGAAATACACATACACATAGCACATAGCCAGCCAGGCAGTCTTTATGGAATTATTGAAACTTCTGAATCTCTCCTGTAGATAACACACTCTATTTCTTGTCATTGTGAGGAAGGCAGATGCTGAACCAGAGATTCTATTAGAACCTTATTTTCTATGTTCTTGCAGTGTGCAGTACAAGGTAAGCCTCCTTAACGTGACAGTTGCCACTTTCAATTCTTCTATTTTGCTGTTTTACCCTGGAGAGAATTGCATTGTAACTCATTCTTCATATAGGGCATGACAGGAGAGCTGATCAGGAGCTTGATATTGTACTCAGTTCTTGTTGGAAGGTGCACACTTGACAGGACAAAAGCCTTATGGGAGTTTAGTTTCCAAGTTCTCCAGATTGCAAGTTGTTAAGTTTTGAATTTAATTCAATTTTTTGTTGTTAGAAATATTTGTTATATTGTAGTGAAAAGGCTTAAAAAATTTGGCTGTCTTTGTATTTTTTTTTCTGCACAGCTCTATATGTGTGGGGTTTTATGATCTTCATCATGTATCTGGGCAGGGAAGCTTTGCCACATTGCTTCTCTAATATGCCGTGCTCAAACACTAGAATCAAATTGACTAGGGACATTAAAACAGCTGAGGCAAGACAGGAGTCACAATTCTCAAACCTCAATGCAGCAAAGCTAAGCTAGCAGACAGAGATAAACAAAACCTTAAATTTGTGAAGAATCCTGGTATAAGCAAGGACCAACATTACTTTATGCTCCTGCAACTCCATTTACTATGACACCAACAGCTGCATGTTATCTGGGAATTAGGCATTAGATCAGTGTTTGCCCTAGAAAGCTTCTGATAAATTAAATGCCCTCTAATCTGGTTAATTGTTTATGCCAATATATTTAACATTAAACATGCTTGTCTCAAACAATTTGCAAGTGTTTCTTTGGGGGAAGATTGCTAGACTGAGTAAATCCTCTTTGATGTTTTCCTGAGGAAGGTGCTGTTGGCACCCCGAGTGTTTCTAGCTTAATCTCCACACAACCTCAGGGCTCTTTCTGTGAGGTAATAGCTGTCTTTTGCTAAGGCTCTATGGTAATGCTGTACATATGTAGAAATCAGTATTGCATGCTCCAGCATCAAAGAAAAAAGCTGATATTTCTGTGATGAGGTACTTACTAATATGATATACATCCTGATAATAGGTATGTGTAATGACAACACCTAGCCAAAGGAGTGGTAGGGTAATGGCGCCACACTGATCTATTACTGCATAGAAAATAGAGAAAACATGGGAAAACAACACATTATTCTCATTCAGAAGCCCACAGCCTACATTTGTACTATCATTTATTTAATATGAATATAAAATAAACACAGCAGAAATATAAAGCACAGGGTAAGGAAGATGTAAAAATATTAACTTCCAGGTAACATTGTTGTAAAATCGCATCTTATTAGTGGTGAGAGAACTTTGCTCTTTGGTAATTTCATCAGGCTTACAGCGCAGTCACTGAGACTGAAAGAAGCACACTGTCTTTGATTTGGAAAGCAAGTGCATTTTTGCAATTTCAGTCAAAGACAGAAATACAGTTTTTAAATTTCCAACCGAATCAGTTGTACTTTCTTTTAATGAGTGCAGGTGAAATGAGTGGATGGAGCCAGTGAAACTAAACCATTGCTGTTCCTATTTTTTTTTGATACTTGATTTCTGGATTTAGAACAATTATTAGAAAACAAATACTTTTTGTTAGAAAAGTTTCTGTAACTGTGCCTACCACATATATAGAAGAATGTTACGTGCACCACTCTTGTGATATTTCTTGATATATTTCAGTAGAAGTGGCTGACTTGCAAAGAAAAGTAATTCTGAAAACGTAATAATCAATTTTTTGGTATAACATATCCATAGTAAGATTGTGTTTAATAAAATATATTTCTAATTAACACAAATTTGGCTTTTTTTTTAATAACTAATACTAATTTCTTTTCCTGACATTTTAGAGTTTGCTCGAAACATAGTCTACTCTCTTTAGAAATATTTTTAGTGATTATCCAAAATATATCACATAAAAAGTATCTCTTAGATTTCATAAGTGTGCAAATACTTCTAGCTTTGAAAATTTTCAAATATGAGATTCTACTAATCCTCATTCCATGAAATTGTGTTCATCATGCTACTTAAAATAGCAATATTCAGAACAAATAAGCATTAAAATGATGTTTAATAAGTTTAAATAACTCATGTTTAAGAAATGTGAGTGATATAAATTTTAATTTGGTACATTAAAAATTAAATTAGTTTAGTCAATATTAGCACATATTTTTGTTCTCCTTAGATCATGTAGTACAAGAAATCAAGCTTAAATTGTTTTTAGTACATTCTCTACCTTCTCCACTAGTAAACCTCTCTAGACTTCAGTGCATCTTGAGTCACATATTGCCATATAAAAGAGAAGCTGAAGTAGAGAAAGATATGTTTCTACTTTAAGTGAAGAAGATCCATTTGATCTAGAAGCTTTCATTGCATCATCTGTGATGTTGCTTTTAAGACTGGTGCTTATTATGAATTTCCGTAATTTTACTATATTAGCCACAAATATTTCCTTTTTTTTTTTTTTTTTTTTTTTTTTTTTGACTGAGAACAGCAATTTCTAACCCTTAGGAAGAAGTGACCAGTAGATTTTGAATTCTGGAGGGCAGCAATGTTTGGTATTCCAAGAGGGTACGGAGGAAAGGTTCCCTGTCCCTGTAGAGTCCTGTTGCCTCTTCTGCAGCCTCTGCTGTGGCACAAAGAGCAGATGACAGGGTGGCACACACAGGTGGCTGCAGCCACCTCTGCCAGCCACTGCTGAGCATGATGGAGTTCAGAAGTCATTGGTCTTAGGAACTTTAACTATCACCTAAAAGTCTCATTGCCTCTTGATATCTAGCACTTGGAGCCCCTTCTTCATTTGTTTGGAGATTTTACCTTACTGTGGAAACATTTAGAATTTTAAGGCACATGTCCAGAAAAGTCAAGATATAATAAGTTAGAGTGCAATGTAAAATCACGTTAGCTGAAGTGCAGTCAGCTCAGTGTGGACCCTCTCATTCAGAAGCAAAGTACCCACACAGGAATCTAATGAGCTTTAGCTTATGTGCTCTCACTTTACAGCAGTCTTTAATTAGTCTTTCCCTGTGCCTCCTAATCAGTGCAGACTTCAGATCTATGTCCTTAAGTATCTAGTGCATACTGTATGTTACCAGTAAGTTTATGAAGGGTACAGATCTGCACAGCCTCTCTCAAGTGGAGAAATATATTGCTGTCTCCTATTATGTGTGGTTTACTTTAAAATACAATTAGGTTCCCTCAGTGGCCCTCTTGTATGTGCTCCATATACAGCCCTGGAAGTTGATTTAGCTTCTGTTATTAATCTCAGCAGCTGTTTATGGCATTGTGTAACAAAGCTGTAAGAAATAAAGATTATCCCTTAAATAAATGTAAAGATATGCAGGATTCTCATAACAGCCTAACTGCAGGTATGCTATACTGCTGTGTAATAGCCCCTACACTTAGAATAAAGTTTAAACTCTCTTTTCTCTACCACTGTCTTTTGGGATTTCTTTTTCTCTGATTTGCCTGAAAAGTCAAGGTGACCAGAGCTTTTCCTGATGGCTCAGAAATTTGGTTATAAAATTAATATAAGCAAATTAACACCTGCTGACAATTGTTTGTCTGTGTTATAACGGTAACGTCCTTTATGCTGGGGGATGATGCCAATATTTGTGAGATAATAACAAACACTTCAGCAACCATAAGCTTGTGACAATTTCTGTCCCATGGATGAGAGGTCTGTGAAACTTCTTTAAAGCTTCACTTTATCTCAACTCAGGGTATAGCAACACCTGAGCTCTGCACTAAGCTGGTGTCTTCTTTCAGGACACTTTCCTCTATGTTGCTTATTTCCAAGAAGCCTGGAGGAGCAGAATTATATTTTAGTCCTCTGTATATCTGCCAGATTCTGCTGAAATTTGGTAACAAAAAATGAATGAGGTTGGCAACACATGTTATTGTATCAGCGAGAATTCTATCAGTATTGTTGATTCTGCAGGAAAATAGATAAATTTTACAAAACATCAGAGTATAGATAACTCACTGTACTTTAAAAACTGGCCAAGTGATGAAGAGCATACACTAAAAAAAACCTTAAAGGCAGCACATATACAACAAAGAGGAAAGCAAACAAAGAGCTATTGTGTAATGGGTGAGAGAATTCAGAGAAAAAATACAATATGCATGCAGTTTGTAGCCTGCTTGTATCAGACTGTCTTTTAGAGATTATTTCTATCCCTAAAATAAAGCAGGAGTGTTGTTTAAATGAAACAAACACATTTAAACTTTTAGTCAACTTTAACCAGTCTACTTACATGGAAAAGAAAGAATGCATGAGGTTACAAATACTACTGTCAAAGCAGGAGTATTCAAGGTGCCCAGCCTTGAAGATATTTATATAGAATGTATTAAAATATATTGGTGCCTCGGCAAAAAAAAAAAAAATAAAAAGAAATCTCATCATAAATATATTATCTAGTTCTAACGTTAAGTGGTAGAATAACCACATTTGATTACCAAAGAATGTCTGGTAAAATTTCCTTTATTTTTCCATTTGTAATGAATTAAATGTTCTTAAAGAAGTAGCTTTTACAGCAGTACTGATGAATAGCAAATATCAGACTTATGTTTTTAAAAGGCACTTGTGATGATTTTGGGATTTAAAGACTGTGACTCGTCTTCCTTTAGCACACAGTAAATTGCTTGAAACTATAAAGAAAAGGAGATTAATGAAGACTTTGAATACAACAGATACAAATAAGAATGGTTTATATGTAAAGGAAAATAAAGCTTGTCAGATGTGCTATAGTTGTAAGTGCATTAAAAATAGGGCCCTGCTTTATTTTTATATATGAAGCCTTTTAGAAAATTTTGTCAATGATCTCCTTTGAGTTGGGAGGAGATGCTGTCATGACTAAAAATTAAGAGAAAGAAGTCCAAAGTTCAGAAACATTCTGTGTCAGTTTCTAAATTCACTCTGCACTCTCCCAAAATTGCTGCATTTCAGCAAGCAAGATGACGTCCCACTCAGTTGTCTTGCCTGGATAAAAAGCCCATTTATGTGAGGAAGGTCTCATCACAGGCATACTGAAACTTAAATAATTGATTTCTTAACTTGTCCTCCTGAAATATGCTAGTGGGGTGGGAAGAGGTTTTTGCTAGGACTTATGATGGAGAAAGTCTGACCTTGGCTGAGAGATGTTAAAAGACTCTTTCTTGCTGATTTAGGCTCCCACAGTCTCAGTTTTCAGCAGGTGTTGAAGTCTACGCATGGCTATTCCACAATTTATATAATTACTTGACTTATCTTAGAGTCATATGATCATAGGAAAATAAAATAATGTACTGGAAAAAAGGAACAAATGCCAATTTCTTATTCCAGTCCTGTATTCCTCAATCAGATTAAATGATTTCTTCCTACACTGTGGTGAGAGATGATTCCTTTTGTATTGCTTATGAACAACTCCACATGAGTATTGTTACAGGGATTGAAATCCTTCTTTCCTAACCTCTAGCTAAATTGCACAAATCCTTTCTTCAGTTTAGTTTGAGATGCCAGGAGTTTTTTGTATATACTGTGTGGTCTTTCAGACATACAAAAGATCCTCAATGCCCTCTGTGCTGAGGTGTTCCTCTGCTCCCTGATTATGCATCTATGCTTATTACACTGACTCCTGTAGCAGTCTGGTCTAAGCCTGTTCATATTAGGTTGAAAAATCTGGAAGCAAAAGAAGAAAACGGTGTTCAACAAATTCTGAAGAGGGCTGTTAATTTTGAAAGCTTCTGGCTAGATCAGATAGCATATTCCTGTTCCTTTTGAAGACTGGATATTGTATAAGGAAATCAGGAGGTTTATCACCAATATTTTCATAATTCCCATTTCAAAGCTCAGTGCGCCAGTGTCTGGATTTATTCCAGATGCAGCCATCCTTACATAAGACCAAGGCAATCTCTCTTTGATCTGCGTGCTTGTTGGACTTTAATCTTTCTTTTCCACCAGTCTCAATACTTAAATCTCGACTCATGCCGATTGAACTACAGCACGCTGTTAAGTCACCAGAGGCAGAGCCCAGAGCCAGAACACCCCACCTGTGAATGTGACAATCACATTTTCCCAGCTCAGTACTCTCACCCAGTGAAGCCTGGAGCACATGCTTTGATTTTGAGGATGAAGTGTTTTGTTTGGGAACTCAAGAGGCGATGCCACTAATAACAGCAAGTGTATCACCCTGGATACTGAACTGACATTGATAATTGCAAAACAAGACTGAGGATCGGAACTGAAGTTACAGGAGAGGCGAAGACTGCAGTGAACAAAAGGATTGTTTTCTGTTCATAGAGGAGGCTCAGTTTTAAGGTACTCCACAGGTCTAATCCCTAATTACTTATGGGATTTTCTGTGTGAAAATTTTGCTAAAATGAGGCTGAGGCATTTTTGCTGGTGAAGAGGAAGAAGACATAAAAGTTTATGACCAGCTAACTAGGGAGGAGGAGCATGGGGCCTCACAGTGGTCAGCATCTCTCAATAGCATTTCTCTGAGGATCACTGATGAAGTAATGAATATTTTATATTCGGCAATGTTTCCTTCAGTGCTAAAGCCTCCCCTCCTGCATGTGCAACGAATATCTCTTCTCAGGTTAGAGATGTTGCAAAGGGAATGGCAGTCATTGCTGCTGTGGAAATGTTGACATCATGACAGAATATCTAGCAAAATGAAGAAATGAGTGTGTATCCCCACCTCTGTTTACAGGCTATCTAGCTGTAGGTAGCCCATGCTGAACATGATACAAATCACTTCCAAGTATGGCTGTATTACCACAGGAAGGATTGTTGTGAGGCTTAGGTGTGGACTAGTGTTCATTGCAACTTGCAAAGCTACCTAGGTCACACTAAGGTGTATTTCTAATGTCTTTACCATGTTGAAATATGAAGCCCATCTCCATAGTGCAAAGACAGTCCAAGGTTTTCTGAAGTGGTTTACATCACAGAAAGAAAGTTTTTTCTTATCAAGGGGCCAACCACAAACATCTTTGTGATGGGACATTGCCTGCATCCTCCAGTGAATATGAACAATGGCAGGCAATGCAGAACTTGATCCCAAATGGCTTGCCCAAGGTGCCTGCTTGGCTGACTTGATGGAAATGTGTAATCATACACTTATGACAGATATGCATTACTTTTGTGGGTTTTTTTTCAGATCTTCCAGTAGGGACACAAAGAAAGGAACTGAAACTGCATCCTAGAGAGCAGAGGTGGTCTTTTGTCTAGTCAATAGAAAGGTGTTTAAGTGCAGAGGTTGGCAGTGCTGGATCTCTTCTACTGCAGATCCAGAATTGCATTTGATTTTTCTTTTCAGATCTTACATTCTTCAAAACTGTTCCTTTTCCTCTGTAGGTGATTATTTGACAGTCTTTCTGTATTCTCTCACCCTTAGTTGTGGCTGCCTAGCTCTGTCATTGCATTGGCTGACTATTGCAAATGAGGCGCCAGCGGTTTTTACTGGACAGCACTGTCTCTTTAAGTTTCTGAGAGCTAATATTTTCTGCTAGGGATTGTTTGTGCACAAATGGTAAGTGTTTCTTGCATTCTCTTTGAGCTTTATACTTGGTCATTGAAATTATTTTTCATTGCTTCAGTTCTCTCTCTGAGAAAACCGCAACAGATTGTTTTGCAAATACGTTTTCATGTCAGCATTCAGATTTATGTGCAAGCTTACACACTGACAACAATATAGACATCTCCCAAATGTTACTGTGAGTAAAACTTCACCGTCAGCATGTTCACAAGCTCCAAACACTGGTCATGAACATCAGTGAACTGAATAGCTTGCATTTGTCCAAATATTCTCAGAGAGTTTCTCCAAAGTTTTTGAGCCACCACTGGCAACCCTCAACTTTTCACAGGGAATTACATTCAGATTTTACTTGTCCATTGTTCCCTAATTACAGGCTATACCTGATGTTTTTTAAAGTGTATGTTATATAGACAGCTTAGCTCTTGAATATGAAGTTTTCTAAGGTTATAGTTGATGATTTTTTTTACATTGCAAGAAGCAGAAAATCGCAGATAAGAGACTGCTGTTCTACCTAGCTACCTACTTACCTACCTTACCTACCTACCTGCCTCAACTTGAACTCATTACTAGTATATGCTGTGATTCTTATCTTGCCAAATAATGAGAAGTGGTGAAAATTCAGACTGATACTGCCTACCAGTTGTTAGAGTATGTTCTTCCATATGCCCACAGGCATTATTTCTGAGTCTAACCAATGGTAATTTATATTTGCTGCCTGTTTGTCAAACTGGAAAAAAATATCTGAAAACTGTTTTAATATAGTTTGTGGTTCTGCCAACAGGCAGCAACGTCATTATGTCTGCTGCAACATGGGAGATACAAAGGGGCAATGGTCTTGCTGTTTCTTACCTTTTTTATAGGCTGTCCTATTTGGCATTACTGATAGAAATGACATAGACAGCTTGGAAGGCTTTTGCTCTTTGTCCTCCAGATTTACAATACTCTTTTGCAGGCAGAGCTCAAAGGCCTTTGGAAAGCATGTCAGCATCATGAACTTCATTGCACAGTGGAAGTGCAGAGGCCCAGCCGTGCCCCTCCCCTGGAGGGTATTTTGTTCAGTTATTCAGTGGAAGAGAAAGCAGATTCTTGCAAAGGAATATCAGTCTCTGCCTGATCACATAAAAGAGAAGATGAGGTTTAGTGGCATAGCTGATACAGGAGCACAAGATCCTGTAGATCTGCTGTAGAAATGCTTGTTAGATTATGTATGGGAATAAGTAAATAGAGGGCTCCAATTTCTGCATCAGTACCCTCATATTTACTTTTCTTGTGTGCTGCTGGAGTGATTTGTTTCTCTTCTTCCTCAGCAACATGAGCACTCCCTCATTCCACCTGCTCTGTCAGTTAGAGATGATAAAAGAGAACACAAGAAATCCCTGCCAGACATCTCTCTTGGGATGGTGCAAATCTGGAAGCTGAGGTGCCAACAGACACTCTTCTCTCAGCACTCTTGAACAGTGAAGTAGATGGGTACTTTTGGCCTCTTTCTTCTAACTTGGTGTACATTGTACAATTTTCCACCAAGTAAAGCATCATAGAGCTTTTTTCTTCTTTTCATTGTGTCAGGAGTCTTGATTCAAGAAAAACGAGTTTGTAATGCTAGCATAGCTAGAGACCTCTTTCCTTTAAGCCGAAGAAAATTTGTCATAGGTGCCATAATAGCTGGCAAACAAGTGTGCTTTGAATACTATTGATTTTCACAACGATTCTGAAAGTTCAAATCTATCTTGTTCTCTCTTGCAAAGTCATAGTACTAGGCTTTCTGTGTTGCAACTTATCAACACCCCAAGCCTTTGTAAGATTAAGATTTTCATTTTAAAAGAAGTCTTGCATGCAAAATTATTTGAATTAAGCCATCTGTAAACAGCACACTGAAATTTTCTAGAGTTAATGAATGCTAAATAGCTTCTACTACTATTTTAGATACACATTTTTTTTTTTAGAACTTATAACCACAGTGGATTCAGTTTTAATTTCAATATTAAGAACCAACTATTGAAACATCATTGAAACATCTACTTAATCATTTTAAGCTTCATTAACTTTATCAATGTACTGCTAATGCAAGTTCTGGCTTTAGATATGGACATTGCAATACTGTTGCCAACTGCTATAAGATACAGTTTTAAAGACTAGCAGAAATATGTTAGGAAAATGGTATGTTGGAGATTAAACTCATTATATTCTTGGGCACAATTCGTAAACTGAATTTTTTAAGAAGAAATCTGAATGCTGTGTATATTTAAGTGCACTATGATTCATATATGTTCATGGGTAAATCCACATACTGATATTTATGTAAACAAATCCAGTAAACAATCCCAAGAATTAGTTAAGTTCACATCTTTTAACAGAGAACAGCCAATACTAAAATGACATTCTAAAACAATTTTCTCCCTCGGATTCCTGATGTAATTTCTATGGCAATTTTCCCTTTCAAAAGTTGTGCAGCTGAAGGTCTTTGGTATATGATGATGATTATATCCCAGGTATATAGGATATGTTATTAATAATTTTTGTGGGAGGAAGAGGGTTTGTTTCTTTGTTTTTTTTTTCCCTAAATTTTATCCTCCTCTTTTCTTTCTAAAGTTTAAAAAAAGCATTTTCTTTCAATCTGTTATAATGAGATAGTTGTAAGATTTAGAAAATATTTTCCATGGCAAGATTTATACCTCCACTCCTTAATGAAGTGAGTCAGTGAGGAGTGGTACAAGCTAAGAAGTTTATAACTTCAGGTCTTGGTCCTAAAGATATCAACTTGGGGCTATAACAATATAATTTTTTTATTGTCAGAAGTTAAAATTTTTGACAAAAAAAATTCAAGAATTTTAATATCAGTTTTCTTTAAATAATAAAGAGAGAAAGTTTGCAAGAAATCTAGTACTCTGCCTCCTGGACTTTACCTACACACACAGTGGATGTTAACACTGTGCAATTATGCAGTATGACACAGAACCAGTCCTGCAAAGCTTTCTTTATCATGGTTGATGCACTGGTTTTGACAACTTTATTTCGCCAATGATGCCTTAACGCACAAAGAGATGAGAATAGGGCTATAATATGAATCATTTGCCATTTTTTTTGGAAGGATCTGGAAGAAATTTATAACCGTGTTACTCCTTTTCAAAAGGTTACCATACTTAAATACCTTTAAAACTCCGCTGTTAACTAAGTGATTTGCATGATTCATTCTTATAGTGAGAACTGGTCTTTCAGGTCACATAAGTGCTTTTGAAATTTTTAGCTTGTGTCATTCATAAAAATATTTACAAAAGAAGTTTTTAACACCACCCCCTCTCCTTTCCCTCCCCTGGCCCTTCCCCATGACTGCATGACAGTTAAAAGTCTAGGCAGGGTACCTGGTTCAGAGCCTTGTTTCTGGTAGAAGGCTGGATGAGATACACTAATATTAAGATTTTTGGCTTTGGCCTTGAAAGGCTGAATTTTCTTGGCATATCAAAACTATTTTTCTGCAGTGATATTGACACTTTGATGCAAAATGTATATTGTGAATGGCAGTTGATTTTGTGATAAGTATGCAGTATTCAGAGATGTTTTCCTTCTGATATTTGTGCCATGAAGGATATGCATTTTTAATGGTCTCTTCTGCTTGGTAAGACAGTGGCATGAATGTCATATTAGGCATAATCCCTGTGAACTGTAGAAATAACAGAGAAGAATGGACATTGTATTAGGTCCATAGGCTTTTTGTGGGGCTACAGAAAGTAGATCTTTACATCTTTCCATCCTGTGGAATGGGAATGGAAAGAAGCATCCACCAACCCGTAAGAAAGAAAGTGTAAAGGTTCAGTTACTACAGTGCTCAGTGTGCTGTTACAAGACTGTACTTAGGGCATCCTTGGAGCACCAATGTAGAGCGGTGTTATTATGGCAACTACTGCAGATGTTAAATAGGAAACAAGTGGAGGTTGGTTTTCTCAGTAGAGACCTGTCTCTGCTGGAGACACTGGAGGTTCTGTGCCATATGGAGTATTTTTAGAAACATGGAAAAGGGATAGTCAGTCTAGGTAATAAACTGACAGTGAAGATGTGCAAAAATATCTCACGATATGGCATAAAGACTGGTACAGAGAAGGCAACTTTTGTTTTGTGGTTAAGGAGAATCAGTAGAAATAACAAGACCTGATGGGAAAAAATAACATAAAATCAACAAAGTTAAAAGACCATTGATAGTGCACAGGAGAATTGAGACAAGACTTCAGAGGCAGCTTGTAATTCTGGTATTTACTAGCTTATGCCAATTTATTTTTGGGAACTTAACTTACTTTTAAGGTAGAGTTTTGTTTCCTGGTAATGAAAATTCATTTTAGTGAATGTAGTTCCTCTCTGATTAGATTTCAATTTTTAGGTAAATGAGCAGAATTTGATAATTAGATTTTTCAGATAAAGAAAGGACCAAAGAACCCTATGAAGAAAGAGGAGAGTAGGACAGAAATGTATTTAAAAATATGGACATGAAACGCTGGAAAAATTAATTTTAAAATTTTCTGCTATGATTGGTATTGTTTGTCTTAAAATATGTATATATTGTCATATTTACCAAATGTTCAAATATCATCACTGAGGGCAGCGTAGCAAGTTGTGATGGGCATGCAAAAGGCCTTATTGGCCTTTTTTCACTGGTACAATTTGTTATCAGTCTTCCCAGTTCTCTGGACTTGGTAGTAGAGTGGGTGGGAATGAGTATTACCTGCAGAGATGCTGGCAGGGCCCAGTTTTGGCAAATGAACTGCCAGAAAGCACCTGTAGAAGTAATTTGTTTGTTTTAAGGTTTGTTTGTTGTAAGGTTTTTACATACCTTAGCTACTTTAAAAGATTTCTTTTACAATCAGGATGGAATTGCTAAAATATGCTGGTTTGCGGTTTTTTTTCTTCCTTTATCAAGGAAAAAGATATTTTTCCTTGTGATGACTTTTTCTGACATTGAATAGCTGGCAGTTAGGCAGCTTGGGCATAAGAGCATTTGCCTGGCAGAAGATGGAAGCCAGACTACTGTTCTCTTGCCAGATTCTGCCTGGTTAATTTACCCATTATCAAAATATTTGCTTGCTTTCTTGGATAAAGAAAAGGAAAAAAATAAAAAGAAGTCAGGATAGAGGAATAAACAATAGCCCATCAATTTTTTTTTCACTTTCTAAGTAGTTTGCACAAGGAAATAAATTTAAATCCTAAATGATTTTTCTTTACCAGACAGCCCATACCAAGATCATATATTGATTACAGCTTGCCTTTTTGTGCTCTGATGCTTTTATTGACTTTTCTCTTCATTACCCTCTGTTGCAGTACGAAAGTGATTGGATCAGTATATTTTCCCTTTGGGATTACATGAGACATCTCAGATACGTAAAGATGCATGTATTAAGTCTCAAATTATTCAATGCATAAAATTAACAAGAAATATATAATTTTTAAAGGCAAAGATGATAGACACACTGATGAAAATGTTGGTTTTTTTTTCCTTGTTGAAATATCTGGAGATCTGTGAAGAAAAGAAGGAAGATCTATTTAAAGCAGATTTTTCCTCAGAATAAAAATACGGCAGGACATCTAAATGTCCACAGGTTTTCTGCTCATCTGTGCAAGTCTGATGAGGTGTGCAAGTGTCACCTTTTTCTTCCTTTTTGTTTCCTTAATTTGGTAGAGAAATGTCACTGGGTTGATTCTCTTTTATATTTGGGCTCTTACACACCAGAACAGAGGAAAGGGTTGCACTTTTGTGTCCCTACACACTCCCAGGGAAGGGGTGATTTCTCCAAGGACAGCAGGTATGAACTTCTGAATTTGCATGCTTAGTAGAAGCTACATTTACATAGTATTTTAGCTTTCCTGTGCTACCTCTTCCCATGAAAGGAAAGAAGTGCTAGTCTTGTAGGTAATCAAAATTACATAAATTTCTCAGTCAGTGGTATAGCTTTTGTTTCATTGGTATCTGGGGGAACATTCACACAATGTCAAGTTTTGAGATAAAAGAGGAGGAGGACATCTGAGAGGTGCAGGTCTGGTGAACACAGGCTGGAGCCTTTGGGATGCTGCTGAGGACATGACATTTCTAGGTATAAAAACCACTCTGGTTTTCTTCAGTGTAAACTAATAACTTTTGTCCTTTATTCAAGGCGGTTATAAATCTTCTCCCAATTTAGTTCATCAGCACTTCTCAGTTCTTAATAATTTTCCTTCACACAATTTCTGTGATGTAGGTGAGCATGAGTCTATACAGAGTGAAGGAATCTAGTGAATTGTTGAATCAATTGCTTCCTGTGTTCGGGAAGGTAAAATGTAAATTAGATTACAACTGTATCACAGTGAGTCATTTCCTTATTCAATTGTCTCTTAATCAACCCTTTGCTTTCTTTTTTTTGTTTTTAATCAGGACCAAAGAAGAATGTAATAATGGGCGTTTGAATTTTGCAGAAATAACTCTTCAAATTTTGGTTGGTAAAGTGGTTAAAGGTTGGACTCAAGGATCTTGGAGGTCTTTTCCAACTTAAACAATTTTGTGATTCTATTTTATTATTACTGACATTATCAAAATGTGATGGAAGATCCTGCTAAACTACCTGAGTTTTAAGACAATAGATTTTGGATTCCTGGATTTTTTAGAGAAAATAATTCAGCCTTCTTGTCTTAGCAGATCTGTAAAGCATCTTTGTGGTGTCTTACATGCCATATGGTTGGGAAAAAAACAACAGCAGCTGAAATCTTAAGAAAAGTCCTGTGGAAAGATTTCCTCATCCCATTTAATGCTGCTATGGCAGAGCAGCACCGAAGATTTCCATTGCCCCTTGGGGTACTGGATGACCTGCCAGACTAATGTGAGACAGTCACTGCCCCTTGCTCTCTCCTCCTGTGGGAGCAGAAAGTCAGCCCTTTCTGACTGAGCAGTGTGCAACACCATTATTTCTTTCCTTTTCAGAGTGCCCCGAGCAGCAAGGATTGGGTCACTGTCGTGAAGTAATTTAACACTCCACACAGCACAATGTCCAAGTGCACATTTAACTATAAGCAAGTAAATAATCCCACTCGACTCACTTTAGGGTCCTGTGCTCAAATGCTTAACTGGACAGGAACCTGGGCTTGCAGCTGGCTGGCTGGAATGTCCTGTGCAGGCTTTACACTCAGGACTAACAACTTAAGTAATGCATAGACTCTGAACAGCTCAAAGAATATGCTGATTTTTGCAGCATTTATTAATTTTCGGTACTTTAATCAAATTTCTAGTGGTTGAATGACTGGCGCAAAACTCCTGATGCAGGGACACCATGAAGCTATTAGAATTTTTTCTCTTACCTGTTTATTCCATATCAAAATTATGAATGGTAGTGGCCATTAATAAAACGAGTTCCCTTCTGCACTCTGTGAGCTCCCATATGACCCTCTGGAACTGATTTTCCTGATGGTGAATGACAAAAAACCAGAGTACCTACTAATCACTTGATAGGGAGCACAGTACATTCAGGCAGTGGTGGCAGCAGCGCTCACCATAAGAGTTTTAAAGGGTGGAACTGGCAGTCTATTAATTTAATCAGGCTGCAGTCAGGTGCTATGTCTGCCCTCTGGTACAAGAGCAGCCTGTTCCTGTCTGCCACTCAAACTGACAAGCTCTTTCCCTAGTAATTAAATCATTATAAAGTAATGAGTTTGTCAAGTTAAAGAGGTATATGGTACTCTAAAAAGTGCCAATAACAATAACAAAAAAAAGATTACTAGAGCTCTAAGAAGGCATAGTGGAGATATATTTCTTTTTTCTATTTTCACATCTGGATAAACAAAATTATAGATTGTTCCACAGTAATTAAAAATTAAGGGTAGATGATCTTCATAGATTGTTCTTTTGAAACAGATTTCAGTGTTTATCCTACTAATGCAATTAAAATGAATATGCATTAGAATAGTGATTTTTTAAAAAATGAGATATTTTCCTAAGTTTTTAATTTTTGTAGGATTTTTTTACTGGATAGGTTTATTTGTCAAGTATTCCTGGGAAAACTTAACTTAGAGTCTTCTAGATGCCATATGATGGATTTTTAGTATTGCCCTTTTTCTTATTATTATTCTCTACTTTTTCTTCTCTCTTCTACTTTTCCTCCTTTCCATGAAGAAAAAAAAGTATCTAAAATCTGTAGAAACATATTTGTCAAAATTCAGAAAAGTAACTTCAGAGAGGCAGCAAATCTTTTTAAAATACAGTTCCAAACAGAAATATTTCAACCAGCTCCAGCTGCAGTTTTGACTAAATGTGCTCTGCAGACCATATTTGAAAGACAGGCTTTAGCAAAGAACAGGTTATCTTAAAAATGAAAAGGATCAAAATAATTGTTCTAGGCAGTAGAAACCTCCAGTGTGGGAGCTGTGTTAGGCTTAGCAAGTGGAAAAGGGATGGAAAGATCTATACAATGCCTCTTCTTCAAGGGAGGAAGGAGAAGAGAGGAATTGCACAGACTTGCTTGATGCACTTAGGAGCTGTGAGAATCAGCTGGCTGAAACTCCAGCTCTTGTAAACTGAGATTACAGTTGAAGGTGCTCATAGTCACTCCAGCTGTGAATCTGTCCCAAGGAGGAATAATTTCAGCATGCTCTTTCTTAGGGAAGTATCAGAAATATCTGACTCAGAGTGCAATCTGTGCGTGAACAAGAGCATTTTCAAAGGTTGTCACTGGCAAGGTGAAACACTGGTTTGAAGATAACTGGAATGGCTAAGCCTCTGGAGACAATTTTTAGGGCATGGCTATTGGAGACCCCTTTAGTAAAGCCCTGGTGTTTTGCTGAACCATAATATGCTGCTTCTGTTTAGTTCCAGATGATCTTCTGGCCTTGCTCCTTTCCTTTCTATCTGTTACATTTAATCAGCCTGATTACTGCTCACAGCTCCAGCTGTATTGATTCTTGGAGCAGATTTCAGCAGAACCTAAAAAAGGAAGGCTGCTTCCCTCTTTCTTTGACTGATGCTTTCTTTTACCCTACATGACAAAGTGATGGATTTACTTAGTTAACTTTCTGCAAAATCATTAATGCCATCCTTGCCGGTTGGCTTCCCAGATATTGGTTAAGTAACTGTCATGCGTTTGTTACCTGAGACACTACAATATTGTATAATCAGACCATTTATTTTCTTCCGAGGCTGGTCCTACAGAACTGGTTTGAAATGCATAGCTAAGGGAGATTAAAACTAGCACTCTTTCAGGCAGATTGTTCATGGTTTTGCCTCAGATTAAAGGTGCAAACTGGTGAAAGTTCACTTGGGAAATTTGAAGTAACTGCTCCAATGAGATTCTCCTGATGTATCCCCTTTTCTCCCCCCATGTGATCAGAGTCTACAGCAAAACAATTCACAACTACCTCCCCAATCCTGCTGAGCCTTTAAAGGTCCTGAGGTCACTGGACCTGCTGTGTAAGTGATTGCTCACCAGAAGGTCATCTGGTATGATCCCTGATATCCTCACTGAATTTCACCTTCACTCCTTCAATCCCCACTGAATTCTGACGTTTGACAAGTTAATGTTAATGCTCTGCCAAAGCTTATTATCCTGAGAATGGATGACAGTCTTGGTCTTAAAACTGGTCACTTTAGACAATTCCATCACCAGTTTCCACAGAGGTATCTTCATTGTGATCAAGAATATGTCTCTTATTCATCTAACTTTTGTCTTTGTAGATTATAAAGGCTTCTATTAGTCTGTCTTTTTTCCCAGTGAGGATTTTATATAATAGTCAAAACATTTCTAGCAGTTTTGATAAACTAAACAATTATGAATTCTTTGAAGCTGTCTTTGTAAGATATTTTCTATAGTCCTGAAGTGTATGGGTGGATTCTTTTCTGTACCTTACTTCATTCTGTTAACATTATTTGAAAAGCATGGCAAACAAAATTTTACCCAGTTTTACAATCAGCCTACAAAATACATGGACAAAGGTAAAAATATGCTATTTCTTTTTTGTCCTACCCTGTTTATACAGCAAAGACTGTAGACTGGTTTCATCACAGTGGGAGTTCATTTACTCCAAATCTGAAAACTCTTTCCAGTCTTATGGAGACAGGAGAACCTTCTGTTTTGTGTGTTCGTAGATACAAATTCTGTGTTTGACTGAATTCAGCTATCCAGAGCCAGCGTGTTTTCATTTGTTTTTATCTAATTTCATTATTATCTTGTAATTTTTTATTGTCTTCTAGTCTGCCTAGTCCTCCCAACTTTTTGCAGCCAATAGCATCCAGTCTACTGCGTATCGAGTGAATATCCTGCAAAAATTCTTCATTTCATGAGGATTTTGGACTAGCAGCTATTTTTTGAATGATGGAAATTACAGAATTATAAATCTCTGCAATGTGCATATCATTGATAATGATTAATAAAAAGAGTCAGAAGCATCATAGTGAGACTTCAGTTGTCTGGAATCTGCATGGTGTCCCATAGTTTGAAAAATACAGAATGTTTGAAAATTTGAACAACCTTCCCAGCTGTACCATGACTGTGGTGCCTGTGAAAAAAGTTGCACAAAGAGAAGCTCTACTTCTCTTAGAGAAGAACTACCTTAAATTCCCCAAAGGCAAATGCAGAATCCTGCACCTTGGGAGGAACAACCCTGGGTACGGGTACTTTTGCATGGGTGGACAAAAAGCACTAAGATCTGGTGAAATATGGAGATAAAATCCAAAAGTAGTTACACGGGCATTTTGTTGCTTAATGATTATAAGTTCAGCAAGGCCAAAGACTGCAAACACATATATTTCTATCTGAACTTGTCTATATTATTTTGACACAGACTGTTGACTAAATTCAAGGCTAAATGGATTTAGTGGCACCTAGACTTACCAGAGAAGTTTAGAAAGCAAGGAGGTCTCGCTGAAGCTCATAACACAACATGAGGGACCACAGCCTGATTATATTAGAATCCATTGTTATAGATCATAGAGTTATGGCTTAAATACTGCATTGGCAGTGTTTATGCATTAGAGATAAAACAAGTCATAATCATCCCCATAATCTGTCCTACTGCTTGTGTCTGGCTGAGAACCTTCTCTCAAATGCTCTGCTATAGACAGTCAGATTCTGTTCTTAGAGCTGCTGGTGTAAATTCATTGTGTTCTTGTTGATGAGCATTGCACCAGAATTTCACAGATAATTGCTGGTACATCACATTTAGTGCATGACATTCAGATCACAGTTTGAGATTGCATCTACATTAACCAGGGGATGGGAGAGAAATTTTCATATCTTTAAAATTGCAGTTCAACTTTTTTTTTTAAACGTTTGATTTTTAATAAAAATGGTCTGAAAATTTACAAGTGAGTAGTGTTTTGTACCAAAATTTTCCCCTTTCTCTTCCCCTGCTCCTAAATATTTGGCTGCAAGTTTTGCAGATTCTGTGGTTGTTGGTAGATGTCTTCATCCTGGCTCCTAGCCCCTTAACCAGAAAAATTAAGATTTAATTTGGTTTAACTAATAAATTAGTGATATAAATAAGCAGACTTTTCCAGTTTTCTTTTTTACCTAACCAGTTTGCAAAAGTATGAACCTGACCATAAGAATTTTTAGTGAAATGAACATACCGTGAAGATCCACACTTATGAATAAGAGCTGCATGCACATTTTAGGGAATAGAGACCTGTTTTCCTATTTGAGTGGTAGAGGGCTGAGACTTCTGTGCAGGATAGATATGAGCCTTATTTCTTATTATATTATAAACTTCTTGCCTACAGTGTTGTAAAGGAATTTATAAAATCAGGCAATTTCTTGTGTGTGAAAAATAGAGATTCAACACTTAGCATTGGCACTGGCATTTGAAAACTCAGATACTTTACACTGTATCTTGCACAGTCATTTTGCTTTTGTTTTTCTTGCTGTATCTTGTTTTTCTCTCCAAATTTTCAGAACCATTCTGTTCTGTTTTCTATCTCAGTGTATTTCTGCTCCAGCACCCAGGTGTTCAGGCCCTGGCAGCTCCTGAATCTCATAGCTTTGAAGGAACAGAATCCCTTTAATTTTATTTCATCTGCTTGCTCATAGAGGGTGACAGATGACAAACACAGCAAGGGAAGGAGCAGCATGGCCATTAGTATGAGTGTGAGTAGCCCATGGCTGGTTGAGAATCATATTGCCTTTGCTTTGTTAAAAATGTTAGTCGTGAATGCAAAATACAGATGTCTCTCACATAACAAATGCAATACGTTGGTGTACTGTGTGGTGAACAAACTTTCTTTGATTCTTGCTTTTTCCTCCTATTCTCTAAACAATGTTCAAATTCAGCCATTTATATCACATTTGTAGCATGATATCCATGAAGGAAGTGACGGGTCTCCAAGACCTGGGTAATGCTGTAAGTGCAACCACCACGTTTCCATACTTTACACCATTCTTTTCATTTGTACTCATGCTGTTATGCCATCATTGCTTCTGTAGCAATGTGACTATATTCCATACAGGTTTTAGTGGAGTGTCTCTTGCCAGCACTTGTTAGTGTCTTTCAAACAAATTTTTACTGCTGGTCCCTGTCTTGTCTTCCCACCTGTTTAAGTGGATGCCCATTGTCGTGTCACACGTGTCACACTCCTTGCTATTACCTTGTGGTTCTGCTGAGCTCTGATATGCACTGTCCCCATCTGATGTATGCAAGCAGACCAGCTTCTAACACTGAGCCCCTGGATACCATTTCAAATATGTGCCCCCTTTTCTTAACAGTATCTCCAGCATACTCAATTTTCTATCAGGATTAAATTTATGGTTTGAGACTTAGATAAAAATACTTTTTAAAACCTTTTTGCTTATTGCAGAATGAAATAAGATCACACTGTGTCAGTGTTGCATATTTTGCAAGGCTACAGATTCTGCTGAAGGTGTTGTTGGCAATCTTAATAAAGATTCTGAAGGATCTGGGCTACTCAGCTACTGGGGTAGCTGGGGTTTCAAGTGCAGAGCAGATGTGTGCTTTTGAGAGCACCTCAGGTCTTTGAACCAGGAGAAGCAGCAGCTCTATTTGCTGGGAGCTGCTGTACTACCTGGTAGCCTGTACTACCTTTATGATAGGTGGAACAGATTTATTTATCCATAGGGAGTTAGTGACCTCATTTTTTTATTATTATTTTCTAAATGAAAAATGAATTTGTTTTCTTTAGCAAAATCTACTGTTGCATCTATTGTGCCACACTTAAAGCAATTAATTATTTTTCATTTCAGTTGCTAACAAAGAGCAGAGACCTATTGTATGAATACCTCTTGAATTGTTCCTTTAGTTCTCCTCAGCCTATTCTGAAATTTAGTTGTAAGATATGTGAGAATGTTTCACTAAATTCTGTTCTTTTCTTGTTAAAAAAAATATGGAAAAAACTGAAAATATGCAAGATGAAGTCACTTCTCATCTTACTGTACAGTTTAGTCCCACTGGAAAAATTAAAATGAATATATTAGAGCAGCATATATGGTTATACCCAAGAAAGGAGTATGCTGCTCCAAAACTTAGAGCCAAACACTGAGAAAAAGTCTGAACTGAGAGATTTTTGTTGTGGTTTGTTTCCACAGGTTGTAAATTGCAGTGTCCTGGTGTTTTCTCCTGACAATGAGTTGCTCTGTACAGGGATTAGCCACATGCATTCTTTTGATATGTGAAGTGGAATCTCAGTGTCTTTCCATTATGGAGATTATAGAAATCTTATAAGTGTGTTTTACTTGCCTCTGAGCATCAGTGCTCTTGAAAAAATATATTTCAGTGAACAGGAGTACAGCTTGAAACATTTTAGCTGCTTTTATCTGAAGCACTCATGGTAATTATTGTTTTGCATTATTATCTTATTATGTGGCTATTTATCATTTCATATGGAAAATGATTTTGTGACCAGGTCTGACGCTGACACAGAACTAGGAAAATAACAAAGAACTTTGCTTCAAAAGTAATCTTATTTCCTAGCTATATTTATGGAGGACCCCTCAGGAACTTAGTACAATATTTTTCCCTGTAGTCACATTTTCAATGAGCTGTGTACATGATACAATTTCTTTTGGACATAGAAGCATATATTTTTCCTAAAAGAAGGAAAAAAATTAATTCTAGTGTTTGATAGTATCTAGAGGCCAAAATCAGAAATTTTGTGGGCTACAATACATAGCTATATTATGACATTGTGGATTCTGCTTCAAAGAATTAACAGTACCGAGGGGAAGATGGGAATCTCAGTTAATCTCAGCTGTAGGGAGAAGTGCAATTTTAAAAGGTTTCTGAACCATTTCAGCTTTTAATGTCCCAGTATTACCTGTCTTATCAGTGATAAATTGTTAGTACTTCATACTTTTGCAAAAGGACTTACAGACCTTGCCTTATTCATTTGTGTTTTCAGAATGATGGATTATGATACGAGTCCTTCAATGTTTGGTGCTAGAAGAAATCCAGCCTTTTTAACAGAGAGATATGTGCTGAAGCTAAGTACAAAAGCGCCAACTAAACCATTGGTAGAAAACCTATTCAGTGTTTAATACTTTGCTGTTATGCTTCTCATGCAGAAAAAAAATCTCACTGACCTCAGGGAGAAAGACTTATCTATGGGAATAAAGTTATTGTGCTGGTACAAAAGAAGTTTTACCTTCTAAATATATATAGTTAATAAATATGCCTCTCGAAAACAGCAACATTCTGGGCATTCTTTCTTGTGAACAATAAGCATAAACCAAAATTGCTGACATTGATTTAAAATACAAACTTTTCCTGAATGATATGAAATCTAAGAGGGAAAAAAAAAGCCCAAAAGATAAATAAAATTTATTTTAAATCATTCAATTACACTGTGGAAAGTGTTTATAATGAACTTCTGAGGACTTACCAGCTTTGAGCTAATTGGACAATGTTACTGCTCCATTAAATAGACAGATGCCTGAAGTAATTCATAACCCACCCATTCTTATTGGCAATAGTTGGTGTATTAATCAATATCTGCCCACTTGAGAATAGAATTTTAAATATTAATGCACCATTCAGATGTATAAACATCTGTATCACAGTCCTGTTGGTAAAAATGTTGTGCTATAAACTTCACTAACTAGAATTAAATCTGCAAATATTCTATTCAAAATAGAATGTCAAAATGTCAGTTTTCTTGTCTTTAAATCAGCGCAATGCAGAAAGAGAATATAACTGAGCTACCAATGATGGCACTGTTAAAATTTAAATATTAAACTACTGCAAAGCAAAGTATTAACTGCATGGTATATATAATCCTGCTGCCCAGTGACTAGTGACAGTATGCACAGAATTCCTCTTCTGGCAAGTAGAGAGTGTTAAAAAATATTGTGTATCAAACATGGATTAGTGGTTTTCAAAGTTGACCTTAGTTCCTGGCACTAAGTCAGATGTCTCATACTGAAAAATTCCACGAGAGTGAGAGGAGGAGCCACAATTCCTTGTAAATATTTTGCCAAGGAGAATTTTTCAAGAGGCATCAGACACTACAAAACATGCACCTGCTTCCAAAAAAATAAGTGTGAAAGAAAACCAGAATGTCTTATACACATTATACCCTATATTAGCAAAAGGATTTAAAATTGAATCAGAACTATGTAGGATAAAATAATAATTTGTTCACTGCTAGTAAGATCTGCAAACTTTAGTAAACATTGGACTACTATTAAAGGAGATAAAAAAATGCCATATTCTAAAAATATTCAAGAAATCATTACTGACACAGTGATCTAATCATATATTATCTCTTCCATGAGTACATTCTTTTAAAAATTATTTATTTCCAATATTACAAGCAGTAGTGAGAAAAATGTCAGGCATAAACTCTGTTTGGGTGAGAACAACCTGCAGAGAGGGCTAGATTGAGAAATATGCATTCAGTGAACTCTTGAATTAAAGCCTAAGAGAAACCTAGACAAACGTGCTGAAGATTAACAACTGAATATTCTCTAGGGAATGGAGTTACACCACCATAGAATTATTTATATGACAGGTTAGATGATAATATTTTAATAGCAGACATGTATTGTTGCTATGAGTCAGAATTCAGTTACTTAAAACAAATTCTGTAAGGTTTTGTTTCTTTCATGAAGGTCAACATGATTCTAGGAGATCAGAAACTTTTTGGATTTTGCATTGAGTGATTGGTTTACAGGAATGTAACCAGGATTGTTTAATTAATTCTGTATATCAGTGGTTTAGTTCAGACCTTGTTAAGAAAATGAGCTTGTTTTATTTTACAGGACACTTGAGTGATTTATTCAGACCTAAGTATAAAGGAACTTAGAAAACCATGCAGTGTGGTCTCTCTTATTCCATGTGCCTGCTCCATACAGAGGGCAATTATCTTCTGCATGCGAAGTTAATGGCCATTAAAAATGGCCTCTCAGCCAGGCCATACTTTTATATAATTGAGATGAACCAGGGTTGAAATAAGTGGTAATCAGCACTGGCAAAAGAAGTACATCACTGTGAGAAATAAACTTGAATCATGTAGTGAATTGAAAAAAAGCCAGCTCTTGGAACCAGAATGAATCATCTACTCATTGAATTTTTTTTAACAGCTTGGTCATGAAAAGCTGAAGATAACTCTGGAGGATGGAGAGGTTATACCTGAATGCTTTTGCAGTTATTTTTAGATGTGCATAAGATATTGGTATTCAGAATTCTCTGTTTTTTACTATGAAGTAGGGCAAATGCTCAGGAAAATATTCTGAGAAAAAGATTAACTGCTTTGTTTTATATGTAGATTCAAATGTCTTTTGATCTCTTGTAGAGTTTTATGCTTATCATATTTGAGTGTGGATTCAGGTAGGCTTTGGCAAAAAAAAATCCATGCTTAGATTTAGAAGTGTTTGTGAATAAGTAAATGTTTGTTGCAGAGTTTGAAGTTTCTTATTAGCTCATTCACTGAGTCAGAAAAGGTCAGTTTTACAGAAGATCCTATACCATCTGATGATGTAGATATATCCTTTTTGGCGTCCCATTGCATTTTATTATCAAATCAGTTATTGCAGGCTTGGGAGTCTTACCAAGTCCCTGCAGGTGCTGCATGGTGGTGTGTGAGAGCTGGGGAAGAATCCTGTCATTCCAGGAGGGAAACCCTTCCTGTTGTGACCATGTTTCATCTGCCTGTGGCTGCTATGGAGGCTGTGCAGGGTAATAAGGGGCAATGTTCTTGGGACACCTGAGATTAAGGAATCTCCTGGAGGAAAGAAAATGTTGCAAGGACAAGGATGTCTTTTTCTTACTGGGGTTTCCTTTGGAGTCTAAGCAGAAGCATGCTCTTGGCCTGACTGACCAAGTATGGCATAGTGAAGATCAGACTTTCAAAGTATGTCCTTTATTTTTCTATGTGGTCTGTGTCAAAAATCTAATACCAAAAAAAGTGTGGGGTTTTTTTCTGGGTCTAATATACTAAGTTAAAGTGTTGGAAATGCCGCACAAAAAAAGGTGAGGCCTGGTCCTTTCCAGATACTTTTTCTTGCAAAGGGGTTACAGCCTGGTATTCTCCTTTGCACAAAGGCCATTGTCACAGCAAACTGGGCAAACAGCTGCTCTCTTTGGAGAATGTTCAGTTTCTTACCTGTTGGTGGTGCTTCTCTGTTGGCTTTTCTGGTGGAAGAAAAGGCTCAAATATTTTTTAATTGTTATCAAGGACAGAGACTGATTAAAGTAGTGAGTTTGGCTTTGCCTAAAGGCTGTTGGGAGCCAGGATCAGAGGCCACATCTCTGCAGCATCTGGGAGGTCTGTAACATAATGTCTGGAGGGGAGGTCATGTGAAGCATGTTTGAAAAATGGTGCCATGAGTGGCATACTTAAACCTAGAATAGAGTGTTACTCTGCTGGCTTGAGGTCCTGAACTTCAAGGAGTCTTAGCGAGTATTTTTAAAATTTTTTTAAATTTACACTCTCCCTCACAACATGCTCCATTTCACAGCATGCTCTATTTCACAACATGTCCTCCTAGGATGTCAGAGATAAGCTCATAGTTTCTCCTCTTCAGGATTTTCAACTCCTCTCATGCTTCAAATTAAAGTATGTTCTGAAGCATTCCCATGCCTCTTATTTTTTATGCAGTTCTGAAGCATACTTTAGGCTGTGCTAGCATGGAGGACATAAGTTTACGCACTCCCAGAGGCAGAGAATCGATGTTTCTCAAAATAGGCAAGATTTTGACCTTTTGATTATTGGGTGAAAAGAGAATATAACTTTCTGAAACAGAAGTTGAACAGTTTGTTGCCAGTTCTAACAGGGTTGCAAGACAGAGCAAGCGGAGAAAAAGTAATGTCTAAGACTTGACAGGAGTAAAATTAGGTGCTGACATGTCTCCAGGGTAAGATTAAAAGTTTTGCAAATGCCCATATCACTTGACTGTTGACATAGATGCTCAAAGAAATCTTTAAGCACAAGTTTTTCATCTGCTGAATCATTACATCTCTGCTAGAATTGATAATATTTTGTGATTATGGGGTTTATGGTATTTCCTTTTTGGCAGGCTTTAATAACTGCCTCTTCTATACCCCTGGGAAACGTCAGTTCTTTATTACAACCTAGGAAATGCTGAAGCCTGTGGCTAGGAGTCTTAAACATTTGTATTTATTACCATTTATCTAGCCACAATATTAATGTTAAAAGTACAAAGTAACCAAGAAGTTACAGAATAGGAAAGCACTGGAATTCTTAAAATCAATTTACTCAATCAAATGGAATACATCCTTGGACAAAGGCACACTGATTTCTGACCAGCAATTTAATCCCAACTTTGATGGATGCAGTAGGAATTAATGGATACATAGCCTATGGATAAAGGAAGGAATTTCTCCCTGGGCAGCAGTTAGGTTTGCTACACCAAATATTGCAGTTTGTGAAATCCAGTCCTTGCAACTCAAGTACAAACATTAATATTTGGTTTCAAATATTTTTCAGTGTTACCTAGTAACAGAAGATGCAAGGCTGTCTGTTATGATCTGATTATTTTGGCAGCTAGAGAGATGCCTCTGTGCAAACTAAGGTGCAAATGAGACCATATGCTGAGATCAATAGTATGGATTTTATTCAACAGCACATGTGAGGTAGAGATAGAAAGAAATAAAAAAGAAGGAGGGAGAGGAGAGAGAGTGTCCGAGACACAGATTGATTAGAGAGGTAGTCACTGCCCCTGTGGATCCTGCAGCATCCCACTGGTCCCTCTTCACTCTGCTCCTCTTGATGGTGGGGTCCTATGAATCATAGGATGCATGGGTTAATATGTATTCAGGTATTCATGGGGATGCCAAGCACCTCCCTTGTTGGGGGGAGGTTTATCCTGTCTTTTGCTAAACTGTGGATCTGCTGCAGCCCTGGATCATGTGGAGATCTCAGGCAGAGGGCCTCAGGAATAAGGCAGTGGGCTATGGCTGGCCAGACCCAGCCAGAGCTGATTTTCAGAAGAGCTTCTAAGTACACTTTCCTTGTGGATTCATTCTTCTCCTCCCAGTCCAGTTTACTCAGGTCTGAGATAACTGAACAGTACCTTTATTTTTTTCTCAAGTTCCTGTCAGGTGGCTTAACTCACAGTCCAAATTCCTGGAATCCAGGAGGCGTATTTTGGGGCTGGTGGTTCAGTTGTTGCGGATGAACAGTTGCTTTTTATAGAGTTTTCTATAGTGGGCAAAGTCCTTCATTGAACTTAGCAATATCTGAACCATCTCTCACACTCTCCCATTAAATTTAAATGCAATCTTCTATGCAATTATGACCATTTATAATTCATCTTTTATGCAATTATAACAATTTATAATTCATCTTTTATGCAATTATAACAATTTATAATTAATAAAGTACAAGTTGTAATTAACCGGTTAAACTGCAAAATAATTACTTAATACAAGAAATAAAAAAAGAGACAAGTGTAGAATGAAATAAGTCACTGACTAACTGTGAATATATTTAAGATGAAATTAATTAAAAGCATTTTTGTTCTCGGAAAAAAGTCATTCTGGACCAGCTTCCCAACAGTACTGCAGTGGCAGCTAGTATACAATTATTTTAAAAGCTTTCCATGATTATTGCTCAAATAACTTGGCTGCACAAAATAGCAGATGAATGATCTTTTATCTTTTAGGGCTCCTTGTCAAGGCTCTAATCCATGTATTTTGTTTCTTTACAAGTTCTTCACACTACTACATGACTAAAAGAATAATACAGAATTACATGTTCTAAATAATGCATTTAGACTAAGCTCTGTTAATGAGGTTTCTTTGCAAAATTTGTTAGTGTCATGTTGCTTTCAGGAGATTTAAATGTCTTCTTGTAGAAAATACCTATTTAATTAGATCAATTTGGCATTATAGCATTATATTTTCCATTTTCTGACTACATCTGAAGAGAATAAATCCCTTCCCTTTGTTCTCGCATACACAAAACTTTCAAAAATAGAAAGAAAAGCGTACCATCAGAAAATGAAATCGAGTTCACCTTCAAAGTATTGCATGTGACTGAAAATAAAATTATTCCATTTCATGGAGTGATGTATTTTCAGTGCTTTTTCTATCTACAGATTTACTGTCATATCAGAAAAGTAACTTGAAATCTACAGCAAGTAAAGAGAGGGAAGATATCTGTATTTCCTTCTGAAACATATTGTTGCCAAATACCTTGAGTCCCTAAATTATTGGTTCATTGAATGCAGCACGAAGATTTTCTTTGACCTTTTGAGTTTCAAAATGCCTGAATCAGCAAAGCAAACCTTTCCAACCACACAAATGCAAATAATATCAGTTTAGAAGAGCCCACTGGTCATGAAACCCAAATAGCTCAACAGAGCCTGAGTATTACTAAAATACAGGTACATGGGTGTGAATCACTGAGTATTATACATATTGCACTACTTTGGAAACATTGGGTCTAGACAAAAAAGTAACGAGAAATACTCTTTCATTTTTACTTTCAAGGAGTTCAGTGAGATAACTAAGTTTGTCAGAGGAACTAAGAAGACAATGTTATTCATCCTGCTTGATACCTTTCAAGATGCAATTAGATAACTGGCAGTCATTCTGATACCAGACAGTAAACCACACATGCCCTAAATTTTATCTGAACTTATACTAAAATTAGTACATTTGGCAAGATCTGAAGAATTAAGGTGTGAAAAAGTGCACTTTGAAAATCATCTTTGTAATTTTGAAAGGCCTGTTCAATCTGCAAATCTGTCTAAAAGTGTGATTTGTGTTGAATGAAGAGTTCACAGTTTAATGTAAAACTCAGAGAAGTTCCTGGAAAATAAATGCATACAATGATTGCATTTCCTAATCCTAGTGCCTCCCATCCTAAAATAATTTTTAGGTAGGTTGAAAAAGGTTTTCTGGGGTATGCTGACACTTCCTAGGTGCTGAGGTTGGTGAAAGAGAGACCTGATTACCTTTATATATATGACAAGCATGTGAAACTTACATAACCAACTCTATTTTTCTCATTACTGGTTCTCTTTTATTCCTTTGATTGCAGCTCCAAACCCTAAGGGCAGGGCTGGTGACACAGCAGAGGTGCAGAAGGTTTGAGAGTGGATCTAGATTGCACGGTGCTGTGCAGTCCAGAGGCAGCCTACAAAGCTCTGGTCACAAGGACATGGTAGCTGATCTAACATAGTGTTTTGGACATGATGATTCTCAGCCTGGGAAGAAAGTTTCCCTAGAATCTAGTTGAGATAACTAGGTAGGCAATATTCATAGAGACTACAGAAGCAATTACAATTTGTCCAAAAACTACCTTGAGGACTCAAGTAAGGCTTAAATGATATAATGATGTTGAATAAGATATCTGTGTTGGTCTGTAGGAGTTGACTGAAGTTTTGAAAGTGATGTGAAAGTCTTAAAAAAACCAAAATAATTTTATGAATGCTAATGATGTTATGGAACCCTCACTTTTTCACATCTTGAGGGTAATAAGACACTTTCCTAAAAAAAAAAATATAGAAGTTATTTTCTCAATTATCAGTGAATGTGAGTTGTCTTTCACTGAGTTGCAAAATGCAACTTAAACTTTGTAATTATATATCAGCATGATATACTATTCAAGTAATACAACACATGAATTCAGAAAATCAGAATTTATTAATTCAGAAAACATGCAAGTAATAGTCTAAGACACCCTCTAATAATATTAGCCAAAATAGGAAAGTGTGTGTATTACAAATACTTGAAAATTTTATTTACACACAGAAATATATGCATGCCATAGCTGATATCTGTTTAAAAATAGTGTCTGTTAATATGTGTGTTTCCTGAAAATTTTCTAGTGATATAGTTCAGTCAGATATTATTCTTGACACACCTGTTGTTAATACTGTAAATTTAAAATAAAATATAGAAAATATCTGCATTTACCAGTCTTTAAAATTAAAATTAGAATTTGCTGTGAGTTGTTGTGGTCCATGATCTGGGGAACATAATAATATAGAGAAGGACTCTGCTATGTCAGCAGGTGCTGAGTTATAGCAGTTGTTCAATAAATTTTTCTAATCCCCAGGCTTCCTACAGAGTGCTTGTGGCTGGAACAATTGCAGCTATTTAGTATTGTTTATCTGCTCCTCCTGGTGTTCATAAACAGAGTGGTGTGCCCACATAAGGCACAACCAGTGAGTGCTGTGCCTACAAAAACTGGAAGAAAGTCTGAGATGCAGATTTTCCTGTATGCCTCGGTGCCTTAAGCAGGCCAGTTGTTATTAGCATGCATATGTGGGTTAACAAGGTGTGAGAGACACCATGTGCAACTGACTGAACTTATTTCCTAGTAATGCATATGCCCTTTGCTGGATCTTTCATTTGCCATTGGCTTGTGTGGGTGTGGCACAGAAAGGAAGTGAAGAGCCGGGTCAGAGACTGTCTGCGGGGTGTTCTGCTCTCAGGGGGAGATCCTTGTAGAGAGTGCAGTGGCCTATGATATGTCCTAATCTGCTCTGTAAAACAACCTGGTGGTTTTCTACTGCTCTCAGATCCTTAAGCCAGGAACAGCTTGGTATGTTAAAGGTTGCACAGATGCCCATTTTGGCCCGTGGGATCAAGAAGGTTGAGTGAAGACCAGGTAATGTGCTGTACACATGTGGTATGTAGCTCTTGCTGTGAGTGAGCCTTTTGGGATTCTCATGTACTTTAAGGTATTGGACTTAGCAAGTCTAGCCTAGAGTGAGAGGGTCATTCCTTGGTCAGTTTGGGCTCTGTTCTTCTGCAGTGCAGCTGTGGTTGTAGGTTGACAGAAAAATGAACAGACAAATTAGGAGAAGAATAGAAGAATATGCAGGAGAAAACTGAATATGGAGTATTCCACCAGTGGAGGAATCACTAGCAGAGATGATGTTTGATACATGGGATTCAGATTAAGCTAATGTAATTATAGTATAAGTTTGGGAAAAAAAAAAAAAGAGAAATGATTGTTCTTTACTTGGAAACAATATACTGGCTTGTGTGCTGAACCCTTAATGGTTCAGCATTGATTTTTGGAAGCCTTTTTTTAAAATAAATAATTGCTAAATCATGCTTGACAGACCTGATTGTCCCCTAAGACAAAAAAAAAAAAAAAGACACAGATGGATGAGGGGAGTGCAGTAGATGTCACCAAGGCTTTTGAGGCTGTCTCTCACAATATCCTCATAGTCAAACTCAGGAAGTGTGGGCTGGATGAGTGGATTGAAGTGGATGGAGGCCTGGCTGGAGGGATGATGTAGTTTGTGGCACAGGGTCTCCTGAGCCAAATATTGTTTAACTTATTCCTCAGTGATCTGGATGAAGCAGCAGATGCCTCCTCAGCAGGTTCACTGATGACACAAAGTTGGGAGGAGTGGCCAATACCCCAGAGGGCTCTTCAGCCCTTGAGAAGGACCTGGACAGGCTGGAGAGATGGGCAGGCAGGAACCTTCTGAAATTCCACAAAAGGAAATGCAGGGTCCTACACCTGAGGAGAAATAACCCTGGGCACCAGCACAGGCTGGGGGCTGACCTGGTGAAAAGCAGCTCTGTGGAGAAGGACCTGGGGGTCCTGGTGAGCAACAAGCCATCCAAGAGCCAGCAGTGTCCTTGTGGCCAAGAAGGCCAATGGAATCCTGGGTGCATTAGGAAGGGCACTGCCAGCAGCTCAAGGAAGGTGATCCTGCCCCTCTGCCCAGCCCTGGTGAGGCACATCTGGAGTGCTGAGTCCAGTCCTGGGCTCCTCAGGACAAGAGAGACGTGGAGCCCCTGGAGTGGCTCCAGTGGAGGGTAACAAAGATGATTGAGGCACTGGAGCATCTCTCTGATGAGGAAAGGCTGAGGGAGCTGGGCCTGTTCAGCCTCGAGAAGAGGCACTGAGAGGGGAACTCATCGATGTCTGTGAGTATCTGAAGGGAGGTGCCAGGAGGATGGAGCCAGGCTCTGCTCCGTGGTGCCGAGCAATAGGACAGAGGCAGTGGGCAGAAACTGATGCACAGGAAGTTCCACCTGAACATGAGGAAGAACTTTACTGTGTGGATGGCTGAGCACTGGAACAGATTGACCAGAGAGGTTTGGAGTATCCCTCACCAGAGATATTCGAGAACCATCTGGATGCAATCCTGTGCTGTGTGCTCTGAAATGACCTTGCTTGAGCAAGGAGATTGGACCAGACGACCTCATGTGGCCCTGACTAACCTTATCCATTGTGTGATTCTGGAATTAAAACAGCGGTATGAATAATAAGACTGAAGGGTTAGATATTGTAACTGGCATAAGGAGTCTAGACAAACAAATATCTTCAGGCTAGAGTGGAAATTTAAGAGATCTCTATGAATTCATAGAAATTTCAGAGCTGTTGCCTGTTATTTTCATTCATTGTTGAGAACAGAGGAGGAATTATGTGTTTTGAACTAGACCATGGGCAATTTAATTAGATACCAAGACAAACATTAATAGGACAGCAGATTAAGTCCCCCTTGCATTTCAGTCCTTGCAAATATGTCAGGCTAGAGATATCAGCTGTCCTTGCCTGTAAAGTTCTTGTCCTTGTTGATAAAATTATCTGGTTATGGATGCTCTGGTGTAATCACTAGGCAGAGAGACTCCCCTGCTCACTCTTGTGATGCTTTTCCTGGTGGCCAGCAGACTTTCCTCTTACCCAAATATCTTCATCCAGTTTTATTCCCCATCCAGAAGAGCACTGACAGGATAATAATAAGTCCCCAAAAGCAGATACTGCAACTTTGAGTGCCTCTTACATGGGCTATCTAAAGAGTAAAGGTAACAGGCTACATAAGTAAACCCTAAAAAATTATTTATTCCCTGAATATTTTAGGAAAGCCACAAGATGTAAATCTGACTTGATATTGTTATGAATAATGATATTTCAGTTGATGACATGCATCTGTTTAGGTGGTGTAAATCAGCATTTTTTCATCTTGCTGAGACTGATCACTGATCTTTTCTCCCTACAGATACTGCATCTTTTGTACTTTCCATAAAAATTGTCAGTGAGCAACAATCTGCTGGTAAGCCTGTGAACAGAAATCATGCTGAATAAGAATGAGAGATGGAGAAAATAAGGTATCTGTCCTTTGGTGATTCATGGGTTTTTTTTGTTTTTTTTTTTTCTGTCATATATTTTCCAGAGTTCTCCCTCTACGTGTTTTTTTTTTTTGTTTTTTTTTTTTTTAATTAACTGAAGCAAAAAGGTCTCTTCCTTGGGAGTTTTTAGAGGTCAAGAGACCTTCACTCTTAGGGGGTTAGTGTTGAGGCAAAAATGTGTTACAAATGCTGTAATAGGGTGACTCACTTGTCTATGTTCAGGGCTGGTCTTTCAGCTTTTGCTCTATTTTGCTTTCTTTTCAATAATTGATAAAGACTTCTCACACCTTCAGTCTCTGTAGCTAGCAATTACTCATTCTGTTTTGCTGCCTTTATCTTTTTTTTTTTTTTGCAAGCTTTAACTCATCTTATGTAGTCTTCATTGGTTTCTTCCCTTTATTTCCCCTAGGTCTTTCAGCTGTTCTTAAAAAGTCATGTATTTCATTACTAATTGATTGCATTTTTCTGTCAGAGACACCGTAGTCTGTTATGTGTTAATTAGTGCTGTAATCACACCCAGATATTCTAAGTGTCTCTTCTTGTCATAGCCACATCAGCTTTTTATATAATTATTTTCATAAAATTTTTAATTTGAAATCCAGTAGCTGTGTGGGGCTCTCTGGGACCATTCCATGAAGCTAAAAAATTCAATTGACTGCCTTAGCCATGCTGGTATCTTGGGGTAGGTATCAGCTCTACCATATTCAGCACTCTGTGTAGTGTGTTAATCCCCTTTTCTGAACCTGTAAGAGCTCACGCTCTCATTTTTTAAAAAATCAAATCAGTTTGATTTAAAAAATCAAATCCTTCTTGGTCTATATGAAAGCCTAAAAGATGTAGTGCCTGTGGAGTCCAATCCCAAAAGGCAGAAAACATCTGAAAACAAAATTTTTAAATGTCACAGTTCTGAAGTCATTCTTGTGGGTTTTTGGTCTGCCTAACAATTCCTGGATGTTGGTAAATCTGATCAGCCACCTTGATGCTTCACATCCTCAGCTTGAGACACAAATAGTCATGTCACTGCACAAGTTTAGGAGCGAGGGAAAGGTTGAACACTGAAAATTTTTGTGGATCTGATGGTGCACAACGATAAGTGAAAGTATAAACCATGCATAACCATTTTAGGCTTTAGACAGATCTGCCTCTGAACCTATGCTTCCCTACTTCTGAATACCCCTGGTAAAGAACATATTGACAAGGAAACTAAAGAATTAATCATCCTATAAAATCTATCCATCTTATGATCTAAATGACTGATGGTGCCCTTAAATTTGTGTCAGAGCATACCACAGTAATGCAATCTTATTCTCTGCCTGTCTCCAAGTTTAGTCATTTACATGATCAATAGAGTTCACTGAGTGGGAAATTTTCATTAATATCATGAGTAGTAAGAATGAGGAAAGGAAAATTCAAGACTTCTTTGCATGGTTGATCAAAGAAAAAGCATCTTGCAGTATTAGAATATCCTCAGAGTTTTTTGAGTATTAGAACTAAAATTTTGTGCTTCAGGCTGTTTTGACCTCAATAAGAAAAACCGCTTTTGCTACCTCACTCTAGAAAGACCTTTTTTCTCTTCATCACTCCTTATTCAGGCTAAAAAACAAAAGAACTTCTTGCACCCATTAAAAGGAAAATGTGGGAAAAGTGTAATCAGTTTTGAATTTAGGTAATTAGCCTTCTGTCTTATTATAAAGAAATTTCGTAGAGATTAAAGAAAACAAGTTAAACTTTTTTAAAGGAAACCTCTTAAATTTCACTTTATTATAGGACAGTAAATCTGGGTATTAAAGGTATGATGTTTTGTTGCATTTAGGAGTTGGCAATAGATTTCTCTCTTTGATTTCATCCCAATAGTCATAATTTCTGGATGGGTTAATTAGCTAACCTTTATAATACCTACCTTTTTTCATGCAAGTATATGATATTACCTCTAGAAGAAACCTCTCAAATGAGTGCCTTTCAACCTAACAGACATTAAATGATCCTGTTCATAAAAAGGAAGTCACAGGGAACAATTTGAAATGCATTACTTTAGAAAGTTTGCAAGTGTCTAGAGGAATTTTTCAGCTTCATAAGTCTGCAAGGTCATATGAGAGAGCTTAAGGCTTAAAAAAGTTAGAGGGAACAGCTGCAGTTTTTGAAAACAGTAAAGGCGAACTTGAAACGTAGTTTTATCAAAGCTTGGCTGTTTTCCTATCACAGGCAGTAGACGCCACTAATCTCTTCCTTTTGTTTAAACAGATGCTATTTGCTTGGCAAGCAGCTGAATTTTAAATGCAGAAAATTATTATACAAGGGGAAAAATTTTGACTGGAGGTTAGAAACACAAGGTTAAGTTCAGGAAAAATCTTATTTTCTCAGACATCTTCTGAGCTGTGTAAGGAAAGTTTTCCCCCACACTGGAACTATAATTTTTGATATTTTCAATATAAAGAAGGAATTTTTCTGTTTGGTATTTTTTGTGTTTGTGGGTTTTTTCTTTTTTGAATTTCTTTTTTTTTAGTTGCCAAATATAATGATGATATTCAAGTACTAAAAAGTCAAAACCTTTGGATAGATTTTGTTTGCATGATTCCATTTTATATTAGTGAAAGACTAGAAGGAATAATTCAGAGGATCACAATTCTCCCTCTGTCTCCCTTTGATGTATCATTAGTTCAATTAGTAGAGAATTATTAGTATAGTTGTTTTTTATCAGCACAGCTCATTTTTACTCTAGCTAAGTCAGGTGAATCAGCATTCATGACATGAGGGCACAGGGTTTTTGGTCCATTAATTGCCTATAGCAAAGCTCAGCCATTTTTTCTCATTTTTGAGGCTGGATTGGAAATCTTATGAAGGGTGGCTATCCTTGGGATGGATCTCAGATGGTGTCCGCAGCTTTCTTCTAAGCCATCTGAAACATGTCAGCAGAACAGCATGGAGTCCTGATGCAATGCAAAGCTTCTGGACATTTCTGTTATGACTTAGGCAAGAAAATGATGCTTTGTATTGCACATGGAGTGATTAATTAGCCCCCAGTAGCTGTTAGATAATGTGTCAATATCTGCTGTTTTTGAAATCAGCAGTGACCTGATTTAAACGCTGGTTCCACCAAGGCATACCTATGTTCTCTCAGAGCGCACAAAACACATGTTGCTGAATATGGTTTGGAGATATGGGTCTAATCTGATCTGCTTAACTCAAGAAGGGGTTAGCTTTCAGGGCTGAGGAATGAAGGTTGTTGCTGGACCAAGTTTTGCCTCTAGTCCTTAAGCTTCTTAGATCTAAACACAACAGATGGTGCCTCTTCCAATACAATATCTCTTTAACATCATGCTGAAGTTTTGGTTTGCACTGATTTCTGCTCTGTTTTTTTTTTTATTGAGTGATTCCCATTTCCGTCAAGGCATAACATATTTAGCCAGTTATGGCTGCCAAGATCATTAACAGAAGTGATTCTGTAACACTCGCAATTTTAATTTCTTCTTAGCGCTTTGTTACCAGAAAGCAAAGAAAAACCCCCAATCCCCTGTGTTCTTACTTGATTCTGTATTTGTCTCTGTCCCAAGACACATTCTCTTTACTCCCTGTGTTCCTCTGCTCTTTCTGTTAAGAACTGATTATTGAAGAGATGCCTCTGCCTGAATTAAGGTGCAAATGAGACCATATGCCAAAGTCAATAATATAGATTTTATCTAGCAATAAAAAGTGAAGTAGAGAGAAAGAAATATAAAAGAGAGGAGAAGGAAAGAGACAGAATGTGTTGGGTAGTTACCACCTGTGGCCCCAGGAGTGTCCCATTAGCCCTTCTTTATCCTTGACTGAGGGTTTCAGATTGTTCCAAACTTTTCATTGTTTATATATTTTAGCAAACAAAGCAATTAATACTTATTAGCCGCACAATTCTCTTATGCTGTTGGTTAAAAGATTCTCTCCTCTAAGGTTAATTAGTCTGTGGTCTTTCTCTTGAAGAAGTGACTTGTGAATTGGTGGTTATAATGTCCGCCTGCTAAAATTGCCTTTTACTCAGTCCAAGCTGATTTCAGTACCATTGCTGAGTTGGCTTTCCTTGTTACTGCATTGTTTATGTTCATTATCAGTGGTACATTCTACTCCCTCAGTGTTGTTAACTAGACCTTAGACCTGAGAAAACATTCAGACAATCGTATCACCTTTATCTTATCTCAAATTCCTGTAATGGTGGCTTAAATTACAGTCCAGGTTCCAGGTATCCACAGGAGCGTATTCGGGGGTGGAGCTTCAGTCATAGTTTCTGGGCACAGGTGCCATCTGTCCCATAATTTGGGGTGATCTTTGACTGGTTATATGTGTATGAGCAGTTGCTTCTTTGTGTAGTTTGCCACAGTGGGAATTTTTGTCTGGATGCAGTACTCAGGATGTGATAGCCAGACCTGGCTTCTGCCAGGCTTGGAGTTAGCACCATCCTGTTGCTCCATTCTGTGCCTATCTCACGACAAAGTCCTTCTGTGTCCTTAACAGTGTTTGAGACAGGAACTATGATCTTTAAGTCTTTACACCTCCCACAGGTAAACAGCTGCTCACACAATTCAGGAACAGAGATGTTTGTGATGACGTTGGGGAAGGTTGGCAGTAGAAAGGTGCTGCATTTTAATTTTTGAATTTGTTCTTGCTGTGCAGGTATTTCATTCCTGGTGCAATTCCACCTGTACAGCAGAATGTTAATTTTTCCTTGACTAACTCTTATTTGGCAGAGGCTGTAAACAGCTTAAAAATCAAGAACAAAGGAATGTATCCCTTGTTGCTCTACTTCTGACATTTCCATCACATACTGAGGGTAGAGATGGGAGAGATATAACACTTTTGAAATTATTTGTCTACTGTTACTGCAGATAATTTTTGAGAATTGTTTTGCTACTCCTGTGTTCCGTGTATTGGGTTCTTCCTCAGGTTTTTGATGCTTGCTGTTGGATTGTTAATTATTAGGAATGGAAGTCTTTCACCATAATTTTTTTTTAGTATTATTGTTAGTGGTATTGTACTTAAATGCAAGTGCTTAGCTTTCTTTTGTAAAAAAATGCTGAGAAATTTGTAGGAAAATAAAAGTGAGACCCAGACTATTTCTCTCCCCAGTTATCCTCACTTTTTGGTACTATACACTATGAAAAGGGCCAAAAGCAATTTTTTCATGTATTCTGCCTTCTCAAGGTTTATCAGATACTGTGCTTAGCATAGTCCTTAGATAAAAATCCTCAGAGTTCATTTCCTTTTGTCTATCTCCAAGGACAGGTTGTCATTTATGACTTCTGTATCTCCTGCTGTTCACTGATAAATTCTTTTTGTGGTGTGTTCTCACAGTGAGTATTAGAGATACTGCTCTAAAACAAAATTGCGTAAATATTTCTGTTTGTCAGCTTACAAATTCACCTGAAGTGAAACGTGGCAACAGGAGACATTTGTCTGAACATTCCCTCATTTCCTGTATTTTTGAGATTTAACGTGCTGCGGTAATTTTTCTTATGTTCTGATACTCTAAGCTCCACTTTAACAGGAATTAACAAGAAGGAAGAGGATGTATGAATTTACCTTCACCCAGCAAATGCTGGGGCTGCCTCTGGGTAGAACAGCTATTGATAAAGCTATGTTTCTAGTAAAATATCTCATGAAATAAGACTCTTTTTTAGGTCACTGGGGACAGCTCTTGATTCTGATTTGCCCTGCAACCTCTCTGATAATGCTGTGACTTAAGACAGTCCTGCAGGATATGACTAGAATTTATGGATCCTTGCATTGCTGTGAGCTTTGGTCTCCAGTTGGGCTTTTCTTACCTGAACTGAATTTTCCACACTCAGTTCCTGAGCATTACCAGCTGCTAGGGTGTTTTTTGGTGGGTTCTTTGTTTCTAACAACTGTAAGTAAATTTGCTGTTCCTGTCTTTAATATAGCCCTTGATACTAGTTTACTTACAGTGCCCTGGTAGAAGTTTCCTTAAATATCTAACCAGTCTGTCAAGGGGTCCATGTTCATCTTTTAATGACTATACTAGTTGCTATCACTTCACTGGTACCTTTTCCATCTTGAGTGATTGTATCCCTTTCCAGTCTGTACTGCCTTCAGACATGCTTTCTAAGAAACTCAATAGAATACAAATAAAAGAAATTGTATTATATAATATTATAAAGTAATAACATCATATTGCATATAATTGTAAAATAAGGTTATATAAAACATTATGGAAAGAAAATTAGGTATCTAAGATCTGATTTTTGCTTTAGATTTTGTGTTAAAGGTACTTTTGGATTATTTGCTTATAGTTACATTATGCCTCAGGAGTTTTCATCCTAAGGTTCAGTTTCTCTCTGAACTTCATGCTAGAAATCCTTCTTGGCTATTGCAGTCTTCTAGAAGAAATGAAATTTCCAGATTCCTGAAAAGCTCTCCAATGTGGATTTAGGGACAATACTGTCCTTAACAGTATTCTTCAAACATGTGTAGTTGGAAACCTGTAGTATACTGCAGTCCTTAAGTTTTAAAGTTTACCTCTCCCACAGATTGCAGTCCTATGATATTTTGGGATGTGCCTCTGCCTTGGACCTGCTTGTCTTCACAGAAAAGGATTGTTGCACTTGGGTTGAATTCTTCCAGTAAAAGACAGGAAGCTGGAGGGCTTTAATACCTGGCTAAGGATGACATAAAGGTAGTAAACACTTGGAGCCTTGGAAGTTGGAGGTTTTGCAGGTTTTGCTGGATTTAGTCTGAAAATTCATCCCTACCTGTTTTCATAGGGGTGTGCTTGAGTACATGTGGTTTTGGGGTATTTGCACTAGTAAGGGCATGGCCTGGTGGGTCTTCAAATGAAAGCCTTAGCTTTAATTGCCAGTTGTCTTCCAGCTTGTCTTACAAGCTCCATGGTTGCATATTTCTTGCTCATTTTCTCTCCTCTAGAGCATATTGTCCTTCTTACTCAGAGGATTGTTCTGAAAATTCTGTGGAATTGTGGATTTCCTTATTTTTTTGTAGATTGAAATGTTTCTGTGGTAGATAAGGTGTACTCTTTATATGACTTAGCAACTAGTACCTAACTGAGAAGGTAGAAGGTATTGTTGTCTGCTTTGTGATCCAGTGTGTATCAGGAAAAAAATATCTGCCTCTCTTGAGCCTTTTAGTGCCTCACAAACTGTTAAATTGATGAGTATTTTTCATACAGACAGAAAAATAATTTCATACTGGTACTTCACTCTGAATAGTGGTTCGGATGAGACACAGAGGTTTCTGTTCTGATATGTTCTCTGCAATTTCTTCCATTTTTGCTGGAGTGGGTTCTGATAAATGCTAAAATAATTGTATTTGAGGGGATTAGCTGTAGAAAATATTTTTTATTTTAATTCATGAGATATTCCTAGGGATGGTGATATGATTTTATCATTATGGTCTGATACAGTTTTCATAGAAACAAGGCTTATACAGTGGCGTTCTTCAGCGCGAGCATTAAGTCAAAGCCTATTTGAATCAACAGTAAGTCAGTGTCTGACTTAGTGAGGCAGGACTGAATAACCAAATTAATTTTCAGAAGTCAGGAATGCCTTTTATTCTCTTACTGTTCTTCACTTAATGCTGATACTTGTTGCTGACAAACATATTATGGATTTTAGAGATCTCTCCCACTCCTCCCTTTTAGTGGCCTGGTTTGCAGATTCTGTGCCATATCTGCATTCCTTATAACAGGTTTCAGCTGTGCTGACCCTCCCATTGAGGTCATATGTGTTTCAGGTAGCTGCAGTTGGTATGCATATCAACTCTAAATGTCCTGATCTATGTCAACATTTTTCCCTCTTTATTCAGGCTTTTCATAGGGAATATCCTTCTCTATCTAATAGAGGTAACCAATTTATTTCCTTTATGGAACTGAAACCAGTCTTCCTGAGCTGTCAGATTGCCAATTTTCTGTGTGAATGACTTTTAAAAGTCACTGAGATGTCGAAAGTAGATGCTTTCTGACCAATTTTTATATTTATAAGGCAAGGTTAAGAGCTTGATAGATTCAGTTTCAGCAGGTCCCAACTTAGATGATGTGCCCAAAAGAAGAGGCTATAGTATGATGAAGAATAGTAGGGGTTATAATATGATGAAGAATAGATTTTCCAAAAAAGTAAAGAACAGAATAAAAAAAATGAAAGTTATCCCTTACAATCCAGACAGTGTTCTCCCCCAATTATTAAATAAAAACCACACAATATCAATTACACAAATATGTGCTTTTTTATACCCAAGAACAGTTAATGAGAAATGGAAAAAATGCAACAGTTAAACTTAAAAAGCTGTACCTGATTCAATTGGTTCTGCCCTTACTTTCAGTGTTCAAAAGCAGTAGTATTCATTACATTTTCTTTTCACTCATTCTATGCTTTGCATATAATTTGTGCAGAAGAGATACAACTCCCAATATCCCCACTTGAAGCTAAGGATAGGTATTTATAACACTGGGCATAAGCTTACAGGTTTGCTCAACCCTCATATTTAGCATAATAGTGCATTTCGTATCAGTTGTGTAACTTAAATTTGGGCCCTATCTTTTTTTTGGTCAGCACAAACTACTGTAGCCCCTTCTGGAATCATGTGCATAGTCTTTGATCCTGCATTATTTAAAAATAAAAAAGAAACAAAAGGGTTTTACTTGATAAAGAATAGGAAGTTGTGAAAAAATATATGGAATTATTTATTTTATATTTATATTTATTTTTATGTGATGACATGTACAATTTAAAAAATACCTGACATTGCTTTTTGTAGTAGTCTTACATAACCATTTAGACACATTTACCTGAGTGTGTTTAAATGACACAATAATCAGAATTGCTAGGTACAAGGGAAGTATCAAATTTTATAACACATTTTTGAGGCAGACATTTAGTTGCAAGCAATTAATTTCCAAAGTTTTCAACTCTGAGTATGATTTTCTTTGTTAGGAATATTTTGCCAGTTGTATTCCTTGAAGTTGGCACAGATAATCCTCATCCTTCCTCATTAAAACCTGTGTTAATTTCAGCTGAAATATTATAAGTGCTCTGGATAGCCACAAAATCTTCCTATTTTTTGAAGAATGATAATGACAGTTCAGAAGGTAACACTTGGAGGTAGGCAGTTAAAGGGAAGGAACTGCACTACTATAACTCTTTTCAAGGCAGAGATTTTCCCATTGAGCTATTGTCTAAATCTCATTTGCCAATATTGTTTATCACCTTCTGCTTCCTTTGTTCTGGTACTGAGGAATTGGTAATGGAATCCTTTGCCAGCTTTGTAGAGCTTTCTGTGATTGCTAGTCTGTTAATATAAAAAACAGACGGAGCATTATGAGTGCCTAGTTTGACCTCTTGTATATCAGTGTGGCAGTCCAATTTTACTTGAATCGTGCCACTAATTCCAGCTGAGCTATTGTTTACAGTTTAGTGTGACATCCAGCCTTGATTCAAAGACTTTGTGATAGAAAACCCAGCATGTTCCTGGGAAAGCATATCCCAAAATATGTTACCATTACTAAAAGAAGGCTGTATTTTATTTCTGCATTTTCTAGGATTCAATATGATGCCTGTTCTTGACCCCCAGTGGCTGTGCTCTGGCATTTGCTAATGTGATTAGGGAAGTATTAAAATTTTCTTCTCACCCAAAAATGAAACAAATTCGATGTTGCAGTCAAAAACAGCTGGTGCTGGTATTTTTTTTTTTTTTTTTTACCTGAGTCAGAACAGCATGAATTTGGTCTTTAGGTACTCCTGTGGTATGTTCTTGCTTGTATGTTCTTGTATGTACAAGAACATTTTTGGGTATGATTTCACAAGTGAATATATTTTAACTTCAACTTTTTTAAAGATGAACATCCCTTTGAGCAACACTGAAATAATTAGCATGGTAAAAGGTGTTTTCATGAATGCTTCAGGAACTGATGAATGCAGATCACTCTCATAGTTGATAATTCTTGAGTGATAAGATCACTTGGAAATTCCTCCCCTGTGACACATGTACGGGGGGGGAAGGAAGCATACTCTTGCATTGCCAGAGATAATGGATATTTTTATGTTTTCATTTAAAAATTTAACAATCTGGAAGTTATGGGCAGTGAAACATGACTTGAGTTGCTCTTCTATTCTTTCACTGTTATAGCAGAAACTGTGCATCTGGGTTTTGTATAACTATATTTTCATGCCTATTATAGAACTATAGTGCTGAAAAGAATGTAATGAAATCACTTGCTTCTTCCCTTCCCCAAAGACAGGATGAAACACATTTTTACTATTCCTAATGTATATTATTGGTTCAACCAGTTTTTAAATATGTTTGGTGATGGGATTTCTTCCACCTTTGAAGACAATTCACTCCAGTGTCTTACTGTCTTGACTGCTAAAAATTATTTTAAAGGAAAATTTGGAACAATGCTCTCAAAACTCCATGACTATTGAACAGGGTGGATGAAATATTTGAAATATTTTTCTGTGTGTTAAGTTTTTTGGGACACTTGAAGACTATCCCTTCCTTCTCTTTATTATATTCAATTGTAAAAAATATATATATATATTTTTTTGGAAATGTGCCTTTCGTCCTCCTAGTATGGTTGTCAAAGTCAGTAAAAAATTCATAATTATCTATGTTTGCACCTAGATATTTTTACCTTCCTCATCCCTCAAGATCCAGTAGCAGAAAAAAATTAGGAGTGGTTATAATTATTTTCCATCCCTGTCAACATGAGGATGCAGAGTTTCATTGCAGTTGGTGAGGTGGCTGTATGTCAGATAAGACAGTCTGTTACATTGGCTCAGTGAATATGAGATTTCCTTTGCTGAGCCAGGACATTTCATGGCAACACAGCATGATGGATTCGCATGAATATCTGATGAGTTTTGAGTGTTTCTTGGGTGCATATGAAAAAAACAAATCCAAAACCCAATGAAAACTGTTGTGGTTGGACAATGTGCTAGAAGTTTATTGAGGTCACAGGCCTTGCTAGCATTGATTGTGTGATCAGAGCTTACATCCAGAACACAGGTCGGGCCTTGGATGTGCAGTGCTTATAGACAACCCCATTGCAACCACATATGGAGCTATGTAAGTACAGACTGGGATTCCTCCCTCCAGCAGTTTTACAGGTCAGGATAATAACTTTGGTTTCCCAGATCCAGCTATTATGAAGTGTCATCTGGTTCAGTATCTCCATTGGCACTGATGGATTTTCACCACATGCACTTAAAGTTCTTTGAGCTTTATTGAGAGGGAGAACTGGGGAACTGTCTGAGGTCTTTGCTAAGCAAATAATACCAAATCAAAAAGAAAAGTAGTACAGAATAAATTGCACAATGGATATATGGTAAGATCCGTGCAGAAAGGAACACTTCAGCATCATTCAGTTCCTCATATTGCCCTACTTTTTCTGTGTGAATAAACTGAAATGTGTATTTTCCTCTCCGGGACTGGTCTTGAAATTGTATTGTATTTTCCTTGTCTTGCTTTATGTAGAGTTTTTAACAGTATGCTTTATTTCCAATTGTTCTGGTGGTCTGCTGTATAAGAGGGACAAAAGGCAAGGTTTTGGATACCCAAGAAATTTTGGATACCCAAGCTTATAGTTGGAGCTGGTAAAAATGGCAGCAAAGCGCATGCGGTGGAAAATATGGATTATTTATATTAAAAGTATTTTTTGATATGAATAATATTTACCAAATTATTTCACTCAATATTTATTCAGAGATGAGTAAAAATGCTATTGTAATAATTTTCCTCTTTTTGTGTTTATCTCTGTGGTTGGAGAATTTTGTGAATTTCTCAGCTAGAGCCAGATGTTCTATAAGATTCTGAAATATTCTTTACTCTTATCTCTTTCATGTTTATAACATTTGCATAAGAATAGATGTGGTAAGATCAGAAATAGGTTCACTCCTTTAAATCTCTCAAAGTCCCTATGTCCTTTCCTCATAAGCCTCATATCCCCCAAAACTTGCATTTTTTTTTTTGCTGTCTTCTAAGTTAGAAGTCTTTTGCCCACTGTTTTTGATATTTATATTCCTGACAACCAGACTTTCCACATTTATTCCTTCAGAAATCCATCAGGTGTGTTTTTACCTTATCTTTGGTGTGCAGCAGCTTGTATTATTATTTTCCCTAAATCCTATTTTTTAGATAACCTGCTTGTTTATTTTTCAAGTGCCTCTTTAGTCTTTTTGTGCCTTGTATTCCCCATCTTTCTTTTTTTTTTTTAATTTTCCTTTTGCTTCATGATATATTTTTTATCTTGCAGCACATGCCTATGGAGAACAGATGGTCTACTTCCCCGAGTATTTGTTTTGGTATACATGTACCCCAGTGCCACAGCTTAAATCCTTCTGTCCTTTGGTAGATTTAAGAGAAGTGCAAGGCTCAGTTTTCCCTGAGACATTTAATTATAAAATGAAGCAATCACTACAGTCATGTGAAAGGCATGAAGTGGCCAGCTAGTTGCTTCCTGGTGGCAAGTGAAAACTGGATGAGTTTAAAAATGCACTGCTTGGTGCCCAACTAACAAACCAGCTCGGGCAAACATGGCAGTACTCCAGGTATGTGTAGGGCTGAATTAATGTTACTGACCCATGGTATTCAATTGTTCATGTGGATGAGAACAAACTCTGTTACAAGACATATTTGAAACATGGGTCTCAGTGATGTGTAATACTTTTGAAGTGTGACTAGAACCATCAGAAAGATCTCTTAGAAAACAAATTACAAAAAAAAAATGGTGTTTAAGTTCCTTTTATCTCTTTTGGTACTTCTTGGAGAACAATGGCAATGTTTGATGCTGCTGACTATGAAAATTTATTGTATGGATTTATGGATTCAATTTTACTGTGTAGTTGAGCTTCTATTTAATGGGATGTATACCTATAAATCAAGGAAGTTCTGCTGCTTAATCTGCTCACAATTTCTAAAGAATCAAAATTTTCTTATGAGTCCTATATTTTTCTAAGCATTCTCTGGTAGATACAGTGCAGCATTTTTACTGATGCTTTAGAAATGGCCTTTTCTTCAGGTGCATGATGTCTGATTTATTGTCTTGCCTCTTACCTTATTCTTGCTTTGCAGTGTGATAAAAGCTTAGTAATTGAAGAACTGATGCCTCACTCTTATTTGGAAAACATTCTTTCCTAGGAAATAATTAATGACACTTACTTTCAGACAACTCATACACATAAAATGAAGGATAACAAAGTGCTTCTCATCTGAGAAAATGTATTTTTTAAATGTTTTCTGGTTTGCTGTGTCTGTGGTGCTTTGAATGAGGTCTTCTGGCTTAATGAGTTGGCATTTTCTGTACCAATTTCCAGGCAGCTTTACTCTGAAAGTGCTGTAATGAGAGATTGCTGAATCAGTATATCAATACTTGCATCCCTCTTAATTAAGTGCTGACCAACGGCATTATACCATAGCTCTGCACAATTGACACTGAGTACTCAGTACCACCCCAGTGAGGGCTTGTCACCAAAAAAAGCCCCCAAAGTCTGCCAGTTCTTTACTGATGGCAAGAAGCATGCACAAAGAGGTCCAAATGCACAAAGATAGAAGGACAGGCGTTATCTGTGGAACTAAATTTCTAGAGAAGTAATTTGCATTTATTTTTCTTGGCAGGCCTGTCTAGCATGTTCTTCAGTTCTGCTTCATATTATCTCCACTGTAGGGAATTGTCCCATTGCGAGTGTGTGATCCTCCTTCTCTTTGTAGAGATGGGCACAGTGAAAACTACAGTACTGAATAAGTAATTAAAACACCTTGGTGTTCAACAAGACACTTCACTGACAGAATGCTAAGAATAATAGGTACACACCCATTGCACAAGAAGAAAAGTTCTAAATTAAATTAAAAAATAGAATGTCCTCTGCCAGTATGTTATGCAATAAGCACAACCCACTTGAGCAATCCAGGGAATGTAAGGAACTCATGTCATGATGTGCAAACAGCTGTGTGGCTAGCAAATTTCTTACCTGTGGCTAGGCACCCTTAGTGCTGTCTGGTGCAATTTGATAGGTTAAACTATAAGTTTTGCATGAATTTGTTGAGAAGATGAGCAAGTAATTGCACATCTAAGCAATTCATCATTGTATGCTATCCTGCAATTTTACTCAGCTAATTAAAGGAAAACACCACATTAAAGTCAAGGTCACAGTAACATTAAATCAATAATCTGTAATTCTTGAATCTTGAAGTCACAGAATAATTCCAAATTGAAAGGTTGGTAGTGATTTTCCCATGGACAGTTTTAAGTGGAGGACTAATCCCTTTCCAAATGTATTAATCTAGTTGGTGCTATATGTCTACATTGACATGACTGATAAAAGATACAGATGTACCTCGCATGTATTTATTCAAGGATCTGAGCATTTGTTCTTCTCTTCCACAGCAAGCACTACAGACTCCTTGTTTTTCTTCAGGCAGTTCCAGAAGTGCTTATAATGATTCCCTATTTCCATTTCCATCTTAAATAATATTCCTCTTTGTCATTGTTGTGCTTGATTTTATTGTCTCCCTTCCTAAAATGGGAAAAAGTCCTTCAATAGAAGTATTGGTAAATTATACATAATAGCAACAGTAACACAATAATGCAAGATTTTATGCCTGAAGTACCTATTGACTTCTTCCATTATTAGCTGATTTTTACTTTTGAGAAGCTGTTAAAAACATAGCTTCCATAAATACATACACGCAGTATATCCATAACGCATTAAATTAATTTATGTCTATTCACTTGAAAAATAAGATAGAATAGAATGAAATTCTTTTTGCTTTGTTTTGTAGTCTCTCACAAAACTTGTTGTCTAGAGTGAGAACCTAGAAGCATAATTTGTCTCAAAATATGTGCAGTGAATGTGATTGTAAATGGTTGAGAGCAGCTTGAGGAGAAGGGCTTGGGGGTTTTGGTGGTTGAGAGGCTGGACATGACCCGTCAGTGTCAATGTGCACTCACAGCCCAGAAAGACAATTGTATCCTGGGCTGCATCCAAAGCAGTGTGGCCAGCAGGGTGAGAGAGGGGATTCTGCCCTTCTGCTCTGCTCTGGTGAGACCCCACCTACAATGCTGCATCTAGATCTGGGGTCCACAACCTGGGTTTGAGTTCAGAGGAGGGCCACAAAGCTGGTCAGAGGTCTGGAGCACCACTCCTATGAAAAAAGGCTGAGAGAGTTTGGATTATTCAGCCTGGATAAAAGAAGGATGGTATTTTCCAGTATCTAAAGGGAGCCTGCAAGAAAACTGGAGAGGGACAATTTAGAAGGGCATGTAATGACAGGACAAGGGGAAATGGCACTAACCTGGCAGAGAGTAGGTTTAGATTACATATAAAAAAGAAATTATTTACTATAAGGATGGTGAGGCACAGGAATGTGTTGCCCAAAGAAGTTGTGTTTGTCCCATCCCTGAAAATATTCAGGACCATGTTGGATGAGGTTTTGAGCAGTGTGGTCTAGTGGAAGGTGTCCCTGGTTATGGCAGAGGGAGTTGGAACTAGATGATATTTAAGGTCCATTTTGACCCAGGCTCTTCTATGATTCTATGATTCTGTGATTAGCCATCACAGGGCATAGGACCCCAAATCAACAAAACCAAAATCCTGGAAGAGTATTGAACCGTAAACAGTACACATTCAAACAGTGATGTAAATGTCTCATGGGTCTCATATCTTCAACAGGTATTAAAAGAATCTGCTTCCTGTGAATGACAGTGAACTAGGGAACTAATTTACTCTGTAATTTACACTGTGGCTTTGATCATAAAACCCATGATACATTTTATTACAATACCTATTCGTAATGAAATGATTGGCATCCTCCAATGTGAGCCTCAAATTTGGACCTATTTTCTTCATGTATCTTACACAATTTGAAACATATCAGCTAACTGGGATTGTCATTTAGCTGCCAGCTTTACTGGAATAGATTTTTACATCCTTGTAGGACACACTGTAATTGGGAATGAGGTTCCAGGTATGTAGTGGTCACTTCATGGTGCTCCAAATAAACACGCCAATTTAGAGAGTATAAAATTTGTCTCATCTGCTAAATGCATCCTGCTGTGAAATTGCAGCCAGTTAGAAAAGGAAAAATGCCCTTAGAATAGAAAAATGGTTTGAGAGAATATGAAAGTTATAATGGAAAATGTAATAGATGTCAGAAATAATTACACAGGTGACTTCCACAGAGTATGACTGCTATTCCTTGTATTCCTTTGGAAAACCCAAAGCCTGTTGGTAATTCAGCTGCAAGAATAGGACTCTGCTGTAGTTATTTAACCATCAAATAGTCTGCTTTTCTTTTATATACATTATGTTCTTTCAAAGGTTACTTTGTTCCTGTCATATTTTTCTGCAGAAACAAAGGTTCATTTAATATTCAATTTATAGGATTGTACTATTCTTTGTCTTAATCTCTTGAGGTATTGCTTTGAAACAACTTAGCCAATAGAAGGCTAACATGCAGTGGTGTTTTTAAAAATGTATACAGAGCAAATAATTTGTGTAGGAGAAATGGCACTGTTGTCAATATTGACTAAAAACCATTTATATTGCAAATCATGCATGTGTATGAAAAATATAAGGAAGGTGAAGAAATTGCAAAGACATCAGGGTGTTGCTGCCTATAAGTGTTTTTTGCCTTTGAGGTGGTGGGTTTGGTTTCTAACCAGGAATCATATGTCATGGTGGCTTCTGGACCATTTGGTTTTCTAAGCAGATTCAGACATTTTTCTTCTATTTTACTCTTTTGCTCTCAGTGGTCATTATTTGATATAATCCCACTGTTATAATTTAAAGGGGAGAAAAATACCTAACAATTAAAAAGACTGAAGAAATAGAGAGTAGACAGGTCTTACATCTCTTGCCTCACTATAGAATGGTCCTTGAACTCTCAGTACCACTTAATTTGTTGGCATCAGTCTGAAGAGTCTGAAGGCTGCTGATAATGCTACCAGCAAGAACCAAGGTGGCAGGTGATTATTGCAGTGCACCCAGCCTTCCTCTTGTTAGTTGTCCCTTACTTCTGCTGGTTGTGTTCATGAAGGGGTGGGACAGACTCTGCTGAGGTCACTGGAGAGGAGTATGGAAACACACCGAGGTATAATGCAGGTGTCCAAAGTGTGATGACACAGCTTCAGGTATTTGTCTAGTCCTGTTTAGAGCTGATTTGGGTGAAAGGTGTAAACATAAGCTCTGAACTACCACAGAGGATTAGTTTACACTGGAGAGCTCCTCCAAATATCAACTAACCTAATTTAAGATCAAATTTCAACTCTGAAGGAGACTGCAACATATGATACATTTAACAGTGAATGGCAAAACCAAGCAGTACAAGAACAAGCATTGTGCCACAAAGATCTGTTTTTTGAAACAGATTTCACTAGTGCAATGAATAAAGTCAGAACTGAGCATCAGAAATCTTTGGGGATTGAAAACAAGGGGCTGGGTAGCAATCTTGCAAAGCCAGGTACAATATTTAGTTGACTGAGTTATGGTGTAGAAATAAACAAGAATAAAATAAGCACAGCAACTGGAAGAAAAGACAGTACTTGTAATTCTAGAAGAATAAGGTAAGAAGGAAAAATAAGGCAACAGGCAATTGTAACAGGTAAATTATGAACGGTATCAATAAAATGTCTCAGAGTAATATTGCAGAAATTGTCTAAGGGATTTGGTTAATATTTTGAATACAAATCTATCAAAACTAATGTTTTTTTACTGAGTTGGGAAGATTTGGGTTTTTTTTAGTATCTTCCCATTGCCAACACTGTTAAAACTTAGCAATAATTCTGCAAGAGGAATCTTGTGCTAGCCATAATAGAGCAGTATGATAAAAATCATGATGAATAGCAGATTTGACTCAGCTGTGCCCCTCAGTTAATGAATGACATCCATTTTTTATTAAATGATTCAGCCAAAATATTAAAGATGGAGCAATTAGGCAGGTCAGAAGCCTTGAAGAGCTACTATATTTTATGAGTTTCTTATCAGTTAAATAAGTTTGTTCTGCTATATGTCAATGTTGATTTGCTGGGTTTTTTTTGGTTTGTCTTTTTTTTCTGGCTGAAGTCTAGATTCCACATTCTTTATAAGCTTTGTCTCATGCATTATACAGTCAAAATATGAGTCAAAAATTACTGGATTCCCTTATTTAGATTTCCTCCAGATTTCCTCCAGTGCTGCTTCATGCATCAGTATTTCTGTTTTCTTCATTATAAAATTAAGCAACTGATGTGGAGACAGGGCAAGTTTGAATGAAGTAGGCGTGTAAGACAGAGAGGCTTGGGGTACACCTCACTGTCCTCTTCAGCTTACTTAGATGTCACTAAACTGTGGGGATGGGATCCCATGGATTCCCTCCAAGATTCTTGGGCTCCCCCACCCAGACATGGCAGGGGTTCAAGATCCAGCTCCCCATGGCTGGGTCATACCTAAGCTGAAATTGGAAGGTCTTGTTTCTAGTCAGTCTTCCCACAGTGTCCCCTCAGAGTGGCTTATCCCAGGCCAATGAAGAAGACCAATCCTGCAAATACATACCGATCTGCTTAAGCCTGTTTACATGAATAATGGCAAGAGTGCTTTTCAGGGTTGGGTTGTTTAATTTAGAACCAAATTATGAATTATGAGATCATGTCTTATGTTCTTCAGCAGTGAGTATGAGCATTAATCAGGATGCAAAGTTTTCAGCTCAGTGGGAAGATCCTGTTGTGGACTGATTGCTCTTTGGGAGCAAACATCTTCCATGGCTTCAGACCAGCTCACAGCTATGGAATTGTGCCAGTGATTAGAAAGGATAAAGATTAGTAAATACAGTTACAGTCACATCAAAGAGATGCATAATAGACTAAACATAAACATATAATAGGCTATATCTAATGTCCATGTAAAGTTAAAACTAACTTACACCAACAGATGCTTTCAAAGTCAGTGATTTGATGGTTTGTTTACTATTATTATTACTATTTGCTACTCCTTGGATAGATGCAGATTTTTTAGAGTTATTTTAATTATTTATGCTTCAGCAGTGGTAAGCAACTTAAAATAGATACAATTTGATGAATATTATTCAGATAAATATTTTAAAGGGTACAGATTAGAGGAAAAGGGAAGCACCATGTCTAGTTCATCTATTATGTCAAACCAGAAAGAATTTTAAAATATTTTTGCTTTCCAGGAAAAAAATGTTCCACACAAAGTTATTGATTTTTTAATAATTATTTCAAGCAGAAGTGTGTTCAGTTTTGCTGCAAAGAGTACTGTGTCATTGCTCCAAACCACTGAGAAACTTTTCTTTTTTATATCAGAATGAAAGACCATTTAATCAAATTATTAGTTGAAATTTGTCAGCTTGGTAGATATTGTCCCACTTCAACCAGATTTTTTTTTTTTTTGGGGGGGGCTGGGGGGGGGGGGGGGGGAAGGGGGAAATGCTGGTTTGCTGAAAATTGTCAAGTTTGTTGAGGCATTTGCTTGTGTAAAAGCTGTATCACAGTCATTAAGTAATGTTTATGTTTGTCACCCTGGGAGATGAAGTCAAAATGCAGCATTACTGATTTCAAGAGAAGGAAGGGGCTTAGGGGTGCTGTGTAGGGACACAAACACAGTCCAATAAAACTTTTGGGGGAGCAATTGGATTTCTATGGGGACTGCTTCTGCCCAGCACATTAACTGCCATATGCTGCTCACCTCTGTGCAGACAGTCTCACATGCTTAAAGAAATGACATGTGACATTTTGGGATTTAGATAATCTTTCAGATAGATTTTGAACTCTACTGGGTCAATAATGTGTTTCATAGCCATACTTGCTTTCCAAATGAAGAATGCAGAGAAAAAGTAAATCTGCAATCTTGAGAGAAGCATGGAACAATTTGAATATATAGCCTCAAATTCACAGGTAGAAAATGAATTTACCACTTCTCGCCTGCCTGCCCAAAGCAATGTGGCCCAGGCTCAGATGGGTCCAAAAATGAGCATGTTGCTTTGAGCAATTTCAGGAAAAATATCAGGAAACTTTGATGACATCATTGTGTCACTCTTGAAAGAAGAACGCTAGTATGGAGCTGACACTGTTCAGGATTCAAGAAAATCACAGCTCGGTCCAAATAACATGGCAATCATAGTTTAAGTCACTTGCAAAATAGCAGTAAGTATTTTATCTCTGGTTTAAAAAGGAATATGACTAGTACTTAAAGTGGATTAAAAAAATTATAGAGATAGAGGCCATAAAATACCAACTGAGAGCTGTTAAAGATCATTTAAGGAAGAAAACAACAAAGGTAATGAGGTTTGTATGGTTTATTGCATTTTGTATTGTAAAATTGCAATTCAGTTTTTCTGGAGCTGAAATCAGCATACTGTTTTTCCTGTATTGTGTGTGGGCTATACAAAACTTTGTGGCTAAAAAAAGGTCAATAAACTATTAAACAGTTTAATCTTTGCTTTTTCCTTCATATTCCTTTAGTAAATTACTTTTTTATTTTTAAATATAAGAACAAGGAAACTGGTGTATTATCTTACTTTTGTTCTGGAGAGAGTAATATTATTTTTATTAGTGACAGCATGACAGTTTGCTCCTATAAAAATGCTTTTCATTTATGCATCCTGTGCTCTTCAAAGTAGGAGTATAATTCTAATCCCTGTGTTACGGCTAGTGAAACTGAGTCACTGTGTAGTTATGTGTTTATCCAAGGCTGTGTAGCATGTAAGTGACAGATCTTGCAATAAAGGTACTGAAATGAGCTCTTTAAATTGGGTAAAAACAACAGAAGCAGCAGCAGCAAAACATCTTGGAAGTTGGGGATGAGATGAAATCTCAATTTGAAATCCCTATGTTAACACATTGGATGAGGTTGAGACATTGTCAGAAGCAGAGTGTGTTAGGGAGTAAGATGAAGTGTAGTGATGATTCACTGTTGAAATCAACCCCTTCAAAACATACTTGTCACTTGCTAAGTAACTGAGGAACATTTTAGCTACTGTCTTCTTCAAATGCTATAGTTTTCTTTGAATGATAACATATTTAGAGGGTTTGTGTGTCCCAGTCAATGTGCCTAAAAGTTACAATATGCACAAGTCAGAGCAGTGGCCACAGGTTGCACCCAAGAAAGCTGAGAGAGATTCACCACCACCATCAGAAGTGCTGATTGTCTTCTGGAGATATTGCATTTTCTTTGCTGACTGTGCAGTGAGAGTGATAGATTTTGTCACAGTTATCTAGTCTCTTGGAAACCAAAATTCAGGAGAGATGGTTGCCTCAGAAAAATAATATCTCTGAGCCACTCTTCAGATGTAAAACATTTTGACACGTTTTATTGTCAAAGTGCTTCAGTTTATGAACTACAAGATATTAGTGGAAGTTCAGATCTTGTCAAAGTTTTGAATGGATGAGGTCTGGAATATATGTTGGAAAGGAAAGAATGCTAATGTAAGTCAAGATAGCTACAGGTGACGTGGCAGATGAAGGAGATGTTAGCATGCAGGAATAAACCTTTCTACGAGTTAAAAAGAAGATTAATTGCATTTAGCTTTGCAACTGTTTGTTAAATATTTCTGAACATTGTGTCAGTCATATTTAGAAATTAGGTGTTTGAGAGTTACACAAGTAGTGTAACTGGACTCTGCCCAATACAAGCATTGGGATTTTATTAAGTCAATTGTGTGTTGAGCCCTAGCTGTAACTGTTCAGAGTGTCTTCCATCAACAAGCTTTTGTTTGCCAACAGCATGAAATGGAAAATATACCCATATCCTCAGTAGCTTGTTCTCTGGATTATTGGAATTTTATTACAAGTAAGATACACAGTAAACAGCATACAGGAGTAAAACAGATATCAAGTAATTGAATTTTTTCTTAAAGACACTTAAAAATCATAATTTTATATATCACTCTACTTACTTTCACTCTACTTACTTTTACTTCAAGTAACCACTAGAACTTCTAAGTAAGAAGAACTGGGGGAAATTTTTCTTTTCTGTGTTTAACTTTGCCAGCCTCTAGTTTATCTTGGATTTTTTTGTTGCTTCTCTATAGTGAATTCTTTGGTTTTTTTTTTTTTTTTTTTATGTGGAGGTTTTGAAACCAGACAAGGAAAAGCATTATTTAAATTGGGAAAATATTATTACATAACAACAAAAAATTGGCAGAGATATTCAGGGAAAATATTCCATCTGCCACTAGTTTTAATTAAATCAGAAGCCCAGAATGGAATTATCAAACATGCACAAATCCAGAATTCAGTCAAATTACTTGTATACTCAAAGTTATTTTTATTTTAAAATAAAATGACCTCCAAATATTTTCCCCCTTTTATCTATTATGTGTTGTATTATTGTATGAAATAGAAGATTTTATAAGTAAATAACTCTTTCCCAAACCATGCTATTCTTTATTTATGTTTTGAAAGTCTGCATATTAAATTATGTAGCCCTCAAGCCATTTTAGTTAGAATTGAAATCCTGGTTAGCCTTTTCACCACTAATTTTTCTTCTGTTTCCCTAGAATATAACTTTTGGATGGTTGTTTAGTGTTGAGGCGGGGTTTTTCTCTTTTGTTTAACGCCTGCTTGTTACCCTTCCCCCCCACCGTCCTTTCTCCCACACCCAGCTGCCGTGTTTCCTGGGCTTTTCCCTGCACCTCCCCCTTCCGGGCGTCCCCCCATCCGTTCCCTGTCGCCTCTTAGATTCGTGTATAAAATCTCTGTTCGCCCATCCCGAGAGGTCTTGGGGGCTTCCGGAATAAAACCACCCTGTTCCCCTCCCAAGCCCCATGTCACCTCTGTCTGTCCCTGCGCCTGAACTGAAACCGCAGAGCAAAAGGGGGAAACGACTGACTTCTCCTGCCCCTCTCCTGCCGCTAAATCTTGCTGCTGCTGAGGAGAGAAAAGCGGATGGCACGCACCGCAACAGATGGTAGCAGAGGATGGTTTTGTTTTTCGTTTTGTGATTCGTGGTGGCACCCGCCTCACAGAAGAGGAAGGAGTAAAGAAAAACAGCCGCAGCCGCGAAAGCTCTGCACTACGCTAAGAGGAACCCAGCGCTGAGCGGAAAAAAACTGAGGTTCCCAGACCCTCTTCTCATCTCTGCTCTCTACCCCGGCCGGAGACAGCCACGCTGCGGGGCAGCCGTGCTGCAGGGGGCCTTAAGGGAGGTAGACTTACCCCAGGACAGAGAGGGAGGTTTAGCAGTGCACGATGGACTGAGCCCGAAGAATGGCACGTCAGAGCTCGCTGCTGACGGCACTCGCTTGAGTCACCAGAGACTAATAGTGGCCGAACCCAAGGCTTCATGGACGAGCCTTGGTTAACGGGAACACCTAGGTCTCTGGAAGAGCCAAACCATGAAAGAAAATGTTCCCAGTTCAGTGCGATTTTTCCATCACCCGAGAAGAACGTATGAGCCACCACTGCCTGCGCCTGGAGGGTAAGCGGGACTGGAGCAGGGAGATCCCCTGGCGGGTGGATGGGTTTCCCCTTTCTTTTTTTTTTTCTGTGTTTTAACCACCGCCCATACCCAGATCCGGGCTGTATTTTTGCATGCCCGTAGCAGACGGGTGAATTTTTTCTTTTCTGAGGGAGCTAACCCCGCTCGGCCTTTTGTGGGGGGAGCTCATATTTGGGGGCTTTTTCTTCTTCTCGGAAAGCTGTCCCTTCTATCCTCTCCTCCCTGTTCTGGGCTATGGGGGCAGAGAGGGTAGAAAAGACACAAATGGGACAGAATTGTAGACGGCGACACGTCAGCCATGTGAGAGTTGATAATATTTTAACAAAAGCCCTTCACATCCACTCATTTTGTCGACTTTCAGTTGCATCGGGCCCCTCTCCTGTAGATTTCCCCTTTAGCTTTTGTAAAGCGCCCCATTCCCTTTTCCCTGCAGACTTTCCTAAACTCTCTCCCTTGGGGATGGCAGCCTATGAGCTGCCCCAAGCGCCCTGCCAGACACGGTTGCTCTCCCTTAGGGGTAGCATTGGCCGTGCCACCCCGGGCAAGATGCAGCGTGCCCGGCACCCCCTCCCAAGATCGTGCTGGCCACGGCACTTGGAACCCGTTTGCCTGCCTTGATCCTTCTCTTCCACCCCGAGGTTTCCCGCCATCCCCACCCCTCACCCAAGGGCCCTGCACCATCCTGCAGTGAGGCCAGTCCCTATTGTTGGGAGGCGGGGTTGGATCAATCCCCCAGTCCTTCTTCTGGCTCTCCCTCTGGGGGAAGGATTGCCAGGGGCACTTCTCGTCAGAGGACCTTTTTTCTTCGGAGATCAACCCCATTTTTGGGGGGGACCTCCTTCGGAGGAAGGTGAAGCCAGAAACCTGGATCAGGAATCCACCATTTTGTTTTCCCCCTAAAATGGTGGTGCCCAAGTCAACCCCTTACCGATCCCCCTTTCTAATCATGACAATCACTAATCAAGTGATTGTCTGATTCCCATATCCCATCCCTTAAGTGTACCTTACCCAAGGTTCCCTTTTTATTCCAATTCAAGCCTTTCTTTCTACATTTGATAATTTTAAAATAATTTCTTTGATTGAGTTATATTTTCTAGAAAGAAAGGTCATCCTCTTTGATTATTGGTCAGAATGCTGTGCCCACTTCGCAACAAACAATCAAATCAGAGAAGCCACATCGCTGCTTGCTGCTCCAGCTCTGCAAGAACTTAAACACCACAAGCATTGCAACACATCAAGCCATGAATCCTGCTTGTACCTCTAATCTGGAAGAATTTGTTTGGGACAATTTTACATGTTTTGTTTTAAGTTTTAAAGTGAAGAAAAATTTTACCCCATATATTGTAATTAAGATTGAGTTATCCTTGTCTGTTATTTTTCAATTTATGATCTTTTAATAATCTGTAATATTACTATATGACTTTTATATTTTATTAATTTGTTTAAACCTCATGACTCTCTTTCTTTTTGAAAAAGGGATTGAGATGTTCAGGCGGGGTTTTTCTCTTTTGATTAACGCCTGCTCATTATCCCCCCCTGTCCCATCCCTTCTCCCACAGCCAGCTGCCGTGTTTCCCGGGCTTTTCCCTGCACCTCCCCCTTCCAGGTTTCCCCCCGCCTGTTCCCTGCCTCCTCTGAGATTCGGGTATAAAATCTGTGTTCACCCATCCTGTGGGGTCTTGGGGCTTCCGGAATAAAACCACCCTTTTCCCCTCCTAAGTCCTGTGTCGCCTCCGTCTGTCCCCGCACCTGAACTGAAACAGCAGAGCAAAAGGGGGAATGGCTGAACTTCCCCTGCCCCTCTCCTGCTGCTAAATCTCACCACCGCTCAGGAGAGAAAAGCGGATGGCATGCACCGCAACAGTTTAGCTGATGAAGAGATTCATATTGGCATTATCTTTAGTGGTATCAAATTAACAAAGAAGCTTCTTTGTATGTGTATGACAAGAAGATTATTAAAAGTTCTCTCCAGATTGACCAGCAGTTTATTTTCTAAACTCCTAAGCTGTCTACTTATGTCACTTTGAATTAAAGATGGAATAAATTAGTGGGTATTATAAAGTATGATGAGAGGGAAAAATTTGTGTGTTGTTATCTGGCATTAAACAGATAGGAAATGAAAGCTGATGGGTGTGATAACAGTTCTCATGCTTGGAAAATATTTAGGAAATTTGTTAACTATGGATGTCCCACACTCACTTAATGATCTACTATTTTTAATGCATTCTGTATGCAATTTTTCAGTTATTGTCAGCATGCTTTTATTCCCTTTTGCTTTTCTGCCTCCTTGTATGCAAACACAGAAACACGTACAATATTTCTATTTCCTATAAATAATAGTAATTCAGACAAAAAAAATCTATAATTACTATTCGTGCATGAAAAATACAGTGCAAACTGTGTTCAGTTTTCAGAATGTAAGTACTTTTTTTTTCCAGTTTGTAATTTGAGAGGTAAAAACAAACTCTGTGGTACCTCTGCAAAACCTTAGTAAAGGATTACTCACCTTTTTAAAAGAACAGTCTACAGGTGCATTCATATTGTGTAGATGCATAGGCTGAGAACTCTGAAGTATTTGGTTTCTTGTCAGTCACAGAGTAGGTTATGATGGACATGCAGGCAATAGAGTTTCCTCAGATATCACATCCTGTATCTGTGATGACGGAGGGATGTCTCAATGTGTCAAATGCTCAACCTATGGGGATATATGATAGGATTTGTAAACATACTGGGAGTCATAGAATAGTTTGGGTTGGAGGGGACCTTTAAAGCCCATGTAGTCTATGGGTGCATAATGAGCAGGATCATTTTAAATTAGATCAGGTCACTCGGACCTCTGTCCAACTCAAATTTGATTGTCTTCAGGGATAACTTCTGTTCACTTGCTTAGGTTTTACCTGCATTCAACACCTTACAGCATGAAATGTGAGGAATATATGAAGCATTATTGCTAGATGTCAACACCACAGTGTTCAACCTTCAGAAACAGGATGGTGTAACACCTTTCCCATTTCTTGGGATGCTGTTGGTTTGAGTCTAGTGCTGTGTTCAAACTGACATGGCTACAGCAGATAATATGAAGCAATGCTACCTGCTGTGTCAGTGTGTCCTGAGGTAGCCTCTTTGTCTCAGATGTAAACAAGATGTGTAACTGCTTCTGGGCTATGTCTGTTTTTGGTTCCTTTCTTGGGAGGCATTCTCGTATTGTGGATGAGAAATGTGTGTACAGTTTCCCCACGGTTCTCCTTTTCCTGAGAATGTTGCATAAGGTGAAACTGTGTGTGGTAATAACGGGTCTGATGGCCCCTGTGTGGGCCCCACTGCTGGTAACACAGCCTGCTCAGCCTGCAATGGCGAACACCCACGCCTCATCTTTACTTCCAGACCTGTCTCTGCACCTTGGGGCATTTTAGATGTCTCAGGCCTTGAGTCTTGCTGGTCGGTGGCTGGATGAGTGCCATGTATTGAGGACGCATGTTCATTCCTCTTCTGGTCAATATTAAGGGATGCACCATGCTGTTGAGAACTGTGCTGTTAGGTTTTCCTTTCTTGTTTTGTCTCACTGGCCACAAAGGAAGGGTTATCCATTGGTTTATTGAGTATCACTTGACTGTCTCTTGTTAGACTTATTTCTTATCATGTCTCATAGCAATCACGTCTTTGAAGAATTTGTTGCAGCTTTGCCATGTATCTACAAACCCAATTCCCAATGGGACTTGGACCTAATATTTTTCATAGTTGTGTAAAATCAGTTTTTCAGTCCATTGCAATCTACCGTCTGTTGCATATATTCAAGAAGGTGGCAATCTTGCAGTGAGTTCTGTTGTCCTTAGAATTGGCAAGAAAAGTGAAATGAGTAAGATGGATATAATTAAAACCTTAGCAATCTTAAAACAAGTTTAATTTTAAGAAAAAAGGTTTTTTAATAATTTTCTGCAGTGCAGTTACATTAGTATATGTCTAATGCAGCTGGAAAAAGTAAAGAGTATTCCATTGTACCAGAAAGATAAGTGTGAATTTTTTTTTTTTAGGTATTTCCTTCATGCTTTTAGTGTATCAAATTATTCTGTAATATTTGAAAAGCTGAAGCATGCTGTACCTGAATAAAATGTAAACTACTAGCAATATAAATGTACTTGATACATGAGGAAAGAAGAGAGATGCAACTTTTCACAAGGTTAGTAAAATTAAAAGATGATCTTACAGCAATTTAGAATTTCATATGGTACCAGTGAAGTTTCTAAGTTCCGACAAGTAGATTACTGTTAGTGTGTGAGAAAAGCCTCTTGAGGGTACTTGGGAAAAAGGAATTACAAGGGTTTTCAGTCACAAAATTAAAAGCCATTTCCCTAAAAGAAGCTGAGATTTAATTTAAAATTTGAACCTTTAAGATATGTACTAATGACCTCGGTTCCCCATACACTGAGACAGGGGAATGAACAGGATTGTAAATTACATGCCAAATGATTATTGATGAAATCATAGTGAACAGAAGGCTCATGTCAGTTATGGCCTGGGACTTATGTGCAGCTCTGATATCCAATTTGGTCCTCATCTACTGTCATGGATGCACCTCTGCTGTTCTGGGGTCATTGTGGTGAGTGGTGTGAGCCAGCTGTCTGCTTGATTTTATTTTCTCTGAGAAAAGTGTGTAGACCCTAGGCTAACATAAGAAGGAATATTTATACACATAGTGATCTAAAGACACCGAGATATAAGGAAAAGCTGAGAAATAGCACTGTTTCCCTAAGATTTCTATTAAAGGGTTTAATGATAAAAATGAGAAAACTAATCACAAATCTCAAGTTAGTTTCAAAAAAATATGAGAAAAATACTTTTAATGTAGAGCCTGTTTTTAATTGAGCTGATGCTTAACAATGGTATTTAAATATTTTAAAAGCCCTCTATTTATGTTACCTGAATCAGTGGCCCATAAGGAATTTAAATTAGTTAATTTCACAGATTTATATAACAAAGAAATGTTATTTCAGAAATATGTAACTTATTCATAATGATATGGTGATCTAAGGTGGGGGTATCTCAACAATGATGATAGCAATGAAGGATACAATTCTCCAGATGATGAAAAAGCTTTTCATCTTTGATTAACTGAGGAGGTCCAAAAGGTCCAAAATTGTTTTTTCATGATGAAGAATAACTAGCTTCAGAAATGTTTTACATACTCGTTCAGGGGTAACAGTGTATGCTAAAAATAAGTAAATCCCACTGGATCATACTTGATCTTTCACTCAGTTGGAGTGTCTCATTGTAAATTAAGTGGCTGATTTTGTTATGTGATCCTTTAGAATAGGTCCTATACTCCTGAGCATGATACAAGATAATTTTTAAAGTCATGGTTACAGTTTTTCTTCTGGATTAGGTCCTGTTTGCAAGTATTTACATGTATTTAAGGAAATTAGTAAAGTATATGAGGGGACCCTGTGGAATATAATATTCACACGACACTGAAAGAGATGCCATTAGATAACTTTGTACTGATTCTGTGTTAAAAGGCTTCAGTAATAGACTTAGGCATTTAAACACAACCCACAGAGGTCAGACATATTAATTATACCACTGTCTGTCTTGTACAGCAACTAAATCCCAGTTTTGGCCACATGCAAGAAATTTTAGGTCCTGCTTTTATCCTGTATTTCTTTCATTCATGCATAGTCTTATAGGGAATACCTATATAGTTTTGTGCATATCTTATCCCTACCATCTCATTTGATCCTATTCTGAGTATCTGAAGTTCCAGGTTTTAGACTATGATTCTTGACAGCTTTCTTGTGTCCCTGAATTTCATCAGTTGTGGAATAAGACTAGTGATGCTTACCTCTATGTGAAAAGCTTTCCGTTCTTCTGTTGAAAAATGCCTTGTGAGAGCAAGGCATTATTATTTACGAATTTTATTCTGGTCAGCATTGCGTGGTACCACCAGAATGCTAAAAGACCTGTAAATCTATTGTCCATTCCAGTACATTTTCAGAAGCTAAAAAAAGCAAGCAAAAGCAGCAAACTGTGAAGACAGGAAAACTACTGGCATAGCATGTCAGGCTGGGATGGCAAATACAATTCTCTTTCTTGCTTAAAACAAGAGGGCATCTTGTGTCTGAGCAAGTCGATGTAAAGTAGGCCTAGGGGAGTCAAGTAGGGAAACAGCAGACACAGACAGCAATAAGGCACTCTTTGGAGCAACAACAAAACAGATGGTTCAATGGCCCTCTGTCCACTCCAGAGAATATACAATTACTTACAGGACAAAGCTCATCTGGTCCCATAATAATCTCAGAATTCATCATGGCTAAAACTGCAGTAGGCTTTTTGCCAGCTGTTTAAATTAACTTGCCCCTCTATAAACCTATCTAAAAAAATTCAATCCTCTCCACCTTTTAACCTGCTGTAATAGGTTCACTTCTTGCCTTGTGATCAGAAAAACAGGAGAAACATGTGCCACCTGCTAGCTTTGGGAAGGATGGCTTGTTCCTATTGGAGACTGCTGCAAATTAAGTGAGTGAGCCATCATAAAGTTTTAGAGGCCACCCTGTAAACTTGTTTCAAATTTTGGCATGGTGACTGATTGTCCGAGGCCAGAGAGATAGAGGAGATAGCCCGTAAAGCTGTATAGAAGCATAGCTCATCATGAAAGGACAGTATTTTCAAGATGCTAAGCCAAGGAATTCTGCTGCACTCAAATGGAGCAGGTGATGGGGCTATAAATAGGAGCTTGAGGAGGCAGAAGGAGAAAACAATATAGCCATACTGGGATAGATTGCAGATTTGGGAATTGTGGAACATCAGTGATTTTATTTAATATTCAGGGTCTGTGAAGTCATGGCTTTCTACCATTTTTAGTCATGTCTGGACAACAAGGTGCACACAGGAGATGCAGCTCAGGGCAGGAGCCACTTTGCTGTGTATGTTAAAGGCTGTGCGAGGCATGTGTTTGTGTTAAACTGGGCCCTGGGTTGAGATGGCAAGACTGAGCATAATTTGCAGGGCAAGAATAAAAGGTGCTCAAATTCAAGCTGCAATCTCCTGGAAGAATCCTTGGAAAGTATCCTAAGCACTTATTTCTTAAGTTCTTTTGTGGATATTGTGTCACTTTGGAGGAGTCTCTGGGTCAAGTAATACATACAGTTAATTCCTTACTAAATTTTATCCTCTGTGAACATTATTGCCATTTTCAGCACTGATCTGCTTTTATCTTTTGTAAGAGCCCAGCTGGTTTCAGTATGCAGTTGGCTTACAGAAACCCATTCAACCTTTTAGCCATTTACTATCTAACAGGCATGATTGCTACCTGCAGGAAACAGAGGGAAAGAAGAAGAGTGAAATGAAGAGAATATGTGAACATAAAACTCGTCTGTCTGCATATGAAACCGACAGTGTCCTAAGGATAAAACAAGAGCCTTCTCCCTCAGTCAAGCATCCAGTCTTGTGGAATGAATGCTTCCTCTGAACATCTTTCTAATTTAATCTCTATCATTTTCATACCTGCACTGCAGCTAAGATTTTAGTAACCAGCTGCCAAAGAAAAATGTAGAGGCGTTGCAATATGTTTTTGGAATATGGAATAGGTTTCAGGCTGTCACTGGCTCAATTTCAGGCTCTTTGACAAGCTACAGTCTGTCCTTCTTGGAATAATTGACAATTTTGCAGGCAGAACTTGTGCAAATAGCCCGAAAAGTGGATAGCTATTATTTTTAAAATATTATTAAGAATAAGAAAATTAAAACTAGAAAGCGCAGGTGTTCTTGAGTGCTGTTTTTCAGATTAGTGAATGTAATTTTTGTAATTACACCTGGTGGTACGGTTCTAAGTAAAGACTGTAAAACTGTGACTAGTTTAGCATTTGTTAAGAGAGGAACATATGCCATTTATCCTATGGGAATGTACAGTGAACGGGTATGCCAGATGACACAAAGAAAGGAATATAGTTAGATATCATATTAACTACCACATTGCAGTCGTAACATCTGGGAACTTTGGTAATAATAAAAGGTACTACTGCATGGAAATTTGACATTGACTCTAGAAGGTCATCATCTCAATACTTGCATTTTTCATCACTGTGATCTGAAAAATGACCTGAAAACATCTCATTGATTCTACATATTTTTTTTTCTTTTAAAATATATAGCATGTAAATTTTCTTTCAAAAAGTTATCATTTAATTTTGTAGTTAAAATCTTGCCTAGCTTACCTGGTTCTAGTGTGGTTCTTGCAACTCTGAGTGTATGTATCTGTGTGTCTGTTGCTGATGGGCTTTGTCGCCACAACAGCCCCACTCCCAGCCTTGCTTACAGGTAGATCTTTGGGTGTCACTCAAGTACAGATGTGCCCTCAGCTTTCTTCTGCTTCAGCACTTCAAGTGTACCTTTCTTAATATGTCTTAAGAGAGTTGATTATTCTCTCTGCAGCGATTTTGTATGGGAATATACACCATCCTCTGTCTCCAAGCAAGACACAGCAGTGGGAGAAACACATAAGAATTTTGTCCCATTAAGACCCAGATGTAACTGAGAGATTTAATGATGCATGAGGTTTTCACAGGCTGGTAGCATACAATTGAATTTTATCTGCATTGACTACTGTGCAAACATCCCCAAATCTAAACCTAATGACTGTGGAAGGTATTAACCTCTATCAGTACTGTACATTGGCATCCTTGGCATCCTCTGTGTTTACAGTTTGCAGTGAGTGCTTCATTAAGATTTCTCTGTGTGCTTGCCATTGCTGTAACACTGCAGGGACAGATTAGAATAATATGAAATGTTTATAAATCACATTTAGGAATTAAAACAGTGAGCACAAACCTGCTATTTTCAGGTGGGAGAAAATAAGATTTCAAAGCAATTATAGAAAGTTTAACATACCTGGTCTTCTGTTGCTTCAATTCAATACCACCTGCTTCTGTATGTAATGATGATGGGAAAGCAGTTACTACCTACTATTAAGCAACTGGAAAATTGTTTTGGTTTTCTTCTCTCATAATCATTTCCTCTGAAGTAACAACACTTATTTAGCTTACTTTAACTCCATAAAATTCAAAATAAGATATATTTTTAAAATTTTGATTTATTTAAGGAAGGTCTTAATGTGCATGTGCTATTCTGTGTCTTCAGACTGTGTATTATTCTCAGCAGAATTTTAAAAGCTGACCTAAGCACCTATTTTCACTGTTTCAAGCTTAATGCCACCAAAGTATTTTTTAGCACCTTCATATCACTTAAAGCTTGGTAAATTTTTATAACTATCATTTTTATTTGAACATGTGGAGAAGGCAACACAAAAATGGAAATATGCTGTCATTAAAATTTCATTGACATTCCATGTCATTGTTATTTAGCAAATTACATGATGCATAATACTGTGCATCAGATGAGATGCAAGAACTGATCTCCTGGAGGCATGCAGTACTGGCTGTGCTGGTTAAATGGGTGAGAGAAGCTCTGAAGTTGCACTGAAGTTGCTCTTCCACTTTGTTACTGAAATAAGGACTTAACATGCTTAGATAAGGCAATTTTCCTAGACCACGGTCACCCTGTCTGAAAGGTAAAAAGAAACTGGTGGAATATACTCCTTCTGTTTGGGAATAATAGAAGGTATTACCTGCACAAAACCCCTGCTCTCTTCATAGCCTTTGGCCATCATGGCTACAAAGGCACTGCTGTCACAGTTATTGAGACGTTTTTAGGCACCTGTCTCCTGAAAATTTCAGATTGCTCTGTATGGTTAGGATTGTTCAGTGACTGGGATATCAAATTTCTGAGTGCTCAGGTGACATGGCATTTTGACTAGTCCTGGTTTTCCTATAATTTCTAGGAAAGCTTACTGCTGCTACAGATTTGAAGTGGCTCAAGTGTCATCTCTGGGAAAATAATCAACAAAACCAGACAAACTTTTGGATACTTAAGACCCTTTGTCTTTCTTCAAGTCTGAGAAAATATGGATCTGTGTCTGACAAGCATGCCAGGACATGCACATATATTGAAAAAGGGCAGTGAATAGTGTGATGCAACATGTAACTTTTGGTAAGTGGTCTAGCTGCATTACCAAGGGGTAAAGATCCTGCTCCACATATAGAGCAGAAGAAGCATATATTATTTTTATGTAGATGTTATATGCATAACAACGCTAAGCCAGTGTCCTGTTATAACAAGTATGACCCTGTGTATCTTCTAGAACATGAAAAAAGGGCTCAATAGAGATAGTGTTCCCAAGACACAAAGCTTTTTTCCCTTTCCTTGGCTTCAACAGTTTCATAGCAACTGAGAAATGAGCTCCTATTGTATCAAGTTTGCAATGGATTAATTTCAAATACAGGTCATGTTTCGTGTACAGACTTGGGTCAGAAATATTCTTTTATAATGTCACAGAAATGCTAAAAGTAATGGGACTCAGTTCACTCAGTTTTGAGACAGGGAATGGTATTAGACTTGGCTATAACTGCTGTCATATACTGAAGATGCTTCTAACTGCATGTGTTCCAAACACATTTTCAGTTCAGGGAGAGACCAGTGTTATCCTAGATACTAAAAAAGAAATGTTATTAAAGAATAATTTCAAGATGTAATTTCAATGTTATTCAAGAATTAATCTAATAATCTGTTCAGGTTGATACTAATGTATCTAGCAATAATAGTTTTATGAAATGAGTACAGTAAAAAAGTGGATAATATAAGTCCAAGACCTACTGGTATAATAAATATTCTAACAAAGATAACTAATCTATGAAAGTTGATCAGTTACTCTGAAGACACCCCATGGCTTGTAAGTGTCTGGATTTTGCATTATTAATTATTTAGCTGAAAAGGAATCAAAATGTTCAGGAGATTGGGAATGGTTATTTTTGTCACCCTTGTTCATCACTACATTGTTAATTGTGTTGTAGGGAATAAGTAGAGTTCTAATAGGATTTAAAGGCAACATAAATGTGTGTCAGAATTTACAGTGGTCCTTGGAGAGAAAGAAACCCAATATTTTTGGCATTCTTCTGAGTGATGTAAATGAAATCAGGCACTAAGCACAAGTGTTACATGCAAAAATATGCTCTAAAACACTGAGAAATAGATAAGCACATTGTTTACATCTGGGCTGTGTCTTGGGAAGGGCTTAATCAAATCCTCTCATATTTACATTGCACAGTCATCCTCTGTCACTGGTAGCATCAGAATCTTCTGGTGTTTTTAACTGCACACATGGTGTGGTAGACAGTTGCTCCAGCACAGTCTGTCACTTTGGTGCTTTTCTGTGTAATGCAGAACAGGACTGGGATCAGCTGCTAAACGTCCTTAACTCCACCTTCTAGATCAATTGCTTTCTGCTTCTCCTTGGTGGCATCAGATCACAGTAAATTCTTCTAGGTGCCTGTCACAGCACCAACACATGGGCTGCTTGTGCTAGAAGTAGCTGCAAAACAGAGAGCTGTCCCTCAGGATCTTGTCAGAGGGTGCTCATTTCAGAGAGACTATAAAAGCTCATACATACTTGATAAGCGCTTCATATGAGATGACAAGACCTGAAGAAAAACCCTGCATCACCTTAACACAACCTTTGACAAATGAATCCTGTCTTGTTTTAGCAGTAGCAGCTACTGAAGGCACATCTGACACCTGCTGCATGTGGTTACAATTTGATTTAATACTGTTCCTGTCCCTTGCTTACCTTGTTGATCACAAACAGTTTTTGCAAGTGTCCATTCCAATTTGCTTTCAACCAGAATGGTGTTTATTAAATGATCATGCTTACATTTCTCTTAATTCTAACATGTCTTTTTTAGATCAAACACAGATGCAGAGGGTTCAAAAGACACAGAAGACTGGAGGGGAAACTGTTCCCAGGTGTTTGCACTGCAGCTCTGTGATATATAGCAACACTTGCTCTGTGGCTCCCAGAGTGGGGAGGCACTGCCAGGGAGCCACTTCCCTGTCAGATGCTGCCACAGTACTTGGAAGTTTCCCCAAGAGAATGACATGGCAGAGTTCAGTAAGAGAGTTTAAAGTGTTGAACTGAGCCAGCTGTGAGGTGGCCCAAAATGACAAACCAGCATCATGACAACAAGCTGTGGCCATTACACAGTAGTTACACTGAAGCCATAGAATCCTAGCAGAGCCCTTGTGTGCTGGACACTGTAGTGGAACCACAAGATGTATTGCTTACTATCTCTTGGCCTGCACTTTTCTGTGCTGTTTTGCACTCTGCAGCAATGGCACGGATTTAACCTGATGTGAAACCACATGGACAATAGATGGTAGGTAACAGCCTTAATGACCTAATTAAGGAGCATTACACAGTGAAATATCAGGACCTTGTCGGGAAGGGCAGAAGTTTTCTGTTAAATTACTGAATTTTCAAACAAAAGGTAAAACATTCTAGATGGAAATTTTATGTAGCTACTGCATTAAGTGCAGCTTTTGTGCTTTTAGCCATTTCACTGTTTTATGTAAATTTTAGCTCAATAAGTCTCCCCAGGTTATTTGCCCTGAATGCATCTGTTAGACTTTGAATGGTGAATAATTGAATATTATTTTTTTAATGTTTCACTTGGTCTAGAAAATGCATCTGAGAAAGCATAGGCTGTAATTTGTTTCAAATACAAATAACATATTAATCCATTGCTGTTTATGCTATTTGCAAGGGACTAGTCTCTTAGAATCTCCCAAGAGCTGCTAAGAACATCATTATGGGAACACTCAATTATGGTGTTTTAATTTCATTTTTTCTAACTGGCTTGGTTAATTGCAGCATATGCAGTGGGGTGGGTCAAGGCACTATTTCATTGGTATATAATATTTGCATAGAAATCTTTTCTTTAGTGCCCTTAAGTGCTCTAGAAAAATATTTCTGATATATTTCCTAAAAAGCAATAGTCTTGCCACCCTTCTCTTTTTTCCTCTTCCCCCTCTTTGTGTGGGTGCATAATATTTGTTCATTTAAGATTAACAATTAACCTGGGCATGTGTTTGGAAAGTTTCCAAAAATAACTTTCTTATTGGTTTAAGGAGCAATAGCAAAACTAGAAAGCACATTCTGACAGTGTAGGATGCAGCAAGAGAGGGGATACAGACATCTGGATTTGTAACACATCAATACATTTCAAAATATATATTAGTAAATTCTCAAGCTAATAAACAAAGGAATTTTTCTTTTTTCCTGCAGGAAAGATTAAATTTAGAGTCAGTAAGGTAAATAATTTTAAAAAGTGTTTTGGTATTTTTTTTTTGTGTGTGTGGCAGTCATTAAGTGAATGCATGTAAAGTGATTTAAGTCTTCACAGAGAACTTCAAAGAAAACAAATATCAATCAAAAATGAAAGGAACTGCTAAGTTTCTAGACAAATGTTGTGATCATGTCTTGACATGGGTACTGAATGTCTGTCTGCTTTCCAGCATTTGTATGATCACATATTCACAGAGGAAAGCTTCTTGAATCTTTCTCAACCTTTTCTTAGAATGGGAACTCTTGAGAACAAGGTTCAACTGCCTGTGTAGAGCAGGCACATAGAGCTACCTATAGACAGAGACAGCCATCCTTGTCCTTTGGTGCACACACAGCTGTTGTGGCTCATGTGTGTGTTATTTTGTTGTCTAGCCCACAGATTTACTGCTGATTCTGCTGACAGAGATACTTTTGATATTTCTAGAACTCAGTCTGGGATTATCTTTCCAGAACCACATGGGAGAAGTCTATTGGCTGGTTATCTATGTATTTTGAATTTATTCCAGTGTCTACTCTTGAGTCTCACTTTTCTTTCAGTGTGTGTGCTTTTCTCTCCTTTCACACGTTCCCCCATGGGTCTCAAGCATGCTTATTCTGGTTCCAGTGATCACAGGGAAGAGAAAAGCAAGAACAGTGCTCTCTCTGGGTATGGCCCAGAGCTTTTTTAAGTTTGAACCCCCAACAACTTCAAGCTTAAATTCCTCTATGCATGCTCTCACTGTTTCCTTTATTACCTATCCCCACATAGTCCCTAAACAGTGACTATCTGGGTGTACAGAATAGGATAATGAATCAGAAGCCCCTCTAAATAAATCTGTACACTTTTAACCAAAAATTTAAAGCAAAGTCTACTAGCAATGTCACCAACCCTGTATTTCTACTGTTCTTGAGAGTATCTCATTAAACATCAGTAACCCCCTGAAATATTTCAATAATGTTGTTTATTGCAACACATGATTGCATATTAAAGTGTTTTATATTCCAGTTGACAAATAAGTTTTTCAGCTATAAATTTAAAAGCCACTGGTAAATTTACAGAAGAACCTGTAAGCATCAACACAGTGCTAAATTTTAATAAAAGAGGATGGAGTCTGGAAGCTGATAAGAGACGTGGTGATATGGAGAAAAAAGATAGTTTAGGCAAGAGTAAGCAGAGAGCACTGAGTTGTAAATAAGGAACCTAAACATTTTCAGGGAGTCTAATGCAAATATTAAGGCTGTGTATGAGAGCTTTAAATACCACAACTGGAACATACGTAATACTAAGGGCAGCACTGATTTGGCATCATTTAGGAGGTTAAGCTGCATATAATTGTCTGCATTAGCCCTATATTTATGTACAAATGAAATCTTATGATTGAAATCTTCCATATATTGTGCCTGTGTTTTCCTTCTGTGGATTTAACCACATCTATGAGGAAAAAAAATAACATTGTAAAATTAAAGAAGGGTAAGTAAATATTTAAGGGTATAAAAAAGGTGAGTTTATTCTTCTTCAGACTGCTGAACTGTCAAGAAATGGGTTGATTTTGGTAGTGGTGGGGCAAAGAAGCGTGGTGTCAAGGTGGGATATGTTGGTGCTTGTGTTGGTGGCTGAGGTACTATGGTGGTTAAATCCAGAAACAGGAGGGGAAGCAGCTCTGGCATTCCCTTCCCTCATTCAAATCTCACTCTGATCTTACCCATGCTTCATGCTCATGTCACTAGCAAGTTGATGCCACCAGTCATTCTAAATAACAGGATGTTTTGTGATTTTAGAGGCTCATTGTGTATAACAGACATTTAACTGCTGCTATTGCCAAGAGGCATCTTCACAACCATCTCAAAGAAATATTTCTTTGCTGTGCGTAGAGACCTGTGAAAAAAGGGAGGCTTTCCTTGGCAACAAGTTGTAAATAAGTACCTGGCTAGCTGAGATTCAGATATGCTGGGCTGCTCTCCTCTGTGGAAAAGTGTAAAATTGGTAGCACATGGACCAGGAAAGAAAGTCAGCATATTTCATCCCTGAGCCTTATAGAAAAACATGTCTAGGCTGGTTTCTGTGGTCGCAGGAAAATCTGTTATCATAATGTTCTTCCAGTTGAATGGAAGCTGTCCAAGTTTAATTGTTGTCTTTTATTTAACTGAGCAGACACTACCCTGGTAGTAAAACACTGAGAGTTTAGCATTTATGGTACAGTAATCTGATTACAACAAAAAATAAGGGTTTCTTCACAAAGGCAAGTTCACAAATTTAAAGTATTTTATTTCTGTTTTAGTCTTCTTTTGAATCACAGATGCACTTGAAGTGCTTTTATTCAGTCAAATCAAGTGAAAAAAAGTAATAAAGGCAAATTATAGAATGATATTTTCTTGTGTAATGAACCAGCTTATATAAATGTGATGACGAGTTTGACACTGTTCTTGTAGTCCCCATTCTTGGTACAGTGTAAGACAAAATTTTTTTTTTTAAACCATTGCTGAATTTTTCAAAATATGAAGAATACTTGATTTATAAGCTTTGAATGTAAAAAGAGTCACAGATTTTCATGTCAGTGAAAAAAACTGTAATAACCTGGATCTGTTAGCTAAGTGTTTTATTTGTTTGGTGGGAAATTTTGTAGGGAAAGTCTGTTTCTTACCTGAAACAATGTGTTGTCAACAAACTCAGAATCAGCTGTTACCTTTATATATGCTGTGAATATTAGTGTACTTATGCTACCTGTGGGGCAAAGTATCCTTTAAATAGAAGTATTCAAAATTTATTGTGAACATCATATGTCTAAATAATTATGTAAAAATTTTGGAATGAAAACAGATTCAATAAAATATTAACTACTTATGAGTTTGATGATATATGTAATACTTTATTCATATTTTTGTTTCAGAAAAAACATTTCTGAGTAGGAGTTGACTAGTACACAAATGGAAAAAAGAAGAGGTCATAGCTAATGTGTGATGCAAGTGAACATAATGAGTGTTTATGCAGGTGATAATTAGTAAAAATTTTTAACCAAAGAATTATCTACTATTTGACACTAGTGCTTTAGATTGTTTTTATTTGGTGCATTTCATAGAATATCACTAATGTTCAAAATGTCCATCAGTTGTTCAAGGGAGCAAAATGTGTAAGGGCATAATTTATATATTTTATGTAAATGTGTTTTTAGTGTGTATGTTAGCCCATGTGCATAAAGCATAGCACCCTTGAGATCCGTGCTTTCCCAGCTCAGCAGGCTTTCATGTAACTTGTTTTGGGTGGAAAAAGAGGGGCTCAAGCAATTTATTTTTATAAAAATAATTATAATTCAGAAATTGGGGTTTAAAAGTGTCTAGATGACACAAATTCTTAAAGTTCCTGAGCAGACAATACTTTGGAAATAAAAAGGAAGTAGTATAGAAATATATAAATGGTCTCAAAACTGATTCAGTCTTACTTCTTTCCCAAGGAGTGAGGAAGGTTCAAAGCCAGGCATTCAACATTAAAAGCTTTGTGGAAGTTAGAACAAGGTCAAAACAATGTGTGAGGATTTTTAGCTAACGTGATGACTGCTGATCCACGTAACATTCTTAGATACTCAAAGAGGTTTGTTTTCTTCTGTTATTTTCTTTTCCCTATTGATTTCTTGTTCAAGTTATTGAAATACTGATTTAACTGATTTAATCCTACTGTACTTGCAACATCTACGTGATGCCAAAATACAGAGGGTGTGGATTACATCTATAGGTATAGATAATTTCATTTACTATGGATTTTCATTACTATCTCTTGAGGTAAGAAATCAGCCTTCAGTTTCTAAGCAGGGATAGTGAAAGAGGAATGCTGAAGCTAGAAGGAAGAAATGCAGAATCCTGAAATACCACAATTTCGGTTTGAGACTGAAGTCACCACAGTGTATTTTTTTTTCCTGCAAATTAGTTCTTCTGACTTACTGTAGCATGCACATGAATAACATTTACATGTCCAGTCCTCTATATAGTTGTCTGTGCTGTTATTAGGCAATCTGGTTTTGCATCAGCTGTCACTCAGCTGTCACAAAACTTGCCAAGTCTCTGCTAAGACCTCTTTCTTGGCTGGCTCTGTGTGTCTGTGCCTAGAGCTGTGCTGTTCAGCATCCACTGGGCAGCAGGCAGCTTGGCTTCTCCTCTAAATGCCCAGCATTCCATGACACAAGCTCCCACACAGCACAACACTCTGCTCTCCTTCCTCCTTCCAGACCTTCCCTGTGAGTGCAACTCAGTAGCAGGACAGAGGGGGAAGCCATAAAATCGCTTCTATTAAAGATATTCTGGTTACTTGCTCAGGTTACTTATACAATGAGAGAGAAGAAAAAAAAAACCAAAAAACAGAAAAAAGTCAAGGAATGGGTAGACACTTGATTTTAATGAGTATTTAATCTAGAAAAATATTTTTGACACAAATTGCGTCTTGTTTTCCTGTTGTAGTTCATGTCTTAGCGCAAAGGAAGCAAGGGAACCTGAGGATGTTCTGGTGTTGGCCCCTTACTCCTGAATAGCCTGTTTAGAAACATAGATGATGTTAACTGTTGTTTTGAGAGTGAGGTATTATTACTTGGCTGTCAGTAGTCATAGTAACACTGCTTTCCCATTACTATTGAATGCTTTGTGCTGAAGGTTTCTTTAATTCTGGCAAACTGTTTTTCTCTTTGTTTATTTTTCTTGTCAGAATTTCTTCCCCTCAGACTTAAAAACTAATTTGACAAGTTAGCCTATAATTTAACATGTCATAAATTGGAGGTGCTTCCAGAATTTTGGTGCAGAATCTGTGTTGGTGCTAATAGTTGATTTGTTCTGCCAAATTGTTTTAATGCCCTAAATTTGGGACATGCTTTTCAGCTAGTGCTGATGGCCCAAGCTTCTGTTGGGCTTTTAAGGCATGCCTAAACAGATGGGCACAGACAGCTATAAGCTTCCCTGTCCACTCTGTTAGCCAGCCAAAATCAAGCCAGCTCTGCTCTAGAAGTTGTAGAGCTCCATTTGTGAGATGCTGTGCCCAAGCATTTATCTACTGCTGCTTTGGCAGAGTTTGTGGGTCTGAGCTGGCTCTTGCCTGTCTATCCTGGAAAGTGAACAGGAATGTTCATGCCTGGCTCCATTCTTTGTGTGTGTGTGTGTGTGTGTGTGTGTGTGCACCTGAAGGAATCAAACCCTGGCTCATGTGAGGTGTGCAACTGACTTGGCTCTCTCAGACAGAGGTGGCTCAAGGGCTGCCCTTTTTGTGTCATTCAAAGCAAAACCAAAATACTGGGTAGTGCTTGCTTTTGTTCTAAGCCCCTTGCCACAGTTGTCACCTTTAGGAACCCTCCCATGGAGGGGTGGTGTGGCAGTCCCCAGCTCATCTTGGAGCCCCTCCTTAGGTGGATTTGTTTCCTCTAAAATGTGCAATTATTTCATAAACCTTTCTAGTACCTGGCCTGAAATAAGTGCAGGAAGACATGCTAACTGCTGTGTTTGAACAAATTCGTTTGAATGTCAAACACATTGTAAGGAGCTTGTGCTCTCACGCACAAGACTTCAGAGTCTTTTCCCATTCTCCACATCTTTGTGTGCCTGCCATCTGCTGATGTGCCCTCTCTAATTTGGATTATAAGGTCCCTAGGATATTGCTCTAACTTTTAATATCTTTTCTCTGAAATGTGGTTTGTAGTTATAATAATGATAGCTAATTAGAAGAAATAGAACATTGACAAAAGCTTTCTTCTCAATGATCTGATATTTCTAGTTTGATTGGGTAGGAAGGCACAAAGCTTAAAGACACTTTCTGCTTCAAGTATAAGTTGTGGTAGATGGTACTTCTGGGAACTTTCACAGAGGGCATGTCAACACACTCACATGACTATAATACTCTCAGCTGAAGCATTTAGTGCTGCATAGCACAAAATGCTGTTGAGAGAAAGAAACCATTCATTGCTGATACACAGAATTTGGTGCTGCTGCTGCTGTTTTTTGCTTTTACTGCTCCAGATGTTCAAAACGAAGCTTTTGGCTGTCAGCTCTGAGGGAATATTCAAAGGAGCAAAGAGAAGCTAGCTCTATAACTCCCACTAAGCGTGACTGTGTGTAGAGAATGTAAATAGTACAGAGCAGGGAAATAAAAAAGTCCAAACTATTTTTTGGGTTCTTTTGGATTTTTGCAGTGTGATATAAAAGTCAGAATGGTGCCAAAAAACTTCTGCCTAAAGGATAAGGATCAGTCTATAGGTATTTTTCTCCATCTGGCTTCAGGAGGAATTGCATATGCTATATATATGGGAAGACTGTGGACTGTCTAATTAGGAGAGTGCAGAATTGGAGGATCCTATATTATGCTTAGTCTTGGCTAATAAGAAGCATTACATTAAATTAACCTCTTGCAATTCAATATTATTCTCATAAGTATGGAATTGATACAAATCTGTATTTTTGAAGGAGGAATCAGTGTTGGACATGGAAACCAGGCAATAGAAACTTTTACGTTCCTCTGTTAATACTGGTTTCTGTTTGCCTCCATATGAGCTAGAGAACTTGTTTTTTCTTTGCATTGTTTATATCTTAATCAAAAGGAAGCAAAAGCTGTCATTGGGTTTGATTTACACAGAGAGAGAGAGCCTCCAGATGAGCATCAGATCTAGTGAAGTGTGTCCCACATCGCATAACCATCTATCTCCTTTCTTTAGTGAGCTAGGTTTCTGCTTCCTTGGGATGCTAGATCTAAATCAGCTGGTGATAGAAGCACTCTTCATTTTGACTGTGGTTTTCTCCCTCCTGTATGATGGTGTTGATATCAGCTTTCCATGGGCATTGCAGTAGCATATCAGCACAAGAGGCAAAACACTCAGGTCTGCTTTTAGACTCAGTAGGTCTATTACAGAGAGAGAACAGAAGTGCCAGAGAAGCTGACTTGATATCGCAGACTAAAAAGAAAGGGATCTTATTATGTCAGTTAGCACAGATTTATAAACCTTGAAGTATTTTATGAGAATATTATTTGGTTGTCCTTTTGCCACGCTGATTCTTAACCTGTCTGAAGGTATTCCCCAGTCCTTGATCCCAACACATCTATTGAAGCCTTTTGCATATGTCCTCTACTAGTCTCCTTCAACAATTTTCTGTGGGCTTTTTATTTTCCTTTGGCCAGTTTGTTTCAATTTTTCAGGCTGACAGGCTTTGTGCATGTTCAGAAAGATTTTCTTTCAAATATGAAGTAGCCAAATCTTTACTTACTGAACTTGAACATGAAAAAATGGTTCACTTACCCATACAAAATTGCAAGCAAGCATTTGCTTTCAAAGCAATGTCCTTTTGTGGCTTTTTCTCACATGCTCATTAAGCACTGCAAAGTGTCTAGGAATAGAAAAAGGCATTTAAGATGCTTTAAGAAAAGACAGTGTTCTTGTTCTGTTGTTATTCATTTGTACTTCTTAGTGTGTAGAGATTCCTTTCAGGCCCACTGGAATTGCTACCCTCCAAGTATGTCATAATAGACAACCCTTGTCCCAGGGATTTGCCAAGCTAAAGAAATCATGGGCAATGTTCCAGAGAAAGGGACAGCAGAGAAATGGAATTACTTGGCTGAGGGCACCCAGGATTTACTGTGATCTGGAGGAGGGAAATGTGTTCCTCTGCTTCTGCCAGGGCTCTGTATAATACTGTAAGTCTGTCCCATTATTTTAGTGCTGAGCTGAACCCTCCTGCCCTCATTAAGCAGCCACTCATGGGGGATGTTATTTGCAGAAATTAATACATCTTTTTTCTTAATTTTATTATTTTACTTTTAAATTTCCTCCTGAGACTGATATTTTAAAAGCTAATGGTTAAATTCTAGGCTGCCTGGTTCACCTTGAGGAACTGAGTTATTTGCAAAAGATTTTTGGATTAGTAGATTTTTGTGACTGAATCAAATTAGAGCACATATTCCAGTGTCCTAGGACTAGGCTCCATAAAGCCACATGCCTTGTCAGACACAACTGGACCAGTGGGCAGAAAATGCCTTTCAGCACCGGGGAGCATGATTCTCCTCCCCATGCCAGGCTGCAGAAAGTTGCTATCTTTGCTGCAACCTGCCAACACATTGAATTTTGTTACTGAATGAGTAATGAGGAAGAAAACAAAACAATTTTCTACTTATTTCTTGTTATTGCAGCAGCACTTTTTCCTCTGAATGTCTTTACAGAGAGTGTAGGAATTACAAGAGTAAAGAGTGGATGGCTATACAAAATATATATATTTGAGAGGTGTGTATGTATATGGGTGTGTGCTTGAATACAAGTTAGAAATGGCAGTAAGATGGAAGTTCCCTGTTCCTTCTCTAAGTTTATTGAAAATATAAGCAGGACAAGATATTTCCATGCTCGTTTTAATGAAATTCATGTGGTAAGGTTTATCCCAAACAAAATAGGACTAAAACCACCAGGCTTTTTAAAGTGGAAAACTGGTACTTATTTTGTATAGAAATAAAATACTTGAGCACCATGAAAGCCTGGAATTCAGAAGCACAAAGTCATGAAATTCCCTTTGCTATTGAAGAAAGCCTGATACACAAATAATTTTAAGTGTCAGTCTGCTAAGGATACTGAGTTTCCTGTCCATATTATTCTTCAGGCTACAAAAAGGCAGTGAAAGGCAACATGGCTGCTGGAGATACCATTGCCTATCACTTGGCAAACACGTGATCATTGAACAAACACAGCTATCACCCCAAACATAAGCTCTCTGTGTGCTCAGATGGTAGAGACGAGGAAGATGGGTGAATTACAGGGCTCTCTGGGAGCCATAGATAACAGAAATGCTGATGCTACATCAGCACCTCTGAGCACCCAGCAGCTCTGCTCTTGCTTGGAGTGATGCTGCTCCATGCCGTGCACTGAGTCTGTTAGAGGTTATTGTCACAAACTCTCAAAAAACAAAGCAGAACAAGAATTTTTTGTTTGCACCTATGTACATACATGATTGTATTCATGCACAAATGCGGTGGCAAACAGTGATATGCACCATTCTCTTTGAACTTACATTGAAATGAAACATAGATGTGATTGCACTCACTCATGTGTCTTGTCTGTAATAGTTATGATTCAGATGACTAGCAAAGAGAATTTGCTCAAATGCCCTTATTCCTGGAGGACTGTGGGAATTGCCACATTAAATGTAATACTGCCTTGATCAGTACCAATTCTTCAGTACCAATTCTTCAAAGTGAAATAGTATCAAAGTTAATGGTACTTAAGTAACTGATTTTAGAGTGCCTTAGAATCTGAAAAAAGTGGAATTATTTTTTTCAGTTTAGCTCCAAAACCAGATCAAATTCAGAGAAAAGATTGTGGGTTTTTATCAGTTTCAAAGAAATGGCCATTTTGAAAATGTGAGATTAAAATATTTTAACCCTTTAAAATGCAATAATTTTACAACTCTATATTTCAGCCATGTAAACTTGAATTTGTGAATATCTATTGCTCAGGTCAGATGAAGTAAGCTATGTGTGCTGTATGGCTTTCACTAAACCTTGAAAAAAACAAATTAAACCCTCTAACTTGCTTCTAGCTACTACTTTCATTTGAACCATGAAAATAGTTTATCCAGCTTTTCTATCACATGTCTCTAGGCCAAAAATGTCTATTTTTTTTTCCTAAATAAATGTGGAGATAGTAGTTTTATTATGCAGGTTGAATGCTTTACATAGCTCTCCTAGACTTGCTGACATAATGATGTCTTGTGGCAATACTTTTCCAAGATGAGTATTGTAGCATGTAAAAAATTATGTCCTTTCTATAGATTTTCTTTTTTCCTGTGAGCAGTGCTTCAGAGATTTATAAAGTGTTATTGAATTTGCCTATAAAGATAACTAGTTTTGTTCCTGCGGCACCAAGTATGAGAGTATATTCATTGTTTATACACAAACAGTAGAGCTAGAAATGAAAACTTTGACCAAAACATTTGAAACATTGACCAAAGCAAAATATTTGTACTTTCCCTGTCAAATGAGGGCATATTAATACATTTTGACTTAATCTTACAGTAATATATGCTCATACAAGCATTCTCTGAGCCTTGCACAGAAGCTGTTGTGTCAATCATTATAACAAATTCCTTTGCCTAGATAAATTAATTTATGCCATATTTATTAATTTATGCCACTCTTGCAGGACCATTCTACACAGGATAGCAGTTACTTAAGGTCAGGTTAGCAGCATTTTATTTTTAAAGGCAAAATTATGTTCCCTTGCATTTGTCTAAAAGCATTACCTGGAACCAGGAAAATTTGGGCTTCCTGCTTGCTGGTCTGTCAGACCCAGCACCCATGTTGTCACATCTGTGTCAGATGTCTCCACATATTTTGTCCTGGAGCATCTAGCACTGCTGGGCACTGTTTGAAGTCGAAACGGACTGAATGCAGCCCCAGATTTTCTCTGCCAGTCCACGGACAGGGCATGACTTAAAGAGTGCACAACTTGAGTGCAACAGGGCCAGTCAAGGGATTAACTGCTGAGATAAATTTAGGATTGGGAAATAATCTTGACAGAAGATTAACAATTTGCCCTGGAAACAGCTGAGAGGGTAAAAATGGCATCAAAGATTTTGCTAGGTAATTTTGGCATCTGGGAGTAGAAATCTGAGAAAAGCTTAATATGTTGGGCCTTATGCATCAAGAAGTGCAATATTAGCTGTCTGATAGAACCCCTAAGGCTGGTATCATGTTGGATATTGTGTGGGGATGGCTGGTTTCCTCAGGATCTGCAGGAGCTGATTGATGGAGCTGTCACAGCCCCTTATGTGTCAGAGCCCGGGGAGGCCTGTGAGGGAAAATTTTAATAGTGCTTGTCATCAAAGAAAAATTTTGTGCTTCTCACTTCAGTGGTCCTGCTGACACCATCAACACAGGATCATGGAAGGCTTTCTCTTGCTGGCCTGATCTTTACTGGGGCTTTTCATAGATCCTTTTCACTGAATGTGTCTCATCTGCACCATTAAAGGCAGTGACAGGACTCCAGCTGCTCAGAAAGATGAAGTCTAACAGCTCTAGAATATTCTAGCTAGATACAAAAGTCATGAATATGTAAGATTTAAATAAATGTCATCTTGCTTGCAGGATGAGAGGAATAAGAAATGAAGTAGTGATGTAGGAGTTTTGGGTTTATTTTATTTTATTTTATTTTTTGTTAATGTATGCTTTCATAATTTATAATTTGTCTGCATCCACAAAGAAGCTCAGGTTCATCTTCATAGGCTGGCTGGGTTGGTGCTGGCAGAGAGGTTGAGGAGATACAGGTTTGTGCTGAAGAAGAGCAGCGCTTGTCCCCAAGGAAAGAGGGCAGAGCAGAGCAAGCAGAGTCTGGCTGGTGAAGGAGTTTACAGGAACTGCAGCAGTAGTAACTCTTCTTACACAGGGAGAGGAGGTGGTGATGAGGACTGAAAAGGCAATGTGTCATGGGTTCTGATTCCTTCTTGTGGCTTTGGAAATTGAAGGAATAAGGAGAGATTGTAGTATGTGTGTTAGAGGGGCTGTGCAAAGCATAACAGAAAAGATGGGAATTTTTTTTTATATGAAGTCCCTTACTTATAAGTAAAGGTAAACCTGAGTGTGATTACTCACAAAATGTCTATGTCTCAGAAAACATAGGAATTGTGGATGAGCAAAGCTTTTTTATTTTTTTTTTCCTTATAATTTTGTGATGCCATCTGTAAATGCTTGAAATCAAATGAGAGGTTCTGTTCCCAGCTGCCATGAACCTGGGCACTGCAGAGGTGCTGTGTACTGTGGAGGCTTTTGTGGGTAGTTGGAGCATCAGCCCCTCTGACCCCAGGATCAGGGCCAAGTCCCCCGGGCACAAAGCACAGACTTGGGGTTTGCTGCCCACTTTTTGGAAATTGCTGGGGAAACCTTAACATGTCTGCCCATCACTTTTGGTGGCAGCCTGAAGCATTTTAAATATAGGTGTTGCTCCAGTTTGAATCTGGTGTAATAAATGCAGCGAATACAAATGACTCATGGAGCATGAGTCAAAATAGGAAAAGGGCAACAGGTTGTCTTAGGGAACTTTTCAGAAACAGAGCAGAGTCTTTTTGCAGTGAAGTAAGATTGTAGGGGAACATCTAGACGAAAGGATTCATACTGTGTGGACACAGGTGGATTAAGCCACATCCAGGCCTGCCTTTTATCTTCTGAGAGATGTCACTGACTAGTTGTGGTTCTCTGTTCAACCTCGCCACACTATAGGAGGAAGCACTTATAGGTCCTACTGAAAAAAAGCCAAGTAGCAGCAGCAAGAAAGTTTAGCAGTAGGTAATTAACCAATTGTACCTCTGTACTCACCATGATGAGGGGATATTTATAGCTACTGTGAAAAAACTAGACTTTCATAAAAGCAAAAGTAATTGCGATTGCTTCCCTTAATCTTTGCTTCTTTTTGACAGTGGCACTTATGAAACATCTGAATACTCTATCAGCTTGTGAGTATATGTCAATAAGTTAGTAGTTGCAGAATTTCCTTTCATATTGACAAAGACTTAATGAAAATAATACAGATTATTTGTAAGCATGTGATAAAGAGTGATAAATAGACTTCAAGTTTAAAGATTTTTTTTCTAGTATAGTTTTATGTTGGTATTTAAAAAGTTGCTTCTATATTATTGCCTTTCCCTTCAGAATGAGTTCCTTGAGATTCTGCAGCGTGATTGGGTGTTTCCTTGAACTTAAAAAAAAGTTTTCACTTTAAAACTTAGCAGAAATGTATCAGGGGATCTGTCTTGCTATCAGTGTTTCAAAACAACCACATTTTGAAATCAGTGGAGATATGTGTTGAACAAGGTGTGGCATAATATGGCCTAGAGCTAAGTTGCTTACTTGATAAATGTTATAGGAAATGTATTCTGATCATTGAACTCTTGCTCTTTTTGCTAAGTTCCTTAACTACCAGCTTCTCGTTAAAGATTTCCTCATGAATGTGGTCTTTCTGCCAGACTGGCATCAGTTGAACAAGAGTCCATAAAGAGGTAGCTCATCACACTTGGCATTTTAGGACAGGTACTCAAGGGGGTACATTAGCACTGCTTGTCTGACTTGGAAAGAAAGCTTTGGTTTTACTTTGTCTAAGGCCTTTCATCCTTTTAGATACTTCCAATCTGGACATAGGTTGTGATGTTTTGTACATTAGGGTTGATAGTAAATTAACAAGGAGTCTTCTAGTCCTGGAAACTTCCAGGGAAGAATTGGAAGAATGCAGTTGTTTCTATAAGGTAATTACTTTTATCCTCAATAGAATGGCCTGTGTGAGCATCTACATATTGGTAGAGTTGGCATGCAGCTTTTAGCAAACACATTCAGCAAACAGTGATTTTTAAATTGCAGCTTGAGCACTACAAAAATGAAGATAGCCCTTAATATACTGGTCAACTTCAGGAAGAGTGTGTAGCTTTAATATTAGCTTCCATTCCTGCTTATTGTGACTTCTTCTAAAAAGGGCACATCTTTCCCAGTGAAGGTCAGACACGGAAGAAGTTTCACTGAAGTTATTTGGTAAATTCTAGACCAGTAAGTCCCTGAGGTGAGAATAGTTGGAACCCAGGGATGTATTCAAGGAAAGCACTTTAGTGCAAATTTCCTCTATTTTTCCTTTTCCCAAAGTATTTGCTTATAACCAGATGCTGTTGGAGAAAGGCAAATTCTTTAAGACAACTACTTCTACTGGAATAATTTATCTTTCTGCTTTTTGGCTTTGCCTATCACAAGTGAGTAGTGGGGCATCTAAGACAAAGTTGCTTTTGCCCAAGTCCCTGGTTTGTGCAGATAGCAGAAGTTACTTTTCAAGTGTAATGAATTAGAGAAAGGGAACCGAGTCCTATATCCACAGAGGAAACTGATACACATGACCTCACTCATGCACAGCTACATAAGAAGCCTGATGTAAAGACAAGGCTCTGTAATGAGAAAAGGAAAGAGAAGTATCAAACTTTAACTTCTATGTGATTCTTCTATTCTGATGCAACACTGTAGGAAACCATTCCCAAAACATGTACTTATGCTCACCTTGCTGGGTCTTGTGGGTATGAGTAGTTCTCAAAAAATGAGGTCTGTGCAGCAAGTCTCAATTTGAGCTAGTTGGAAATACTGAAAATATTTTTTTCTTCCTCTTCTTTTTTTCTTAATTTAATATAACAGCATAACTTTTGAGAATGTCTTTGTTATAAGATGCTTTCAGGTCCAAGAGAGATTTCTGGTCACATATGTGAATAGAAAACTTTAAAATGACTTTGTATCTCCAGTCACTATTTGAGATGCAGATAGTTTAATTTCAAGTCAGTGTTGTTATTGATGTGAAGAAGGGATGTTGCCCATGTGTCTTTCAGCTAGTAGGGAGGTCTCAAACTTTGCTGGAAAAGCTGATACTTTTTTCAAAAGAAAATGAATTTTGCATTTCACATTGAATCAAAACACACACTCTGCAACAGGCTGGCTTGTTGACTTCCCTGTCTACTTCTGATCCTCTCATTTTTAGTAAAATGTCTTGCTTTCTGAGCATCTGTAATGATAGCTGTAACCATGACATTTGTTGGAGATTAGTAAAGCTGGAAAGGAACTGATATCAGCTTATGCTATGTGAAAACCAGGTTATAGGCTTCATAAGTTCTCCTTGACATCTGAACGACTCCTCTGATTTTTCCACATAATTATCAACATAGCAAGACACCAGCTTTGATGTGTGTTCATTCCTGTGTTCACCAGTCCGGCCTCATATCTCTGTTTCTTCACTTATCTGTTAAGTGTAAGTTTGCATCCAATTGTTTCAGCTCCTTTCCACAAGAATATCTTCTCAGTCATTTTTTCAGTGTCAATAACAATCAGCTTTTCATTTTTCATTGAGTTTTCATATGCTACTGCATTTGAAACATAAAGAAAATTTGTTCTTATTACCCTTGACACTTGTTTTATAAAGGTTACAAGAAGTAACCAGAGCCAGCTGTTCTTCAGATAAAAATACAGAGCTTTATTGCCACTGGAAGAGTTATGTCCACTTTTACAATCTCATGGCATGCCATAAACGTTTTTGCCCTCTGAACTAATATATTTGAAAGCATTTTCCCGCATTCTAATCCTTGCTGTAGAAAGAAAAAGTTTCCAAGTGTTGCCCTCTAAGCAGCTAATCATTTGCTCAGCTTCCCACGCTTTAGCTTTTAACCTCTCCTTTCTGGCTGATGAAGATAGTTTAAGCCTGGAAGATAAGGTTTTTCTACTATAATATATATAGGGAAAGCAGCTTTTTACAAATCCAAACAGACTGGGACCTGCAATATTTCACTTCATAAAAGTATCAGATGAGGAAGAATAATTGACTCAGTACAAACTTGAGTAACTCATTAAATGCACGAAAATTATGGAAGTAGTTTCTTGATCTGACATTAAGATTATTTAAAAAGCAAAAATAGCACCTGCTCTGTCAACAGAAACAATTCAACATTTTCCCTTATCCTCTTGCCAAGCTGCTGCTTAGTCTTATCTTTTAATTAAACCTGAACTTTAAATACATGTGTCTAGCATAGCAGTTTATTAAGTAAAACATCAATAGGCAAACAGTGTTCTTGTCAATTAGCATTCAGGTCAGAGGTTTCTGTTTGTTATTTTTTCCTCATTACAGGATGGACATATTAAAGGTCCTAGTTTTGTTGCAATTTAGTTTAAAGTCACCAATTAAGAAGCAGAAATTACACTCTCATGCTGAAAATGTTTTTAGTTTCATCTAGCGTTATTTTCTACTACAAAACCACACTCAACTGCTTTAATTTTGTGTTAAACAGAGACATTACTCCAAAGAAGTGAAACCTAGAATAGCAATCTCTACTCATTATCAGTCCTTGATAAGGAGTTCATAACATCTCCATTCAAAAGAGAAAACTTGATTTGATACATTTTCTGCAATTCCCAAATAATTTTACTGGTTTTCCCATTTAAAATTTTTTTAAAAGTTATTTTTACAACTTTTGGAAGAATTAAGGCTCTTTGGGGAATTGGAGATAAAACTCTACAGTGAAGCCAGTGGGAGTTTTACCATTTTTTGGAGGCCAGTTTTCATAAGGTTCCTCAGATGAGACTGAATGAAATTGCAAATGCAAGCATTGCTATGCAAGCCCACAGTTTTGATGTAGGGGTAGTTATTAATTCAACAAATTGAAGTAAAACCTCATGACTTAGATAACCAAGCCAACAGTGTTAGAGCACAAGTCAAAGTACTGAATGCCAAAGAATGAAATTTCTGGCTACAATGGCTAAAATACACATTATTTTAGGCTTGTCCTAACCTAAAAAGGGACTTCATGTTTTTCCTAAAATAAGAAATGCTGATGGGGTAAGTGATATTCTTGAAGTTAAATGTATAGTTTTCTAGGTTAAGCCTCAAGTCCTTATAAATAACAGAGAAATTAAAAGCAATCGAGATTAGTCCCAAATTACTGGATGGTCAAAGAAAGAGTTGGGTATATATAAAAAAAAGAATTGGTACTCAAACACACGTATGTCCAATGGAAATAAATCTTATATTTAGGACTCTGGTGGTCTAAAATATTTTCACCACTTTGAAAATATTAACAGTCAAGTCCACCGTTTTCCTCAAACATGGGATGACTGCGCTTTCATTTCTGTCCAATACAGCATTACATTGCGGTTTTGTACACATTAATAATGCAGCATGGGTGTAATGCTATAATGACTCATAACCTAGAACAAACATAATGTATTTATCTAATATGAAATGATGTTGTAAGCAGTGAGGCTAAAGCATCTAAGAAAGAATTCATGATGGAAGAAAGCAAGACTGTTTCCAGTAATTCTATGCAAACATTAGGAAGGTGGTTAATTGGTAAAATGAATTGGAATTAATTATACATGAATCCTGTGGCAAGAGCAGCAGCACTCAACTCATCAAGAAATCATAATTTGGAATGCAGGGTGCCGTTCTGACTGCATTATATCCTCAGTATGCTTATGGCCACTTTTCAGAGGATTGCAAGGTAGCTTTGTAGAGTGCACTGTCATTAGGAGAAATACCCAGGATTTCTGAAGTATGTGGGAACTCAAGAATCCTTTGAACTTGTGAATTCCCTGACAGATGAGTGAAGACAATATGCTATCTTAAAAAATAGAAAAGGGTTAACACTCAAAAAAAACGAGGCCCCTGGGTATATTTAGACACAAATCACTAATCAATTTGCATTTAAAAAAATCAGGAGATAATAAAATGGTAAAAAGTGCTGTTATAGGTTTTTCCAAAAAATGATTCCATCAAAACAATTTCCTTCCTTGACAGGGAAACCAGCATAATCTCTAGAAAAACAGAAAACAGTAAAAATAAGAAATCTGTATTTTTGTACTGCTTTTTAACATTCTCACAAGCATTATAAAGCATTATGGTCTAGCTTTAATCATGGTAAAGAGGATACATAATGTGGATCAAAATTTCCCCACTTTAATTAGTGTGGGACACTGGGACATATCTTTTTAGGGAAGAGGCAGATAAACAGCATAACAGACTATAAAAATTATACAAAATTTATAAAGAAAAATCTAGAAACTTAACTATATAAGGCAATATTTTAACTGTGAATATCTTCAACTATGGAAGCGGAAGAGTTTTCTACATTGCTAATTAATGACAGAAAAAAAATAATTTACATCAAATCAGATTTACTTTGGGTATTAAGAAAATCATCTGAAATGTTATGGAGGATGAAGTATTGGGATGATATATGTGATGTGTTCAGAGATTCTTAGAGTTAGAGAACAATTTAGGTGTGAAGGGTCCTTCAGAGGATATTTGTTCCAACTCCCCACTCAAATCAAATCCAACAAGAACAGGTTGTTCAAGATGATGTCCAGTAAAGTTCTGATTGTTAATTTTTGGTTCCAGAGGCCTATACTGAGTTAAATATAAGGTGTAGTCAGACAGAGTCCCTTATTTTTCATGAATTACAAAGTCTGGTTGGTATTATATAAAGGGTTAAGGAAAGGAAGAATATTTTAGAAGTAGAAGAATATTTTAGGAATGCTCATTATTTTTTCAAGTGGATTTCTCAGATATGAAACCTGTGATAAAGTTTTGGAGCTATAGAAGGAAATTAAAATTAACAGGATATTGTTTAAAAACCACACAGTTCAAAGAAATCTTAATAGAACAAGCTGAATCTTCTGCTGTTGTGAGTTTAGAAGACATTTGAGATGAAAATTTAAGCTATCAAGTATTTCAAACAGAGGAAAGAAGAAAACTAAAAAGGTGGTATGTGTACTCTGTAGTTGCTTGCAGAAAAAAATAAAACTGATAGCAAAAATATGTGCAGTCTAAAATGAGAAAGAAAAGTGACAAAGAAATTGAAAATTCCAAATGGCGGAAGAAGTCCTAATCAGCTGCATGTGTTCGTTTTCAATAAAGATGTCTAATGAGGGCATAGAAATTAAATCAGAGTATTTGTGCTGGAAACAAATAGCTAGCAACAAGAATTAAATGAGAAAGTGCATAGAGTAAAGAAAGGGATGTTTGAAGAGAATGCTACAAAGCAAACAATAAATATGCAGATTCATACAATGTGCATAGAGAATATTAAAATAATGAGGAGAAGTCTGAAATTTCAGAAATTATATTTTTCAAATTCATAGGAGTCAAAAAGGTTGCTCATAACTTTTGGAAAAGTAGATTTCATAGCTGTATAAAAGAGTAACTGTAATATTACTGCACCAGTGTGGTAATGGTCAATTATTCGAGTAAATATTCAAACAGAAAAAGGGAGAGTTGGAAATATTATGGACTATTCTTTCCGTTATCTTGATCAAAACCCAGCTTCTTGCTTAACTAAGGTTGATTTGTGGTGATTGTCCTTTATTGCTCACAGCCTCCTCACCTGGGCCGTGATCTTGCATGTAATTAGCAAAGCACCCCTGCTTTTGCCAGTGGCTGATTGTTTGAGTCAATTGTCCATTAACATTCCAGTCTCTTACATGTAGTTAACTGAAGTAAAAATGGTACTTTTCTGTGACATCGAAGGCAAGATGTTAAGCAAATGTTGCTTTTGAATTTTGGTTGACCAAATATCATGATGGGCCTTTGATGATGCAAAAGTACTTTGCCTTTAGACTAGAGAATGAAGGTTTGGTGAAACATTGAGGAAATAATTAAAAAAGCTTGTAGATACAATTAGGATATTACACATTGTTTAGAATATAATTTTCTATATGGTACTTTCTACTCAGACTGTCCTGATTAATTTTTTTTGTAATGGAATGTAGTTATTCCCATTTTCAAGAAAACATTTTGAAACATATCATTTACCATGATTATCTGAAATGAATTAGTAGTTCAAGGAAATATATTATCTCTCTTTTCCAGGGCTGGATTACCTTTCCTGGGAAAAGGACAAATAGGTGCAAATATAATGTCTGTTAATCATGATAATACATAAATTGAACAGCTTGCCAGGATTACGTTTATTATTTTGCTCTGCAGCCATAGTAGATATTTCCTTCAGCTTTCCTTCACAGAGGTATATTTCTTCAGCCAGCTTAGAAAGAAGAAATATAACCTATTTCTGTAAACACAGACGTTTGCAGTCTTGACAAAACATTTGTAATTTGTAATATGAGAAATGAGGAAATAGAAAATCTTTAACCCTGTTTTAATACGGTTAAAATCTTTAACCATCCTACCATTACATACCTGGGAGTGTTGGAGTCCTCTGCTCAGCAGAACAGGCATACCACATCAATTTTTAATGTCACTGACCCTGTGTGACCCTTCCTATTGAGCTTCATCAATAATTTTTGAAGAAGACTTGACCTAAAATGTACAGTGTTTTAAATCCTTCTTGCAATCATTGTCTTTCAAAACATGCTTGTAGGAGAAGGTGGTAATAGCAGAAGACATTCACTCCCTAACTGTAATGCTCAGCCTGAATAAAATCTAATAAATCTAATTTTGGGTGCACCCTTTCCTGGATGTCTTTTTTTTTTTTTTTTTTTTTTTTGTGAGGAGGACGAGGAAATTCATCTTCCCTCTTGCTGAAATAATCCTACTTAAATATTAATTAATCCAGAGAGTGTGCCCACAGGCAATCAAAATTAATGGTGAAAGCATCCACGAGCAAAAATTTCAGTTTGGGTCATGCTGACAGTTTGGAAATATTAGATGGAGTGAAAACTGGAGTGGAATTCACTAAGGTCATTCTTTGTTGTCTATATCCTCTGTCTTTGTTGTCTATATCCTCTATGACAAAGGGCATAAAAACAAAAAAGGCTACAGCCTGGGCTTCAGGGGAACTTGTCCCTCTACAGTTTTCCACCTAGTTGTCATTAGTTCAAAAACTGGATTTCTTCTTCTCATTAACTTACTTGCCTTTGGAGCCCATATGCAGTCCTCACATCCCCAACAAACCAGTTATACTGGAAGTGGGCAAAGAGCATGACAGAGAATAATCCGTGAACAGCTTGAAAAATATGGGGGCATCAACAAACAATTAATTAGATCCTTGTCAAAAATTAACATAAAACATTAGACCTTGAATTCAGTACTGTCATCCAATACAGGGAGAAGAAAAACAAGCATAAATTAAAAAGAAAAATATTCTGCTTGTAAAAGTGATTTTTAAAACCTTTTCCCTTGCCCAGAGGAAACATTGGGGAAAATACATGTGTTACATGTTTGGTACAGTATCCATGTGGCAGCTAGAGCTTCTTCACCAAAACATGTTTCCTATCCCAGCTCAAGGAAAAAACTGTAAAAATCTCACAGAGCTGGGTGCGCCAAAGCAAAACTGAGTGAATGCAAACCAATCTTATTGGAATGCCTTATAGGAATTTTCTAGGCTTGAAACCCTGAAGTACTAAATCAGCTTTAATGTGGATTTAATGGGTTTTACAAATTTTTAATAAATTCGGACATGAAATAGACTGGAGAATTATTCCTCAAATGAAAGGGTAAAAGCCTATCTTGGTGATATCTGAGAAATAATCTCTTACCATAAAAGTCACTCTTACCAGATGCCACTAGTCTGTAAAATTTAATCATTTATGAAATTAGTTTTTTGAATATTTTGTTTCTAAGCCTTATCACTTGCTCTTGTTTCTTACCTACTTCTTACTCTCTGAATTTTTCTATAAAATCCTGTTAATATTTTGCTCTTGGGACTGCTGGATTTCTTCCTTTTGATGTCATTATAACCTACTGTTCAGCTTCTGGGTAAGTGTCTTGAGACTAAATGGGAGAGAGGCCTAAGTATGGGTTTAAGAATTTGCATTCCAATGGAGATGCAAATTGCCTGTGATTGTAGTTGAGATGAATGTCAAGGAAAGAAGCACTGGTACAATCCTGGGTTAATGTGTTGTGTCCAAGTGTGGTAGCAGCAGTGAACTGATATGAATATTCCTGTAGTAGCATGACCCTGGTTTTCTTGGGAAACATTAATATAATAATTGATCAGACCTGTAGACCCATCACTGCTCTTTTTCTTTCCATCAGAAAAAGAAAGAAACAATTCATCTTTTGATCACCAAACACATTTTTTGTGGAGGTTTACTGGGGTATTTTCTAAGAAGAGAACAAAAAAGTGTCCTTGCATCACAGGAGCAAAATTAATTAATTAATATGCCACGTGTAAGTGGCTTGCCCAGCAGGCTGGCTTTCTCCTGTGCTATTGTGTTATCCACCTGGGGCCATGTAGACCACTCATGTACAAGGGACTTACAGGGGTGCAGGTGCTGTATCTCTCAGTCTGCCTTGAAGTCCATTGAATCTAATGGGAGGTTTTCTGAAGACTTCAGTGGTATTTTGGACACATTTTTTCACGTACTTTTGAGTGTAATGGGTGTATGTAGGTGCTCATGAATATCCATTCTCTGAAGACACTCTGGCAGCAATTTCCTTCAGGCTCTATACCAGAGAATTTTGGATGTGATTTTACATTTTTTACTCAGCCAAATGTGGAAAATTCATGAAGTCTCAGGGCTTTGTTCCTCCAGTTTTCACAAATATTGGTAGTTATATCATGGTCTGTGTATTGCAATTTAGTGATTATATAAAAGGAGCTGAAGTGCTAATCCCCATTGAGCTGTTGACTGTGTAATGAGAGGCTTCTAAAGTCTTTCAAAGTTACTGAAACAGGTGTTGTGAGGGATAAGAACATCAGAGTAAGGTGAATAAAATCATATCACAGAAGCTCTTCTTCCACAGAAGCGGATTTCCTTATGCCATGCAATGCATAAGGTGCATAATGTGGTTTCACAACCTTTTGTTGTTTTTAAAATCAATCTCCTGCTCCAAAAAAGTTCCAGACTAGCAAAGCCAGAAAGTGATACTACACAGACAAAAAATTTACAATAGCAGTGGCAAGAACAGTTGTCAACCTCTTTTGAAGCTACTAACTGGAGCGCTAACCTTTGTGTTTGTTTTTGCAAGGCAGACAAATATGTACTGGGAACTAGATGGAGGTCATCCACACATCTCATATGGGTCACTGAATAACGATCACAGGGTAGCAACTTTCATTTTGAATCAATAATGTAGAGGTGAAAAGCACCATATTTCATTATCAATGCCACAGGCGTTCCAGGTCTCTGCCTTCATTTCTTTATCCTACTGGTTCTATGAACCCTTAGGAACCTGGTTACTTTTAGGGCCGAGCAGGCTGCTTTTTCTGACATTCAAAGGGGATTTTGAACCTTAAAAGTTGTCTGTTCACAGTGGCAAGAGATGCATCTGGAGGAGAAATGTAGCATGTATGAAAAATACTTTTCAGGGAGCAAAGAAAAGGAATATATAAGAAGAAAGAGAATAAGCTGTATTCTTTTCATATGATAAGACAAACTGTAAAGTAATGAAAGTAAGTAAATAAAATCACTGGCGAAAACCAGAAAAGTAATAGTAAAGTTTCCTTCAAACAGATGGTTTGGTTTTATTCCAAGAGATACATAAAAGTTTTATTATTATCTAAGTTCACCTTCCTTCATTTTATGACATGAGAGGAAAGAAGAAAGATAGGAAAAGGGAAACTAACAGCTATTTGGAAACACAATGGTGGAATTTGCTGTTTCAAAGAATGAACAAAATGGCCAGGATTGGATATTGTTGTGCAATAGGCATGCCAGAATACTCAATTTTCAGCAGGCTTAATTCTCAAGTGACAATGCAGTAGACCAAGAAATCAGGCTCTGGTAACTGAAGTCTCATGTAATGCCCCTATGGGCTTTTAAAGATTGACTCTGAGACAAAAGTATAAGCATCTAATTATAACTGTAAAACAGCTAGAGATTATTGTTACCATTTTGTTATTAGGATGAATAAGTTTTCAGTTCAGGCTACCCCAGCTATCCTTATGTTCAAATGACAACCTATGCTTGCATTGGTGATGCTATGAAGTGAGGCAATGTGTTTACTATAAATCGGGATTTTTTCAAAGAGTATGTTCATCCAAATTTTAAGTTTCCCAGAGGGAAAACTGCAACAAAGAGAGCAACTCCTGGGTTATTATTTCTTCAACCTGAAACCATCTTCCTGTTGGCTGAAACTTGCTGAGCTTCACACATTTTTAACTGTTTCTTTCAAGTTAACAATGAGACCTTTCATGTTGGTGTTCGAGAGTCATGTTTGGACCTTTGTGTCTGACAATTAAATGGACTGTGGGACTAATATGTCTTAATTACATCTGATTTTTTCATATCTTCCTACTAGATGTGCTTCATCATCATATTTAATAACTAATTTTGTAAAGATAGTGCAATATAATTGATTTTTCTAGGAAGAGTCTATTCATGCAATGAAAGATACTTTTGGTCTTTTGGCTGTCATCTTGCAAGGTGGTTCAGGTGTTTAGAAGCTTTGAGAGCTGAGCCTGTAGTGATTTTCAAGGCACCCCTAGAATTCATCTTGGTGAAATTTTCTATGTACATCAAGTCGTCAAACAAATTGCCTCCTGCTGCTTTCCAAAGGTAATAGAGCTCTGTAGCTTCAGAACTGCGTCTGTCAGGAGGAATTGAGTGCCTGGCCATTTGGGTGATGGTGAGGCAAAGGTCAGTCTGCATCCAGTGGGCAGGGCTCGCCTACGAGTTTTGAGCTGACCTCAGTGTGCTACTAGAGTTCAATGCAGGCTTTTCAGTGCTGGTCAATGCACATTTTGAGCCTCCCATCCACTGCACAGAGGTCACTGTGCACAGAGCAGTTCCTGGAGCATCACAATGGGATAATCTACTGCTCCAGCAATCTTCTTGGGTGTGAAAAATCTTTATATTTAAAAAAAAAATGTTTTTCAGGAGACTTTTAGCCATAAGATAACCAGAAGCAAAAAGCCTTTTCTAAGGTCTCTCCTTGAAAGATTTTTCCCTTTTCATTTTGTTAAATAAGAATATATCATATTTGACTAGAACAAATGAACAAATTTTATAGGATTTAATAACTGAGCCAGTGACTCAAATACAAAATTCTTTTAACCCAAGGAGAAGAGAAGTTCCAGAGGAGCAATAATGATAAAACCAAAACAGCAGTAACACCACCTCTACCAATAACAATAGAAAATAAAGAGGTAATAACTTTTACCTAAACCATATTAAAGATCATAAATATATTTTAAACATTTTGTGCTCAATTTAATATTTAGTCTTACACAAAACCATAAATTTCAATTGCTGGAATACAAACCTTAGCAATATACTTTACTGGGGGATATGTTTGTTTTTCCACTCTTTGACATTTTTATTGGAAAGGTGGGTTTCTACTATTAGTCTGTAAACAGAAGTGGGCAATTTGTCTACCTCATATACCTTAGTAATCGGTCAGTGTGGGACCAGCACAGGATTTTCTGATTTGCAGAATCACCTTGAGGTATTATCAATCAAGCATAATCAATCAATCATCAGGCAATACTTTCAAATTTTAGCACAACCTCACTTTGTTCTTGTCTTCCTCCTGTGCTCACAGCAAACAAAACATGGTTAACAAGGGCCTTTTTGCAGAAAAAACTGAAAACTGGAAACTTTGTTTCTTTCAACCTTTCTAATCAGGCAGTACAGTGTTTTTATTAATAGCTGTTGACTAATGAAGATAAGAACCATAAAACATTTTTCTATGCATCAATCTTTGTCATTAAACCTTCCATATTTTCTGAAAAGCAATATAGCTTTCAAGTATTCTCTTTTAAAATCTAAAAGAGAAGATTATCTAACCTGGAAAAACACACAGTAAATCCAAACTGGCTTTACCATTGTTTCTTGGCTTTATCTCTCCCGGTCTTTTAGATTTTATAGCAGAATTACTAAAATTCTGCTCTTTCCATTACTCTCATTAATTTTATCTGCAGCTAGGGTCTGTTCTCCAATTCCTTGCTTTTTGCAGAGAGATAGCTTATGTGCCAGCTGATGCTCTATGCTAGACAGGATGTGTACATGATCACTCATGAGGTTTGTCTTCTCTCCAGGAACCTGATACAAGCCTGAGTCTGGTCATGACAGTGTCGGTACACATAGAAAGGAGTAAGTGCTTCCAGCTCTTTTTAGATGTCAAGCAAATGGCACATGTGGCACAAGGCAATAATCAGCCTTTCTTGGAATCTAGCTGTCTCCATTGGCTACTCTGATATTTTTCCACAGAGCTTTATTTTCCTTAGATTTAAGACCTTTATGTCTTTATTGTGTGCATAACTTGAAAAACTGTAGAGACATTTGTCAGTTGATGTCCACTGGTTTTCTCAAAACTGGAAGAAAATGTTCACTAGGCACTAAAAGGTGTACAGGTTTCTCATTGTTAGGTGTGCTGGATTTCTGCAAGTGAGAGTAGATAATGTGCTGTCCCCTCCTCCAATTTTCTCTACTGTTCTTTGATGCTGCTGCCATGGAGAGAAAGGGGGGGACTAAAGTCAGCCTGGAAGCCTGCCCTGTGCTAGTGAGTGTCTCTGTATCTAACAGGGAAATGCAGACTCCAGACACAGGGACAGGATTTTTTGGGTCTCTTTTGATGCTTGAGGACACTGTCAAATCCAGACATGGAGAGAGAACATGAGGCAGACTGAATGTAGTTTAATAATTAGGGTGTTTTCCTGGGAGGAAAGTGACCCAAAGTTACCATTTCTGTGTTTTATTTTTAGCTCAGTAATGGACTCATGTTAAATGTATGCAAATCTCAGGGAATGGGGTCTGAAGCCCCGGGTCCATCCCCTGTAATTGTTGTCCTTCTCACTGCATGATTTCTCCACTCTTTGGATGCACAAATGCCTGTCAACTGCACAAAGTGCTAAGAACAACCATGCTCTTCCCTTTTCCCTATTTCTTCCATGTTCTTCCAATTATGCCTACAGAGGTCCTGTTTAGAGTGCGTTTCTAGATGTAGGGGAGAGGAGAGGAGATGGGCATAGTGTCATCCCCCTCAGAGACATGTCTCATCTCCTTGCCAGGAGTTATGATAGAAATGTATACTGTAAGGTAGGAGTTCACCTGTGTGCACGAGGAGAGGATGGAGGGAAAAGGCTGTCATTGTTCCTTTTAATGATTTTTTTAAAGCAAATCCAGTGTTCCTTCATTTAGTGCCTAAAGGCTTTGAGCAGACTCTGTACCAGGTACATTTTTTAGAGGACTGCTCCTCCTATCTTTCATTTTTAATTCATCATTTATTTAAAGGATTTTAATTTCTTTTATTCACATGAATAAGTGGAAAATTCAATTAAGACCTTTGTAGAGCACTGCAAACAATTGCTACTGCTAATTAAGGTAGCATCAAAATTCAGACTAGGGACACTTAGCCACAAAGCTGAGTTGAACAAGTAACCCACTGCACTACACATCATACATGAAACAGAAGTTGTGTCTTTGTCTGCAAGGTTATGCCTACGCTTATTGAAACCTGATGTTATACCACTACTATATATTTCTACTTTTTGTACTTTTAACACAGGTGAGGAAATGGCATTTGAGGAAGAGTTTGAAAGGTCTCTTATTTAAACAGCAAGTCAAAAAATAATGGAATGGTTTGAGTTGAAAGGGAGTTTTAAAAATCACATAATTCCAGCCACCCTGCCACAGGCAGCAACACCTTCCACTGGACCAGATTGTTCAAAGCCCCATGCAGCTTGACTTTGAACCTTTCCAGGAATGGAGCATCCACTGCTTATCTGGGCAACCTGTTCCAGTGTCTCACCACACTAATTGTAAAAAAAATTCTTCTTTATGTCCAGTCTAAATCTATGCTCTTTTGGTTTAGAAATGCTTCCAGTACATAGACATTAAGTATTTTTCTTGCAAAGGCTGAGTGTGTCCTTACTGTATGGCTGAAAGCATGGTAGGAATCCAGCTCCTCCTGGCTGGACCGAGACATTGGTTCTGAGGTGACTTAAACACTCTCTGGAAATTTCATCAACAGTCTACAAATAGTGGGGCATGTTGGTGGAGAGGAAGACGTTGTGTGCCACGAGCTCTTGACTGCTGAGCAGATGGTCAGAGGGAAGGTTAGACATGTGTGATGGTCATAGAAGGAGTAAGATAAGTTTTCAATTGGGTTATTAAAAGGACTGGGTGAGGGTTTCAGAGAAGTTATGATGTGAAGCGATATCGAAAAACAAGGGAATGAAAGGTGAGGATTTCATCTGTCTTACTCAAAAAGATCCCTACATCAGTGCATGAAGACAGAAAAACACATCTTAAAGCAGAATACTAAGGACATTCTTGAGTGCATTCACCTTCCACTGAGAGACTTCTGAGCAACGAAGTTGGAAATACTTTTATAGAAATCTATGAAAGTTTTTCATCAAATTTCTGATTAAAATTGAGTGCTGTGCACAACTAAGTGTGATACATATGTACAGTGCCTTCTAAAGAAAAGGACCCTACATTTATTTGAAAACTGCATATAGAATGACTTTTAACTTTCACTTAAAATAAGTGTATTTTTCAGTGTAGCTTTTCTGTATCTAAAAGAAATGCAGCAAGTATTGCCATATAAGCTTAATGATCTGTGTATTTAATGATGATAATACCCTGTGAATTTATAGTTGGCTACACATTGATTGTGTTCTCTTTGATATCTAGAATTTATTGGCTAGCACAGAGGCTATGAAACAGAGTTATTATAGTCTCAAGTCCAACTATTAATGTCCTTTTAGTGTCTCAGATTACATCCCTGCAGTAACTAAGAGCATGACAGTGACTGTGATGGTTGATTCTATCAACATGCCCTCAAGAGAAGGAAAGCTTTGCATTTTCTGTCAGGAATGGAAAAATGATTTTACATGGGCCAGTAAACGTAGCAACAGTTGCCATAGGGTTTAAGTAATTTATGCATAGGTTTTTCAGTTGTTTTTGTTGGACTGTCAGGTGGAAGTCAATGGGTAAAAATAATTCTAGCTTAGCTCTTAAGAACAAAACTCTTGAAGTACTTTAGTCAATAACAAATGCCCAAATACAGGAAATTACAAAGTGACTTTTGCAGGAACATCAACAATGCAGTAAAGATGCTCACTGAATTAGACAACTAGAATTTATCAGGTGTAGTCAGTGGGAGAGATCATTTGATTGTATCAGCAAATTGAATAGTAATTTGTTTCAAGATTTACCATTAAGTAAAATAATGTATCCTAGTAGTTCAGAAGTTTCATTCATTGTCAAAAATATCTTATCCACTGTACTAGCAGGGAAAAAAGTTACAACTTTGGATTTCCCATGATCTGTGACATTTATACATTGCATGAAAACTTGCTGCAGGTAATTTTTAAGTTCTTGAAAGATGATAAAGATAGGGATGATGAAGAGTAATTTTCAGTGTCAGAAGATTATATATCTTTCATAATCTGCTTTGTGGTACAGACTTGAAATTAAAAGAATCTGATTTTTTATGACCTGAAATTTATTATATAATATATTAATTGAAGGGTCAGTTTCAATTAAAAAAATGATGAAAAATCCATACCATTTAATCCTTATCTACCTAAAAAGATGTAATGAAAACACAGAAAAGGTGCAGTAATGTTTCTCAGTGGGATACATCAGCTTCAATGGCTTGACCTCATGGTTTTGCTTTACCTGAAGATTAACTTCACTTGATTCAGACACTTCCCTTGAAAAATGTTGACTTTTCAGGAAACTGCAAGCATTTTCAATGATCAACAAGCTGGATATGGTGCTCTTTGGTAAGAATTATTGTTTACTAAGACACTCAGGACAGTCTGCACTTGCTTCAGAAGTAGAACTAGTCTAATGGTTTATCTTCAAATCTTAGTTCTTACAGTCTTTTTAAAACTCACAGAATTTATTAATTCCTTTCTTACCTTGTAATGGGCACTGTGAAAATTTTCTTCCTTTTTTAAACACAGTACAATCTGACAAGCTTTCCAAGTATTGATTTTGTTGAAGATAAGGTTCAAATTAAAGTTTTTCAGTTGTACATGCTAAGACTTTCAAAACATGTTTCAAAAGAAAGACTGTTTCCTTCATCCTGTTACGTTCCTGCACTCTTTACTTTCAGAGGTTTCTCAACGCCCTTTCAGTGAATGTGTTGACAGTGTCAAAATCTTTTAAAAATTGAATCCTCAATGGGCTTAAAGTTTGGGTTTTTTTTTGTCAGGTCCTAGATTTGCAGAGCCTATGGCACTGAGGAGACAGAATGACTCCTGATGCACTCTCTAAGGTGAAATAGCTTTGCACCTCAAAATAATACTTTATTAGCTCAATTGAAGTGATGGTGTTCGAGATACATCTAAACTGCTCAGAAGAGCTGACTTGCCTCCAAAGCTTTTTTCTGACCCCAAGTGCCTGCAAGAGGTCACTAAGGGCTTTCCCATCTTTGCAAAAGCAGTTTTCTCCTGCACAGACATTTCTGTGTGCATCTCAGACTCACAATGTGCAAGAGCTGGTCCACAGCTTCTCACAGCACAGCATTGCCTTGCACAGGTAAAAAAAATCTTAATTGTAAGTTTTAACTGTGTTGGGTTTCTACTGGTTAGTGTATAGGTGACAATTATTCAGTGTGCCCTTTTTATCTCAATTGTTCTTATCCTGGAGATTCATGTTAGATTTACTGCAGCCAAAGTATCAGATGCAGCTGAACCCTTATGAAAAGAGTCCGCTCTTTAGAAACACTCTTTTCCAGACCATAGATTTCCAGAATTTCCCCCTGCCACATTTTTCAAAATCCATATGTTTCTTTTTTATGCTTTTTTGTTTTCTTTTTTATGTTTCTGTTTTTGTTTATAATAGTGTTTTGGTAGAGGATTTTAAAACAGATTTTGATGCCTGACAAGAAAAGCTTTCACTCCTTTGGACCCGCTTCACCAAACAGAACAAATCCTTGTATTTACTGAACAGCTCTGCTTTGTTCCTCTCTGGTGTATGTGCTTTGCATTGCCAGGAAAGCATGTTGCATGTTTATTCAAATAATGTGCTATTCTCTTTGCAACTAGGCAATAAATGTTATCTAAGACATTGCCATACACCTCCTGTCTTCCTCGTTTCTGTCTTACCCTACTACAGCAGCTAAAGCAAGTATTTGATAAGTTTTTTGGAGGGTCTCAGAAATGCCTCCCTTTCTGTTTCTATCCCTGATTACCATTAATTGGAATGAAATTCTGGCCCCACTGGCTGCATCTGGGCTACAAAGTGACATTAGGCCAGGGACTATGTCTTGGGTGTCAGGCCAAATGTCACAAGTTGCATAAAAACTCTAAAGCACTTGACCTTCTGCCTCTGCTGGGGCCCACGTGGCTGGAGGGCAAACTTGTTATTTTGTTTGTGTTTCTTTTCTGTTTAAAGGATTTGAAATAGTGTGGGGATTCTGCAGCAGCCTTTGAGAATTATATTTTTATAGCAGGAATCTGAAATTATGCTGCATGCTTCTGGGTGTTGCATGAAGGCAACCAGAGAGTGTGAAGGTACAAAGCCAAAAAGAACAGTGTTGGAATAGTACTCGGCTAGGATTTAATCCTGGTTAATGCAAGCATTATTCTAAGGGAAACTGCAGCTGGACAAGAGTCTTGGAGATATTTTCAAAATGTGTCTACCAGTTTAGCAGAAGCAAAAAAGACAGTCATTATGCATTGAGCACAGTCTGGCAAATATACTGAAATGCACTGATTTCAATTCCCAGTCAAAGATCAAAGGGATGCCAAATAGCAATGAGCAAGAAATTGGAAGATATTTTCTGGATGTACTTCTAGGTTGGGTTTTTTTTGTTTGTGTTTGTTTTTGTGTTTTTGTTTTTTTAAAATTTTTTTCCCTGTAGCCTAATTAGAATACTCTGCACTCAAAAATTTCCAGGGACTTAGAGAAAACTTTGTCTATTCAATAATCAACATTTATAGGTACAGTTGACCTTGATTCATTTATTCCTTCTGCCTTAGACAGGATATAGCCTTTCTTAATATGTTGGTATCTTTAATCTTCACCTGCAGACTACCTCCAGCCTGAGCTTTGAGGCCATAATCCTCATGATCCTTCACAGGTGCTGGTTACATTTGATTTTAGTAGGAGACATAAACCTTGATCAGAGGTAGGGGGAAATCTAAAACATTTGGACTGACACTCTACAGCAAGTCCAAATTTAATTTTTTTTTGTCTTCATGAAGCTGAAAGCTTTATATACCTGTATTTTTCCAGCCTCTTGAAAGTAAGTTCTAACATTCCTCACATCTGTTCAGCTCAGTTAATTTCAGTGGAGTTGCAGGGTTCTTTTAAAGTTAGTTTTTCTTGCTTTCCTCTCTTTGGCTGTTTAGTACTATAAAACAATCTGATCCATAACCCTCAGCTATAGGCTGGTCTGAAACAAAAAAAAAAAATGGAGAACTGAATAAAAGAGAATGTCAGCCTGGAATGACACTAATTGCATTCCTTTCACTAGACTTTACTTGCAGTTCTTTAAAGAATAAGCAAAGTTTCTGCATTCAACATACTGAGCCTAATCCTTGTCTCTTACACTACAGTAATGAAAATCAAGAGGAATTCTATTGATTCCAGTGCAGTTAAATCAATGTAAGAGAAATTTAAATTAGGTCCATTGTAGGCAAGATATACGGCTGCAACCAGTCAAGCATTTATGTAGTACAGAATGAATAAATGCAGAAGATTCCCTATCCCAACCTGTCAAGGCAACTGCTTAGAAATTAGTATTCAAGAAGTTCCTCATGGCATGAAATCATTCCAAAGCTATATTGGGTGAGGAAAAGATTATATGTATTGTTAACTCAGAGTAAATTATACCCCATGTGGAAAGCCAAGAATATTTGTTATATTAGTCCAGAAAAATGTGGTTTAAAATGAGCAATGAAATGCATACGAAGAAATATATTTGAGATGAAACAGCGACTATGTGTTTTATGTTTTTACCTTGTAACTACTCACTCTTTCAGGTCAGTGAATCTCGTCATCCCTTGTTAGCAGGTGGAAATTAGATTACCATCTGGAAGGAAGAAAATATTGAAGATGTTTCCTTTTGTCTGTTACTGTTAATGAGGTTCCTGGACTCAGCTACAGTGCTAGGGACTGTATGTATGTGGTAGAAGAGGGTCTCAACAGAGTTTTTTTATTGTCATCTGCTCTCTGCAGGAATACGTATTTTACATGCCACAAAATGGCCTTCTAAACCACTTGCCATTGTTTTTTAAATAGAAGGTCAGTTTGTATAAGAACTGCATTTTTTTCATGATAAAGAACCAGGAAGAAGGAAAGGAACTGAAGTAAAAAATGTGCTATTGAATACAGAATGATGAGAAATTCCATCTAATTTGACAAAAGAAATGTAGCTTTTTTAAGATTGGAGTGTGTTTGAAATTCTTCTTTTTGAACAACTCTTTCACATCAGTAAAATTCTAGTCCCCTTTCCACAAAAAAACCTAAAGCCTGATGGAGGGATTTTGTGCCAGTAAAGACTCAATGTTTCCAAATATACCAGATGTTATATCATGAAACACTGTACTTTCCTACTAAAATGATCTCTGAAAAACCCAAATAAATAAACAGCATGGTCCCCTTGTTATAATTCCTCAATATGCAGTAAATGTTTTTCTTAATAAAATGAGTTTTAATTTTGAAATTTAACTCAGGTATTCAGAAAAATTTTAAATGGATGAAATTATAAATTAAAAAAACATATTGAAATGAAAGATTAAGTTTTTATCACATAAATTATTTTCTTGCCAACTCACCTGCAGTTATAAAAACCTTGATTTTTGCCTCACAGTTAATTTTATTCTTAATTCCCCAATAAACAGAAAAATCTATAACTTCCCCAAGATTTTTTTTTATCATACTTTACTATGTCTCTCTGTAGCTCTTCTGTGTTTGGAAGGTAGGAATTAAAGCTGTTTTCTGCAGGCTGTTTTCAAATCCCTGTGTGATGTGTAGTCTGTCAGTGAACTCTGCAGCATTTAGTCACTGACACATGCAGAAGAGCTTCTTTTTTGTGAGATGCTTTTTAAAAAACTTTGCTCTATCTCTGCTATGTTCACCTTTTCCATTAACTCACCCTGATTGCCCCATTAAATTCAATACTAAAGCTACCTTTGATTTCAAAAGGATCAGGTTCTGGCTGATGATTAACAGGATCTGATTAGCCTGGTGCTGTGGAGCAATAAGGTGCTCAATGGTCAGGCTGCAAATAAACTGCTTTTCAGTAGGATGACATTGTACAGTGTCACTTCCATGTCATCAAACAAAACTCATCAAGAAGGGTGTGACTGTGTCAGCTTTTCCTGTTTGTTACCCTGCACTATTTTGGTGTCAGTAGTGTCCTGCCTACCAGCTGAATAAATGCTGAAAAATGAGATCAAATGAAATTGTGGAGTTAAGTGCAGGTTTTCAGCCATACCAGTTTTTTTAATACCCATGGGGGCTGCATAGTTGAATACCCATCATACCAGGCTATAATGTAAGCCTCGGAGGACTACTTCTGTGTTCCCTTTGCTACCAGAATTAGAAGAGGAATGCCAGGATTTTTTTGGATCAGGCTGTAGCAATTTGTGCGATAACGGAAACAACAGAGACCTGACACATCAACAGAAGGCTGAGAATGAGGGACCAGAGGTTTTACACATAACTCAGAGATGGGTCATTCTAAGATCTTAGACAACACTTGCAAATCTCCCTACACCCCAGATTTTATATCTAGAGACATGCGTCTATTTGCAATACATTTTGAGATATGTGAAGCTACATGGTGTAAGGTCTATGGATAGCATGAGATGTCTCAATGCTATTAATTATCAAAATATAATATGAAAATTGTTGGTAGACCACATTCAGAAACAGAGTCATGAAGAAAGTAATGGGAAAACAGAAGGCAATGAAGAAAACAGTCAGGAATAAAAAAATTACATGTGTCTTGGGGGAGCGGCATAAGTCTTGCAGATTCTCATTTTCCAGATTTCAACTATCTTCAAAGAGAAACTGTCCATCTAGGAAGCACTTTTTTTTTTTTGATTCAAAGTATTCATATGCACTAGTTTTTTAGTAAAACATGTTTTTGAGTGTCTAGTAGGTGCAATTTCTCTTTATTCTAAGTAAGCTTATATTTCAAGACATCCTTAGATCTTAAAGAAATGAGTGATATTAACTCCAATTGTAAGTACTAAGGATCTAATTCCTTTTATTTTTTATAAATGTTCTTCCAGCATCACCAATGCTATTTATAACAGTGCTTAATGTCACCATCATAGCGGAAAAATACCTGTTATTTATTCCTAACTTCAAAGATTTTCCTCTAATATGGCAAATACTTTTCTCTGAATAAGTATATTTTTTGCTTTGTAGTATTGTTTTGCAAGTGGGTATAATTTATGGAAATATTATTAAAATATTAGAAGGTATTTTTTTTAATCCTTATTGTTGTGGTGCGGGGTCTGTTCTGCCCGCACCTTTAGCCCTGAGTGGCGGCGTGCTTTGGTGGCAGGAGAGGAGGGAGAAGAGTCAGCAGTTCCCCCCTGGCTCTGCGGTCCCAGTTACTGGCGTGGGGACAGACGGAGGTGACACGGGACTTGGGGGTGAACAGAATGGTTTAATTCAATAAGCCCCAAGACCGACCGTCATGGGCAGACACAGCTTTTTATACCCAAACTCGAGAGGGGGGTGCTGCCAGGAGAGCACATACCTAGGGAATGTGGGCAGGGAGGGGGGCAGGGAAAGGGCGGAAGACAACCCAGAGGGGGAGGGGAAGCGAAAAACCCGGGAAAAACGGCAGCTGGGTGGGGGAGGGGACCGGGGGGGAGGGGTGGCAAACAGACACCAAACAAACATTACTAAAGAGAAAAACCCCACCTCAGCATCCCACTCCTTTTTTTTCAAAAAGGAGAGTTCTGAGGTTTAAACAAATTAACAAAGCATAAAAATCATGTAGTAACATTACAAATTACTAAAAGGTCATAAATTGAAAGACAGCAGATAAGGATAAACTAATCCTAATTACAACACATGGGGTAAAAATCTTCTTTACTTTAAAGCTTAAAACAAAACATATAAAATTGTCATAAACAAATTCCTCCAGATCAGAGGTAGAAGCAGGATTCATGACTTGATCTGTCACAAGGCTTGTGATGTTTGGATTCTTGCAGAGCTGGAACAGCAAGCAGCGACGTGGTTTCTCCAATTTGATTGTTTGGTTGCAAAGTGGGCACAGTATTATGGATAATAATTAAAGAGGATGATCTTTCCTTCTATAAAATATAACTCAGTCAAAGAAATTATTTCAAAATGATCAAATGTAGTAAGGAAAGCTTGCATTGGAATTAAAAGGGAACCTTGGGTAAGGTACACTTAAGGGATGGGATATGGGAATCAGACAATCACTTGATTAGTGATTGTCATGATTAGAAAGGGGGATCAGTAAGGGGTTGACTTGGGCACCACCATTTTAGGGGGAAAACAAAATGGTGGATTCCTGATCCAGGTTTCTGGCTTCACCTTCCTCCGAAGGAGGTCCCCCCCAAAAAGGGGGTTGATCTCCTAAGAAAAAAGGTTCTCTGACGAGAGGTGCCCCCGGCAATCCTTCCCCACAGGGAGAGCCAGAAGAAGGACTGGGGGATTGATCCAGCCCCGCCTCCCAACAATAGGGACTGGCCTCACTGCAGGATGGTGCAGGGCCCTTGAGGAAGGGGTGGGTATGGCAGGAAACCTCAGGGCGGAAGAGAAGGATCAAGGCGGGCAAACGGGTTCCAAGTGGCATGGCCAGCGCCATCTTGGGAGGGGGTGCCGGGCACGCTGCATCTTGCCTGGGGTGGCACGGCCAATGCCACCCCCAAGGGAGAGTAACCGTGTCCAGCAGGGCACTTGGGGCGGCTCATAGGCTGCCATCCCCAAGGGAGACGGTTTAGGAAAGTCTGTGGGGAAAAGGAAATGGGGCGCTTCACAGAAGCTAAAGGGGAAATCTACAGGAGACGGGCCTGACGCGGCTGGAAGTTGATGAAATGCATGGATGTGAAGGGCCTCTCTTAAGACATTATCAACTCTCCCATAGCTGATATGTCGCCATCTACAATTCTGTCCCATTTGTGTCTTTTCTACCCTCCCTGCCCCCAGAGCCCAGAACAGAGAGGAGAGGATAAAAAAGACAGCCTTCCAAGAAGAAGAAGAAGCCCTCAAATGTGGGTCCCCCACAAAAGACCGAGCGGGGTTAGCTCCCTCTCGGAAAAAAAAAAATCCGCCCACCCGCCAGGGACATGCAAGAATACAGCCCGACTCTAGGTGCAGGCATTGGTTAAAAGGCAGAAAAGAAAAAAAAGGGGAAGCCCAGCTGCCCGCCAGGGATCCACCCTGCTCCAGTCCCACTTACCCTCCGGGAGCCGGCGGTGGTGGCTTGATCGTTCTCCTTGGGTGATGGAAAAATTGCGCTGAACTGGGGATGTTGTCTTTTATAATTTGGCTCTTCCAGGGACCTAGGTGTTCCCGTTAATCAAGGCTCATCCCTGTAATCTTGAATTCGGCCACTATTAGTCTCTGGTGGTCTCAAGCTCATGCCATCAGCAGCAAGCTCAGATGCGCTGCTTCTTCAGACTTGGGCTTAAACTCGAGCCGCTGCCAAACCACCCTCTTTGTCCTGGGGTAAGTCTGTCCCGCTTAAGGCCCCTGCATCACAGCTGCCCCTGTAGCACGGCTGCTCCAGGCCCATGTAGAGAGCACAGCGGCAGGGACAAAAGAGGGTCCTGGAACTTCGGGGGTTTTTTTTCGCTTGCCACTGGGTTCTTCTTAGTGTAGTGCAGAGCTTTCGCGGCTGCGGGTGTTTCTCTTCCCTCCTTCGATTTCTGTGAGGCGAGCACCCCCACGAATCACAAGATGAAAGATGAAACCATCGTCTGCTACCATTTGTTGTGGTGCCGTGTCCGTTCTGCCCGCACCGTTAGCCCCGAGCGACAGTGTGCTTTGGTGGCAGGAGAGGTGGGAGAGGGTCAGCCTTTTCCTCCTGGCTCTGAGGTCCCAGTTACTGGCGTGGGGACAGACGGAGGTGACACGGCACTTGGGGGTGAACAGGATGGTTTTATTCAATGAGGCCCAAGACCAACTGGGACGGGCAGACACAGCTTTTATACCCGAACTCGAGAGGGGGGTGCTGCCAGGAGAGCACATACCCAGGGAATGTGGGCAGGGAGGGGGACAGGGAAAGGGCGGAGGACAACCTGGAGGGGGAGGGGCAGTAAAAAACTCGGGAAGACCAGCAGGTGGGTGGGGGAGGGGACCAGGTTGGGGGGAGGGGTGGCAAACAGACATCAAACAAACATTAGTAAAGAGAAAAACCCGACCTCAGCACCTTATCAAAACTTGACACCTTAATTCAGGCCTTTGTCTATTTCAGTAAAATAAGAGAATTTGTAATAAACTTTAAGGGTTTAAGATGACATGATTAATGCCATCTAGAAACAGTCAGTCAATAGTTTTGCTTTTGAAAATGAGACTTTTGAATCCTTACTTTTGCCCTGGATGGAAGATTAAATTAAATGGATAAAAGCCAGAAAAGGAAATAAACTGCCTACTATGTCTGTAGATTAAAAAGACTCTTTGTAGAGTCACTGAATTCAGAAAGAAAACTTTGTGGTTCACAAAGTGTGTCAAAAAATTCCTTAAAATTGCATTAATGTGGTAGTGGTATCATGACCTATCATAGAAACCCTCTAAGAAATTTCTGTTTTTTCACTGAGCTCCAAACCCAAGGAAGCATGTAATTATTAATATAATTTTATTGCTGTTGGCAACATTATTACTGCATTGTCCTCCAGATAAAAGGAAATGGTTTCACAGCTTCTAGCCAATTGCTTAACTTAGCAGAAGAGTGTACCCACCTAGGACCAGCCTCTCAGCTTGTATCTAATGAGGCACATAAACAAGGAAATGGGCTTGCTGGCTTAACAAAATTTACTCTGAATCTTGTGTTCAAGTTTGCAGACAGGGTAGAGGTAGATCTTCTTGTGCTTCTTCAAGATCAAAGCCTGAGAAATGAGCTCAGAGAACTTAAAAAGGGAAAAGAACAAAAAAAAAAATCAGATACAGATGCTTTAATGGAGCAGATACTAAAATCTTCTGCTTTTGAACAGTCTAAAAGTAGTTGTGTAAGAAAGGAAATGCTCCTCTATCTCTGTATGTGACTGAACTGCAATAGCCTGCTTCTTTCCATTGCATGAAATAACCTTATAATTATAACCTAATATACAATATATCTGTACCCTCTGCAAGCTATTCTAATATTAATTAAAGGTATCCATAGCAAGTAATTCTCATTCAAGTCTTTTTTTTCAGGCAGACTGTGGACCAAAAGTATTATGCAGAACAGAATTTCAGATGAAATCTTAGTGTAATCCTTTCATTTTGGGCATGGTGAGGACCTGTCTATTGCTAATCTTGAGACAAGAGGAGCAGCAAAAGAGAAATTATTAGGCTACTTAATGTTATGTCTGTCTAGGTCCCATAAGACAATTAAGTAATGCCTAGTGCTCATTAGCTCATAGTTTTATTTTGGCGAAATGCTCCAAAACATTATTTAATAATTCTTGTTGGACCTCATATCTCACCTAAAAACCAATAAATAGAGGAATCTGGAGGACTTTAAATAGTTGTCATGACCAAGAACAATCATTGTGTTGTTTCTATTCTTCGTATTTGTATCATTTTGGTGACTAAGAATATTTGAAATCTGCAGTTATATTGGTTTATGATTTAGATTAGCCCTTGTCTAGTCAAAAATATAACTTCATTGGTTCTAAAACTGAAACTTGTATTAATATTGTATAACCACCTTGCAGCACTTTAATCAGTGTAGTCTTAGAACTGCTTTGAATTTTGTCTTCTGAAAGAAGTTTTTCTCCTTTTCTGTCTAATTTATTTAATATCTCTTTAGAGTATCTTCTCCTACCCTCATAAAAATCAGGGCAATATTGTATCATCATAAACTCTTACCTTGTAATCATTTGCTGATCAATAAATTAAACTCTCATTTAGTTTAACAAATTGTCAAACAGTTTAAGTGTTTCTAAGTATACATAGCCTGGACTTCTATTAATAGACAGAAGTTTAGCAGATCAGGCAGATTCTAACCTTGTGGTTTTCAACAAAATGTGGATGCATCAAATTGCTGAATGAAGAAGATATTCACAGCAGTAGCATGTGAACCTGCAAAAATAGTGTGCAGGATGAAATGTTTATTCATCTGTATTTCATACCCAAAGGTTACAGTGGCATTTCAGGTCCATACCATCCTTTTAACTGTGACAAAATTTGCTCATTGCAGATTAAATATTTCAGTCAAACCATCTTGTTTTGCAGAACTTTGGGACAGTTTACCAAAAATAATCACCTCAACCTTTCTCTTCAGTGAAAAAAAACACTTTTGTTTTCTCATTCCCTTGTCAAAGGGATTTCTTTATGTAATTGGTTTAGATGCCATTCCTTTTTATCCATCCAGTTAATTTTTAAACTTATTCATCTGATAGACATGACTGTAGGGGACTGGATGCTTCCAGCTGAATTACCCTCTTCTGGGAAGAAATGATGGGTGAATGTCTACTCTGTCTGTAGTAGTTGATCTTCCCGCAAAGTCATTTTGTCTCACATTCTGTTTTTCACTGCAAAATTTATTCCCTTCAAGTGTGAATAACCAATCCTAGTTTTATGAAATACAAATTTTCTCTTTCCCCTCTCTTGATCTCCTTGAAAACATACTTATCGATATGTGGTTTAAGAGCAGGTATCATTATAATTTTGAAGGTCTTCAGTGGGAATTAATCATTTTCTAATTAGATATCTGGAAGAACCACATAAAAATAAAATACTTTTATTTTTATGTTTATTTTCTCATTTGGGAAAAATCCTTAAAATTATTACTAAGTGCTTGAATTCAACAGGAAAATTTCATCCAACCATCTAGATAGTAAACACATTAACTAGTAAAGGACTGTGCAAAAATGAACTACAAAACTGAGGGACTTTTTCTAAGAAGAGTGTTTTGTATTTTTGCTAGTGAGGGTTTTGTAATTATTCAGTCTGCAATTAAAATTTGCATTAATATAAGAAACTTAACACCTTGGTCAACCCCAAATTACCCAACTGGCCTCATCAAGGGATAATGAAATCAGTTTTCTATGTGTTGATAGAAAGACTTTAGTATTTGCATAATTATATAAAAAAAAAAGTTTGATTCTTTAGCCTGGTTTCAGCTGTAGATAAAGATGTTGAAGGAATAACATTTACAATGCCCTTTTCTAGTTTTACATTATGCGTAAAGGTCAATGGAAACTGTCACATTGTCACTGTCCTCTCTGCCATTAGCAGCATTATCATTTTTGTCATAATCCAGTAGTTCTAGACAAATAGTTGAGTTAAAATCCCATTATAACCAGCAGTGTGGAGGCTTACTCTGACAAGAAATCTTTGCTTCCAGCACTTACATAACACTGCGTTGTGATATCACAGCTTAGAGGGTGCTGGAAAAACAAGACAGAATCCATTTGAAAATATGTTCTCCTAGAAAGATCAACTTCCCTTGTCATTTGGGCCCCTGTCAAGATTCTCAAGTCAGCACTTACTTTCCAGAGAGCTTTTCAGGACATTGAAGTTAAGCACACCCAAATACTTCTGAATCAGAGAGTGGGTGAAACAAAGGAAAGGGAGGGATTAATGCAGTGAGCCAGTTCTTGCAAAAACAGGTATTTGCACAATTCATATTTATAATTTTACACATATTATCTACATATTCATGTATGTAAATTAAAAATATATTGTAGATTTTTCATCAGAATTTGCTTGTAGTCTATTTATTTTCTATGGAAGAGTGCCATTACAGTTCTACAAGCTTTAAATGCAACACACACAAATATCGACAGGCAGACATTTATCAAGTGTATAGAATACACTTCAGGGTATCCTGAGGGAATTGCTGACTTAGGCATAGAGATCAGACAAAGCCTTTCTGGTCTAATTTCCTCCTTTTCTGTGATCTACTCTTGCAGTTATCTGACTTTTGTGATTTTCATAGAATTTTCTGGATTTATCCTAGTGCAAATATTTTTATTTATATTTTTAGTTAGAACAGAATAGAATAGCCTTAATTAATTGAGGTACTTATATATACTTGTTTCTTTGCTGGGTTTCTTTGATGGCAATGTCAGAGACTGGCAAGACGCAGTGAGAATAGTCCAGAAATTACAGAAGTAGCAGAAGCAGCAGAAAAAGAAATATGTAAACTCTGATGGAAATGATGAAGAGGGAAGGTTATCGATTGGCTGGAAAATGATGTTCTTCCTCAGTCATAGTTTAAACATTATTTCCAGGAGTAGCTGAAAGATAAGAGAGAGTAAGTGATAACCAATGGACAGTCACAACATCTTCTGACGAGATTGGTGGAACAAGAGAATGGGATTTTGTTCTTGACTGTTTTCGACTGAAAGCCAGTAAGACCTCAGGCACTTGTCTGGCAGTTTAGCCCTGCCAGTGCCCTTTAACAGCCTAAAAGTTCTGTAAAGGACAACCTTTACTGTGTATTTTAACTGATGTTGTGCCAGTTTTCCTGCAGAGTTATTTTTGCCTATTCTTATTATATTAATAATGCATAGTTCCATGACAGCAAACATTATACTACGAATAAGAGGGATTACTTGGCCTTTCAAATTACAGTGTCTATAGTAACTATAATAAAAAGCTGTCAGCAAAAGGACTAGTGCTTCAAAGTTGGACCAGTAGAGAAAATTAAGCAGTACAGTAGAAGGGAAAAAAAGGATTTTTAAAATAAATAAAGTAATTTTAATGGTGTTTTTCAATAAAAATTGCAGATGGTCAAACTAGCCAGGGAAGATTGTAGAAAGATGAAAGAGTAGGAGCTGCATCAACTTGAAGTTCTCTGAGCTCAAAGCATGGGTGCATTCTGCAGTGTTCTTTTTATGTGTTAAAGTAAGATGAACTCATCATGCCTGGCTTACCTCTGGAAGCAGATGTGTGAACCAAAGTGCCCAGAAATGTCTGTCAACAAAGGCTTCAGAGTTTACCTCACTGTTGAAAGCTCTTAGGGTCCTTGTTGATAGCAAATATTCCTAAACTTGTACAGTCTCCAAGCATCTCATTTTGGGGAGTTATATGTGCTCCTTAAACACCTCTGTGCAATGGGTCAGAGCAGACCTGGCCTCTCCACTAGCCAGTCCCCATGTATATTTGGTACAGAAATTCAGAATGAGTTGGCTGATAGGACCATGTGTCTCAAAGAAATATTAACCTGGAATTTCCCACCAGTGCAGCATAATGGCTGTCTGAAACACAGTCTTGCAGGAGACCAGTATCAGTCAGCCTGCTGAAGGCTTGCTAGCAGTTAGAAGCTGCCTGTGGCATTGTTTAAAGTTGTTCCTTTTAGTTAATTTTGGCTTACAGTTTCAGAAATGCATTCATGCATATGAAGCATAGGAGCTGCTACTGAGAGCAACAGACCCCAGATCTGAAACAGATACACAGCTCTCTTTCTGTATGCCCCATTCACTACAGTTTGCTTTGTTTGTCACTGTACTTTCTTTCAGTTCCTTAGCACCAAGTGCCTGTGATTTCCCACTCTAGCAGGAATAAATAATGTCTCCAGTTTGCCAAGTGTCTGTGAGAAATTCAGGATGAAATTTCCCTTTTCACTATAGTCTGTGGCTTGTGGTTTGTGCAGCAATGCTAAGGGTTTGAGGAGAGGCGCATCAACAGGCACGAGATAAAGTAATATTTGCTATGTGCTGTCAGTCATGTACTCTCTATGAGCTAGTACCTCTCAGGAAAGAGGGATACTGTTGTTTCTTGTATTCTTATGTAAATATTGGTGCAATTAAAATATTTATGCAGACAGCATAATGTAAAGCCCACCATAGAGACCACTGGAATAAATATCTCTTAAATATGATCCACTGAGTTTATTCTTCTCTTTCATGAGAACAAGAAAGTGCCAAAAAGATGTTTATGTCAGAAAAAATTTTTTGTAATAAAGCTGACAGGGAGGCTGATGATTCTCTTTCCAAAAAAATTATGTTCCATTGATAATGGTCTTATGTGATTTATGAAAAGATTAATCATATTTCTGTGAAAAACACACCAGAATTTGGGAGTGTTAGGTCATGTGATTAGAGGATAATAATGGAAAATTCAAAGACTCCTTGAGAATTAACACCTCTGATAGAAAAAGCTAGTGGCCTAATCAATGGAAATGGGACACTTCCAAATGCAGCATTGGCATTAGTTCTGTATGCACAGTGTTTCCTTTTGGGACAAAAAGAAAGTGAAGTAGGAACTTTGAAACTTGATTTCAAAAGGTAGCATATTCATCCTCTAGAATACAGCATTACATATCAACAACAGAAAAGAAAAAATATAAATAGTTGTCCTACTTTCTAGGTTAGTAAGACATTGGCTCTGTGGAATCCTGGGAAATTGCAGGTGCACGTTTATCAGATTTCCAGTTTTTGGTTTTGTGTACATGCTTTGAGGAGTGGTGTTGCCTTCTTGATTGGTGATGGAGTAAGCTGGTATAAACAAATTTTCTCAGAGGTTTTCTCTGCACGTAATGTTTATAGCACTGATCCAAAAGATTTTCTGAAAATTCTGTTAGTCCACAGTGCTTACCATATCTCCCTGCATAATAGGTTTTACCATATCTCCCTGCATAATAGGTTTTGAAGTTCTCATGTTTCCAAGAGCTCACATCTGTCACATTGCACACTGAGCCTTTTTTTCCTCATCTCCTGTATGACCAAAGTAAAGAATTTTAATTGCTTTCTGCACATTTGGGTCTGACAACCAAATATCAGCATCACAAATATCATATCTGCAACCACCAGACAGCAAAATCTTTGAACATTTAATTTTATTTCCTGACCATTTGGGAACATTAAGAACTCTCCTGAGTAAAGAAATTATTGTACACTAAAAGCAACATTTAAAAAAAGGGCAAATGTGTAAATGATTTCTTAATTAAATCCAAACAAACCTTTTCCTTCTGCATGTCATGAGGAAAGCACTTTCCAATGTAGATGGGCTTTTAATACAGACTGTGACATGTTTAACTCAAAGCAATAATGTATGGGTTTTTTTTCAGAATGATCATTTTTGCAAAAAGAGTACACATAAAAAAAGGTGGCTTGTCCATGTTTGGAGGGAAAATGAAGCCACACAGCCTTGCTGGCATAACACATAAACTAGCACATTTTATATCATTAGGACTGGGTAGCTTTTATACACCTGTATAAGGGAGAGGAAGGAAAGGCAGGAAGGAACACATGGGGATAAGGTTGAGCAAAGGTAAAAGGTGAACCAGTACATCAAACAACAGGGACATAATGTTGTAACTCCAAGACTTAGCACCAAACAAAATCTCTTGCCTAGAACTGATCCTTTCTGCATGCCATTATCTGATGTTTTTTATTTTGGATAGAGAGTATATATGCTTATTGATGCTTTAAAAAAAAGCACCAATGAAAAGCAGTAACTAGCACTGAAAAGAGATTCGACTTTGATTCCAGATTCATGTTGCATTTTCCTGCATGAAGAATACTTAAAAACTGAATCAAGGCAGCTCTGAGCTCTTTTAGTATAAAACGTGTGAAAGCTAATGGCTAAGGATGAAGGGGACTATGTTTTTTGGGACTTTCCAAGTGCAGGGAAGGTTTTCAACCTTGAAAATTTAGCTGAAACCCAAAGATTTGAGATGAAATTCTGGCCTTCAGAGAAATCAGTGCATTTTTTCCTGTTTACTTTGAAGTGGCTTAGAATTTTATTTTCCTGGGGACTTAATGCATAGACTCCAATGTATGAAACAGGCAGATGTTTCCTGCTTTGAAAAAGTAAAATAAAATAAAAGTGATTACGGAACTAAACATGACCAGCAGACACTGCAAAAATGATTGATAAGATGTGTTATTGGTGTGTAGAGGAGGGAAAGATTTTATATTTTTGATCTTATGCTGGTTATTGCTGTATAAATAGAACGGATGAATGAAAAACTACCCGCCTCCATATTCCAACACCATTATTTTGTACTATGTTCCTTTGAAAAAACAGTATGTGATACTGTTCCCATGATCCTTCCATTTATTGAAATGGTATCTTTCCATAATGTCTTTCAATGTCACAGATTTTTGTGAGCATCTAACAAACATATGAATTGGAGATAATTAGACAAATCTGTGACTTTTGGAATGCCACAGACATTATGTCCTTAGTGGGGAGTAGTTCTGAATAGAGAGAAAAAATAAAGATATCTCAGTGTGTTCATGTTGAATATGTGATGACATACTTGTAAAAAAGATTTCCATTCTCAAAATTGGTTTACTTAACAGGGACCTATAGGTTGACCTGAAAGGGTTGATTCTGTGTTTTCTGCTTTGCCATTTCTTTGTTTTCACTGCAGTTCCAGAAGAATTGTTCGATTCTGGTGACCAGTCTGCAATTTTTTTTCAAGCCAGAGTGAGAAAACTGCCTTTCAGTAAAAATTCAGCTTGATCCTCTATGTGTTCATAAGGGCTGTACATCTTTGGGGTGTGGTGAAGGGTACTGGATACTAGAGGGCACTGAAATCGCTCTTCTGAGCCAACATTCTGGGTTTTTTTTTCTCTGAGAACATTAGGGCCTAGAAATGCTGAAATGCTACATAATGGGAAGAAGAAAGCAACCTCAAATAGATGTATTTTACAGAGATATTCAAACTCACATGTCTTATGACCCTTATTCCAGTGGAAATCGTAGGCAAGAAGAAAATTTACAGTTTGGGGCAAACAGAGCTTGCTGCACAACAGGGGTTGTTTTATTACCAGTTTTATAGCAACTCTGTAAATTATTGTGGCATGATGAATGCCCAAGTCCTGAACCTTTATCTAAATGATTTTCCATAATACTTTTTTCCCCCCCACCGTGTTCTGTTATCCTACTGGATAACAGGATTAGGAGTGCCCAATACTGTCCCACCAATTCCTGAAATTTTGCTCAAGAGGTGAGGCAGGTGTTGAAGAAAGATGACTGATCATAGCATCTGCAAGTAATTAATGGTTTAGCAAGGGATCTTCCGAGTCTGGCGTTGCAGCAGCTCCCCATAACTGAAAGTGCAACAATGCTAAAAAGTCGTGACATTTCTCTCTAACAGACCTAAAATGTCCTCTAGCAGACTAAGTGAGGCAGGGGCAGCTGTCAGTATTTCTTTTTCCATTCTGTCCCCTCTGGATGCCTGCTTGGGAGGGAATGTTCCTGCAGAGGTGCCTGGTTCTTAGTTATGTTGACATAGAGACCTGTAAACAAGAATTTCAAAGGGTAGTGAAAATTGACTTAATCTGCAACCTTTCTATCAGGTCAGAGTGGTACTGTCTTTGTAAATAAATCAGCATCACAATCTGACATTTGTCCTCATGTAAGTGACTGCCTGCATTGGCTGCCATCAGCTCTTTTCAAGCATTGTGGAAAGAAATAGATACTTTTATGATAAGATTAATCTGACTTATTTTGGACATCCTTTTCAAGATGAAATGGAATCCAAAAGTGCTTGTTTCACTCCAGTGATTATAAGAGGAGGTGAGGTCACTACTTTATAAATTAGTATCTCTGTCTCAGCAGATGTGTTCCACCCAGTACTAGGTTTATGCTGACTGACAGCATAAAGACCAATGAGATTCTGTTTGGAAAGACTGGATTAGAAGTTTTCTTTATGACTTGTTAGGATTGATAAAAATGATTAGAAGAAATATTTGGATTCCCATTTCTCTCTTGTTCAGACCTCCACCATTTATTCTCATGAAGAAACCTGTTATTTTGCCTTCCCAATATCCTTGGACTCAGTGGAGAGTGGTACTGGATGCTAGTAACAAAAGCAGAAAAGGAAATGAACATGTTACAAACATGGAGTGGCACAAGATGGAGTTGCAATAAATAAATACAGGGGAGCATTTCTCATTTATGCCAGCATCTTTTGAGACAATCCCCATATTTTCTCTGCCCAGAACAGGCCCCCAGAGGACTCTGTTTTCATGGACTCATTGCTGGCATTAGACTGGTTTGCTGGACTTTGCTCTGCATTTCTCTGTGTGACTGTTCTGAAAGAACTGTAAAGATCCATTTTTTCTTTGTAGTCCGTGAATAGTCCTTTGACCACGGACGAAAGCAGGGCATTCAAAGTTAGCAGTCCTGTCATTCCTCAAATGACCATATGCAACATCCATTTTGACCCCAGAGATAAGCAGATCAAGAGCTAAGTAGTTTTAATCATAATGTCATAGAATCATAGAACCATAGAAGGGTTCTGTGTTAAGGGGTTAGCATAGACTTTCCCTGTCATGGGCAGGGATACCTCACACTAGACCAAGTTGCTCAAGGCCTTGCCCAACCTGGCCTCGAACACTGCCAGCTTGGGGCATCCACAGCCTGCCTGGGCAATCTGTTCCAGTGTCTCACCACCCTCGCAGGGAAAAATTTCTTCCTAATATCGAACCTGAATTTCCACTCTTTCAGTTTATGCCTGTTACTGCTTGTCCTATTACCACAATTGCTGATGAAGAGTCCCCATCGAGTTTCCCTGTAGGCCCCCATCAGATACTGGAAAGCTTCTGTGAGGTCTCTGTGCAACTTTTCTTTTCTAGGATGAACAGCCCCAACTCTCTCAGCCCATCTTCAAAGGGGAGATGCTCCAGTCCTCTTATCAACTTTGTGTCCCTCCTCAGGAGTTGCTGCAACAGTTCCATGTTCTTATGTTTGGGGCTCTAGAGCTGGATGCAGCACTCCAGGGCAGGGTCTCACAACAACAGAGTAGAGGGGCAGGATTATCTGCCTTGACCATGCTACTTACTGGCCATGCTACTTTGGATGCAGCCCAGTGTTCCATTGGCTTTCTGGGCTGTGAGCACACACTGCTGGCTCATACTGAGTTTTTCAGCAACTATCACTGCCAAGTCTCTCTCCACAGGGCTGTTCTCAATCAGTTCTCTGCCCGGTAGGTGTGTCTGGCATTGCCAGGATCTAGGTGCAGTAAAGTGCCTTGCACTTTACTTTGTTGAAATTTATCAGGTTTGTATTGTCCCACCTTTCAAGCCTGTCAAAGTCCCTCTGGATGGTGTCCCTTCCCTCCAATCTGTTGACCTCCCCACACAGCCTGGTGTCACCAGCAAACTTGCCAAGGCTACACTCAATCCTACTGTCCGTGTCACCAGCAAAGATATTGAAGAGTAGTATCTTTATATATATAAAAAGATATATATATATATAACAGGAATGGGCCCAGTACTGACCCCCCTGAAGGACACCACTTGTCACTCGTCTCCAAGTGGAAAATGAGCCACTGACCATAACTCCTTGTGTGCTGCCATCCAGCCAGTTCTTTATCCACTGAGTGGTGCATTTGTCAAATTCATGTCTCCCCAGTTTAGAGACAGGGATGTCATGTGGGACAGTGTCAGGCACTTTGCATAATGTAGACAGTTAGTTGCCCTGATCCTGTCCAACAATGGAGTCCTCAGTCATCCTAACAATAAGTGTTTCCTGATGTTTTGATGGAGTCTTCTGTGTTTCTGTTTGTGTCCACTGCCTCTGATCCTGTTTCTGGGAACCACTGGGAAGTACTTGACTCTGTCTTTACACATTTTCTTCAGAACTTTGTACAGTGATGAGATCCCCCCTGAGCCTTCCCTTCTACAGACTGAACAGTCAGTTGCAGCTCTCAACCTTTCCTCACAGGAGAGCTGCCCCAGACCCTTAATCATTTCAGTGGTCTTTCACTGAGCTCTCCAGTGTGTCCATGTCTCACTCGCACTGGGAAACACAGAATGCCTTGATATCCTGAAGCTTTACAATACTTATGCTGGCAATTTTGACTTCTAGGTAGTCAAGTTGTCTGACTTTTGTTAACAAATTTTGGTCATTTGTACTTAAGCCAGTGGTGCTAACTTTTAATATTTCTATTATTATTGTTTTTATTATTTTGCTATTAATTCATACTGTTGTTGTGAGGGCTTCAGTGGGAGCACAGAGGGACTGAAACAGAGCAAAACAGCTGTAGCAGATATCCCAAGTGGCATAGCACAAAGGATCTTCAGTGAGGAAACTGTATGCAACTGGTGCATTCAGTGCTTTACAAGTGTTGTCCTAAGTATATTAGACATTTTTAAGCGCTTATATAAATATGCCTAAGCTTAAAATACAGAATATGCAGAGTAATACACCCCTATTAATCACGTCCAGTGGAACAATATCTGGATGCTTTGCTGCTAAGTAAGTTCTCAGAACATCAGCCTAGGTTGTAAAGCAAGTGTCGTTTATTTGAACTTGGTGTGAAATGCTTGGAGAGATTTTAAGACAGGAAGGTAAGTGTGCGTTAAAAGCCTGACTGTTTCGCTCTTTGTGATCACTTCATACCTGCCAAATACAAAAAAAACCTGCCACTACCACTGTCTGTGGCATTCTGATGATGCCCATTTTGTCCATGAAATGATGAGAGAAGTAGAAAAATAAAGCAAACTTGCAGTGTCTGCTGCATCTGTGACCTCTGTCACTTTACTCATGGACTTCTGCTGACATTTCTAATAACTGTAGCTCTTGAAAGAAGTGATCCTTCATTGGGCACCCAGATTGGTTTAGGCAAATCCCCACATTTGAGCTCTCCTAATAATGTATTATTGTAAAGAAGGGGACAATGGCAGCATTTTATATGTCGTAAAGATTGTGTAAAAGTATTATTATATAAAAGAGTACTTCATAACCCTTGTTGACATTTTAAAATACACTAATTTAGTAGTTTCTGTAGAGTACTATTACAGTACTATTAAAATGCCATGTGGACACCTCACAGAAAAGTCTATTTTCTTGATGTTTTAAACAGCTTGTTATTTATAAACAACTTTGGACACTGCGTGCTATTTTGGAAGCAACATTCATATGGTCATCAACGAAAAGATTGTGTCTGTTATTTGTTATGTAAGAGTGTCACATGAATAGAAATTATTTTGTTTTCTGTGTCTCAGATACTGCTTTTTGCCATTTGCCAAAAATTTATGCTAAAATGGTTTGCAGTCTTTTTGTATAAGCTTTTAGATATCCTGGACTCTAGCACCTATCTGTTCTAATGACAAGTGACCTAAAAAGATTGTTACTATTCCTTCTGTTTTGGTACTTTTAATGATAATCATATTTCCTACTTAGAGGCAGGTCTAAAGTGTACTGAATGTTTGAATCTGCTTCAGTTGGATGATCTATTGAAATCAGTTTAGACTACTACATTCAAAATTTCAGAAGACAAATTAGATCTGCCTCTTAGATCTTCCTAAAAATTGCTTATAATGAAGTAATGTCATTGCTTGTGCTTTATCAGCTGACTCAGGGAATAACAAACTTGATGTTTCAGTAGCCATATATCTTGACCTCTGAAATCATAATTAGATTTGGAGGCTATTGCTCTCTCCTTTACAGACTTGGCACATTCATCTTAGGCAAGGGAGATGAAAAAGAGGCAGAAGATAAAATGCAAAATATTTTTTTTAAACTTAAAAACATTTGTGCCTTTTATCTGATAGACTTCCTATAGATTGGAACTGCAGACATTTTCATGGAAAGCTGTGTCTTATGCAGTTTTTCAGATTTCTTAGCAAATCATTAAATTAATGCAGGTTTTTCTGCCTTAGGAGATATGGTTTTAGTGCTTTGGTTGTATCTACATCTTTTTTGAGCAAAGCATTTTTTTCCATAGTGTTGTTAAGTCTAGCCTCAGAGAAGAGCTAACTTCTGTTTGCAGAACAGCATAATCCATTTTTAATCCTTCTTTAACATTTGCTATCTAGAATTTAAAAACTTAGGTTTTATTACCTGTTGGCAAAGTAGAGCTTGTTTTAAACAGATAACGATGGCTATACAGCCCTTTCATATGGTGGGCAGTACAACACTGGACTCACAACTCCAGATTTTTCTCACCAGGGATGAATAGAGAGGAAACACCACCTCCCTCATCTTGCTGGCAGTTCTCATTCCAGCACATTCTAGGATGCAGCCAGCCTCCTGTGCTGCAAGGACACATTACTGGCACATGGTCAGCTCGTTGTCTGCCAGGACCTTCAGGTCCTTTTCTGAAAAGCTGCTTTCAGGATGGGTTAACTTTATAATGCCAAATTTGCTTGAAAACTGTGATTTAAACTCTGAAGCTGAGATCTGAAGAAGGGCTTAAATATACCAATGATGAATGTCAGAGAACAAAGTCTTCAGCCACAGAGCACAGAGCTGCAGAATCTGGAATACCTTGCAGGGAGGTCTGCAGGGGCATAAAGAAAGCTAAAAGTGTTTTAATACCTTCAGCATGTATAGCTGGGATCTCATCCATATTAGAAGTTTGAGCAGGAAGGTGGCTTCTCCATCTGACAGTGAAATACTGAGGACCAGAATATGTCCTAAATTCCGTTCTCCATCTACTCAAATTCCTGCCAATGGAGGCAGATGCCTCCAGCAATTTTCTGTAAAACTCGAGTGATGACCAATTTCTCCTTTTCTTTTCCTTTAGCAACATGTTAGGGCCCTTATTCAGTGTTTTGAAGTATCAGCTTTAGGTTTTCTGTTGTTCTTCTCAGGAGAGTCTCTGAAGTCAGGGTATCATATGAAGTCCTTGCACTTCACACAACAGGATTAAATATTCTCTGAGTATGACAGAAGAGAGGATTCTTCAGCTTTTTGAGTCTCCTGGGAGTCTGAGGCCTGAACTTCACTTATGAAATCCTTTCCTCTCTTCTCATTCCCTAATCTTTAATTGTTTTGTAATAAGTGTGAAAACTTTATCAGAAAAAGGAGAAAAAGCCTTTCATCTTTCAAAAATTGTGATACTTTACCCAACTAATAGATGTAGGTCACAGATACTCATCAAATTTCATTCATAAATCTATTTGAAGAAGCAACTTTTTACCACACATTTGTACCAAAAATAGATATTTGAGTCTGGATTACTTTAATTAGAAGTCCAAACTCTTCAGATTGCTGGAGTGATCCAAGTAGTGACTACTGCTGCTGAAAGAGCTTTATTATTTTTACTTGAGTTGTAATGATGTATTTCTTCCTGCTGAATGGCAAAGTCTCATGGTCAGGAGAAGAGAAACAGCTCAGGAAAATAGTCTTTAAAAAAATCATGCAAAAAGCAAGATTGTCTGTAAAAGATCAGAAATAACAACAATAATAGTAATAATAGAGTTAGGTGTACCATAGTTTAGATATAGACAATTAACAAATGTCCTTAAAAGGACTTAATCCCCAAGTTAATCACTTAAACCCCAAGCAATTTGTTAGCATTACCCTCAATGGTGTTTTAATATTAGACTGGTATAAAATATTAATTTTTGAGCTTGCTGCCGAAGTATTTTTGTGCATAACTTCATCCTTTTGTTAATAGTTATTATGAGTCAAATTCCAGGTTAAATCACATTTGGTCTCCTCTAGGCTATCCATCACCTCCTAAAGGCTTTTAGTTATCCTGGAATGAAATTGTATTTTCTATGTCCAGCACCAACATGATTTCCTGAGGTCAGAGCAAACCCTGTACTGTGCAGAATGGTAGGGATGTGTACCACTTCACAGGTCTCTACTGACTGTCAGTGCCTGTGGTGATGTTACAACACCTTGGGTTCTTTCTTGAAGAACCTCTGTATGGTGTTTACAGAGACCAAAGTCTAACATTCTACAATAGTTGTGTCATTCTCATTTTCTCTTCCCTTATGTTTTCTCTGTGTTCTTTTCTCCTGTTGTGTTTCAGATGAATTATTTATCTTTTTTTTTGCCAATCACATCAGCAATTAAAGCTCTCACTGGCCTTTGTTTTTCTTCAGTGAATTAATTATCCTTCTGTTTTATATGTGCAAATCCATTGCCTTTAAAATATAGCTGAGGTACCATCTGAGTAAACCCCCCAGGAATGTAAATATGATAATTACAGTCAAATAAGAGACTAAAAAGTGATGTGAAATCTACATGTGAAGAATACTATGGCCCTATGTAAAAGAAATTAAGTGTTGTGGCTTTACAAAAGTTGTTCACTTCAAACTTGGTACCTGCCTTCTTGAAGACTCTGGTTACATGTCTTTTGAGGTTCAATCACAGATTTGTCTGATTCCCAGCTGTGGACATATTGTGTGTTAACATGGCATTACTTCTTATTTGTTTATTCTATTTAGTTATGAAGTCTCTGTTACTATGGCTACATAGATTTCTTCAAGAGCGTCACAGTTTAAGCCTCTGTGGTTCACATCTTCCCTGGAGAGACTTCTCACATATGTTGTGCCCATATATGCAAGGGCTCTTGAATCTTTAACTCCAAGCCAATTCATTAGGCTTAGCATGAATGTTCCAGTGTTCTTCGATTGCAGTTCATTGTTCTAGGCCTTGACAAAGGTTATGAGACAGTAAAAATTATAAGATTTAAAAACGTCTGTCATCTTGGTGACTACTTCTGAGCATAGACTACAAGAAATCCCACAAGTATTTGGGACAGTCTGAAAATAACTAAAGGTGATCTTTTTATATCTTAAGAATTATGGCAAGAATCAGTGTTCTCAGTGAGAAGTCTGTTACAAAAGTATTGGCTGATGCAGGGTTAAAATTTTGCAGCCTGTAAGCTGCAGGGGAAAAGATGACATCGTAACTATTCATTTTGATATTTGGATCTATTATCAATATATTAACGAATTTTTGTATAATAGATTGGGCTTGAATGAAGTCTTCACATTTACGTGAACACACAGTAATGTTTGATTTAACATCCTGATGCCTTGGCCAAGGAGGAGACCTCTATTTTACAGGCTTTGCAAATTTAGAATAAAAGGACAAGCCCAACCCACACAGAATTTTCAGGAGGTATGGACTGGAGTAGTCCCACTGGTTTTTATAAATATGGCACTGTAAACTGTGTCAGTTTACAGTGAATGATAATCACAGACAAAACTGATGCAAAGAAAAACAAGTAAAAAATAAGTGCTTATGCCAACCAAATCTCTGGAAGAAGTCCTCCAGAGCAGAGTTATTTTGTACCATCACCTTAAATATCCTTGAATGTCACTTGAATAGCCTGGAGAGAATGTTTCTCCAGGTCTTCTCTCTCTGCTGGTGATAGCCAAGGCAGGGAAGAATGCAGGGAAGGCCAGGGGTGTTGTTTCTTTTTTTTTTTATTGTTGGCCTCTTGTGTTTGTTACTGTTCTGTAGAAATAATGAGGTCCTTGTACTACTCTAACATGACGAGAAGAAAATTCCTGAAGGAAGCTGTTGAATCAGGATGAGAGCTGAGCAAGGAAATCCCTTGGGCCACCTTTGCAGTCTGGTCACTGAGTCACTTGAGCCTTACCACTTCCAAGTTCATTGATACACCCAGTTGTCCCAGCTAGAGGTGGATCCTCAGAAAAAGGTAAGAGAAATCTCATGCTGTGAGGTATTTATAGAGCTTATTTTTATACAATTATATATATGTATATATATGATGAAAGCATTTATGTAATATAGGTCATCAGTAAGACTTCAGAGAAAGTATGACTAAAATTATTCACATTGAAAACATATTTTTAAAAATATTGTCAAGGAAAATATGATCCCCAATGGCCAAAGCTGCAAGTCATATAATGAATTATTGATCATATCTATTTTTATTGTTGTGAATGCTGTACCACACTAACAATATCCTGTTTAAAGTGATGATTAGAGCTTGAGGTCAGTTTACTAAAAGGACTTCATTGAGTAACTCCTTAAGTGAAAACATTTTGGAAATTAGCTGTTCCATGAAGAGATTAATTGGGAGACTGAAGTTCTTGGGTGGGCATGAGTCTTGATGTATCAAAATCTGCTGTTCTGAAAATACAGGTACATTCCATTTTACTAATAGCTGCATGGACTGTACAGCCTCAGCCATAGCTGTCTATTGTTGTACTGAGGACTAATGAAAGCCTGGGAAGTTTTTCACTGAGACAGAGACACTGAATGATGGGAAGCTATGCTGAAAATCTGGTCCTTAGCTAGTAAGAGTGGCACAAAGATGTTAATTCTTGCTTTTGCATTCTTTAGGTTTGTTTCTTGCATAATTAATTAGTAAGTTTTGCATGTCCAGGTTCTCTGAGTTTTCATTTTTGATGAACTCTAAATAAAATTGAATTGTAAACTTGAATCCCACATCAGGCCCTATTGAACTATTTCAAGTGCAAATTCAGAAGTGAGCCTTGGTTATTTCTGAAAATTTGGGCCACAAGTTATTTGACCTCTCAGACAATTTGAAATCTTGGGGTTGAAGGGAGTATATGGACTGCAATGTGATTAGAGATCTATTGAGACTTTAACCTGGTTTATTGTGTTCTACTCAGAGTTTACCTTTTCAGACAGAAAATACTTCAAAAAAGACACTTTAGCATGAAACCCCTTCAGACACAGCTCAGGTGCACAAGGCCAACTTCTTGAGCATGCCTGCTCTACTGACTAGTTAGGACCTTGTACTTCTTTACAACTTCCCTTGTCATATCAAGTCCAAAATGCAGCTCATCTATGATTCTTCTTTCTCTAGGCAAGAACCAATAATATAAATTTAACCTACTCATACATATTGGTGCTACTCAGTCCCAACTCTTCCTTGCTGTGAAATTCCATATTGAATTCTTTTTTTTTCCCCTTTGTGCTTCTTAAGGCATTAATTGATTATGATTCTCCATCTCTGGTAGCTGGTGTCTGCAGTTTCACAGCTTTTCATGACCATGTAAATTACCAGCTGTGAAGTACAAGGAGCTGCATTGCAAGGAGATGCACAGTGAAGTATATGGGAGGATTTTGAACTGATTTTCCCACTGATTTGTGGAACGTCTGAGTTTCTTTTTGAACTACCTGATCTTTCATGACCCTTCAATCAAACTATGAAGAATATTTGCACCTCTTTTTCCTTTTATGCATTTTTAAACATAGGCTGATAACTACACTTATATCTGCCTAGAAGGTTCCTCAGCACTGCATTAAGAAAGTATGACTATAATTTTCTGCTATTCGCAACACAAATATAAAGTTTTGAACTCAAAGACAATTTTTTCACACAACATTCTTTTGTCAAGAATGGTGTTTTGATTAATTGAAACCTTCTGCAAAGGCCAATCATTTCATTCAAGACTCAGAAGAAATGCTGTCAATAATGATGCTTCCTAGGCTTTTTGTTGTGTTGTTTTCCGTTTGCTTGCTCTTTCTCTAGCCATCTTTGCTTGTTGCCTAGCAGGGACATTGGACAATTCTATCCAATCTTTCTGGCTCACTATGTCCATATTTTTTGTGGACTTCTCTGCTCCTTGGGATGTCCTTATGACCAAATGGCTCATTAAACAGGCTGTTTAATTGCCCCAGTCCTTCAGGCTTGTGAGCCAGGCTCTGTCTTTTTAATCAGGCTGGCTCCCCCATCCTCAAAGTGACTGTGATGGGGCTGGCCTGGATCATGAGTTTCTCTATTGTTAGGACCTGGGGTTTCCATCTGCTGATGCAGCTTGTGAATAGGATGCCTGGATTCAGTCATTAGAAGGTAGGGGAGCTGGCTGACCCCAGAGATGTCTATGATTATGGGAGAAGGCAAGAACAACAGTTTTCTTCAGCGGCAAATCTTATAGTTGTTTATTTGTTTTTAAAATCTTAGGGTTATTTGTTTTTTGTTTTTTTTTTTTAATTAAGCAACAAGATTTATAAATGCACAGTGTCAGACTCTCTAGAGATGATTCTAGTCAGCTGTCTTGTTGGATGATACTCTGGTGCTTTTGGTGTTTTTGAAGATCTGCTGGAGTCCCTGTGCAAATGATAAACACTTATAGGAGCTTGATATGAAGATCACTCAGCATGAATCACATCTTAATCTTGTTCCTTGAAGAGATGCAAAATACAGTACTATGTCAAGCTGAAAACTGTATTTCTTTAGTATAGAAATATAATATATTAGTTTAAAATCAATGCTCCAGATTGAAGACCAGTGTAAATTAGCACAGCTACACTGACCTAATTCAAGCCATATTGATTTACAATAGCTATGAATCAGTCCTGCAGAACACAGATTTAATAAAAAATATGTAATACCTAAAGCTGAGTGAATATGTGAAAAAAGAGATATGTACCTATCAAAGTGCTTTGTCATTTGCCATGCTTGTGTGAGTGTCAAAGTGTTAGCCAGTAGGCTTACATCAGGAACAATTTCTCATGTATTTTCAAACAGATGTCTATTAAAAGACTTGCCTGATTGACCCAGTCTTTTTGTAAGGGTTTGACTGGCAACATGAAAAAAATCTATTTCTTCGTGTATTGTTCCCATATTTTATCTCAACAGTAAAATATTTTCCTGTTCCTCTGAACTACAAGTGCATGTCACTGACAATGACAAGATACAGGGCTACTCCAACATTCTATTTCTTGCCTTGTTGCATGCATGTAGCAATGACCTTTGCCATAATAATTGAAACATATCTGATCTGGGAGACTAAAAGGTTCCCCTCATTCATTGGAGAAGAGATAATTTGGAAACCTTTATATCTGAATCAAGGCTCATGGTGAATGAGGGATATTACTTAGGAAAATATAAAGGATTTGAGATACTGCTTTTTGCCCCTATCACTAGATTTAAAATATATGCTAGACACTTCAAAGGTGCTCAACAGAAACAGTAGACAATTAATAATAAAACTTCATTGTGAAGATGATCATACCTGAGATAGGTTAACTTGTTTGCCTGGCAGGTGTAGAAGAAGAAGTGGTAGATTATATTCTAAGTTTGATTATACAAGTTGCATTCACTCCTCACAACCTGGTGGCCTTTAAGTTCAGGTTGCAGAGGTCTCTTGTAATGATAATTATTTGGCTTTGGGCATATTAGATGCATTTCTTGGATGCATAAAAAACACTCATTTCCATTAATTTATCTTCAGACTTGATGCAGTCAGCTTAATGGGGAACAGGAAACTTAAAGATCCTATTTATTCCCACTCTTATAAGAAAAAAAGGTACAGATCTGACTTGCATTATATTAACATTGATGCTTAGTAGAGGAAGGGTCAAATTTCAATTATTCTCTTACCAGCATTCAAGTGGATAATCACAAGTGCTTACTTTTATTTGAAAGGTACTTGGATGTTTGGGATTTTTTTCAATAAAAGGAAGCTTTTTTTCCAAGCATGAACATTTCTCAAATGAAATTGCAGTTAATTGAAGCTGCAATTGCTTTAGATGAACATCATTACAATATTTCGAAAGTAGTTTTGAGTTGTTATTTTTAATGGCTTTTGAGAGAAAACCTGCAGCATTTTTATGCTATATTTTAAAAATGTTCAAGACAGATTTTAGATAGAATTAAATAGATTCAATTCAGATTTAATAATTTAAAAGGATTCTAAAACCGTATTAAAATATTGAAGTCTGGAATGAAAGCAACAAAGTTAGGGAGGTTACCAACAGTGTGAATAATATACAAGCATGTTAAATTGAATTAAATTAAATATTTCAATAATATAGTGTCTTGATGCCTTTCTTTTGGCAGTGAGACAGATTTTTTCCCTCCTCATACTTGGGATCTAACAGGCTGCTAATGATTGTGTCATCTGCAGATGTAATTAACAGTTACTGTAAGATTTTTTTAATTTTTAAAAGGAGCTATTTACACAGAGCTGGTTCAGCTTCCACATACCCATGAGGCACTCAGTGTTTTACTGACAGCTCAAAAGAAAATTGAGTACATATACATTAGTCTTAGGTTTGTGCTTCTCAAGTGGCTGCCAAGGAAATCAGTGGAACTGTGAAAAACTGAGAAGTTTGACCTCTTGGTGCTCCTCTTGATGTTTCAGTCCATCAGTGTCTTGCATTGGATTCCTTCTTCCTGCCACATTTCTCTCAGGGTGAATGCGACTTGGAAGCTGCTTTAGAGACCCAACTAATTTCCTTGTGAGTAACCTGCTGGGAGGCTCTGCAGGTCATGTGGTTTCCTTTTGCAGAGGTTGGCTACTTCCCATACTCACCTAACTTGACACTGATAGGACTTCCTGTTTAAGTAATTTTCTTACTATGCTACTTTGCAGAAATACCCCACAGTTACTCTCATCTTCTTCACCACAGAGGTGACCAGAGATGATAAATGTTTGTTATGGTTTAACCTGGCAGACAGCTGAACAGCACACATCTGCTAAATCACCATCCCACCCCCGATGGAATGGAGAAGGAAATGGAAGAAAAAGCCAGCAACAATCATAGATTGAAATAAAGCAAATTTAATTGTGCAAAACAAAAAGAGGAAGGATTAATAATAATAATAAAATAATTAGAACATAAAAAACAAGTGGTGCACAAAGCAATCACTCACTACCTGCCAAACTATGCCCAACCAGTTTCGAAGAAGTGCTCCTGACCAGCTTTTTTTTCTATTTTATGTACTGAGTATCTTGACATACAGTATGGAATATCCCTTGGGGCAGTTTGGGGTCAGCTGTCCTGGCTGTGACATCTTCTGCACCCCCAGCCCACTCATGGGTGGTATGGTGTGGGAAGCAGGAAAGGTCCTGAGTCTGTGTAAATGCTGCTCAGAGGTGACTAAAACATCCATATCAACGTTACTCTCATCCTAATTCAAAAAAACCTGTATTCTATAACAGATACTAGGAAGAAAATTAGCTCTACCCCAGCTCAAACTGGGACATGTAAAACATTTTGTTTGATGTTTTTCAGAGCTGAGTTTATTGCTCTGGCAGCTACAGCAAATAGAAAGGGGTTACTATTAGTCTCAAATAAGCATTTAACTTAATGAGCTAGTTACTGTATATTAATTAAATCTAAATATCTTATTGAGAGGCTCTTTTTGAGATTGTTTCATGCCATCTGGTTAGCTTGTTTTAAGTGACAAAGGAAATAAGTAATTACATTTCTATTAAGTATATTTTTCAAGGTGGGCATTTTTCAAGGTGTAGTGAAAGAATAGATATTTTACCATTTAAGAGTAATTATTTTCATTAAGAGCATATATACAGAGTGCTCTAGTAACCTGTCTTTGGAGCTGTGTCATGCAGACAAGAACAAAATATCAGCATCTTCTTGTGTTGTGACAGCCTTAGAATGAAAACCAGAGACATATCTTCAACCAACACATCTTCCAAAGCAGATTTCACATTTTTTCCTCCTGTTGCTTCTGTTCAGTAGACCTAAGTCTGCCTTGCAAGCCTGTGAATTTCTTATCAAGAGATCTTCAATAGTGGAATAATAGAATAGGATAATTCTAGAGACAGAGTAGACTGATCATTTCAACATTGCCATCCCCTGGTGTTCTTATTACAATTCACCTATACATTGTCACTGCTGTCACCTCTGTCTACACATGGGACATCTATATCTCCTAGGATGTAATATAACCAGGGGCCCCACAAAAGAAGGAAACCTATTTTGTTTTTAAATTAGGTTATATAATGTGCAGCTGAGAAGCAAATAACTGAAATGATGAAAGTATTTAGTGAAATGTTCTCTGCTGTGTGTTGTCATGGTTTGACCATGACATGTGTATAGTGCTCTATGAAGTCCAGTGAGAAAGGAAATTTTTTTTGAATTTGTGGAAAAGGAAAAGTCTTTTTGAAGTCATACTGCTGTTTTTGTCAAAGCATGGATCTATTTGCCATTAGATATGGATAACAGTAATTTTCACCAAAATAACCTTTTCAGATTGGATTTAAACACAATTTATCTACATCAATTCTCATGCAGTGACGCGCTGAGTGACTGGAAGAAAATGAATGACAGTTGTACCTGGTAATTAGGAAAATGCCATCACCTGTCTTTCAGGGCCACCTTGGTCTGCAGCCACAGATGTTATGGTCAAGCTTTACAGGGAACAAATAACAAAAGTTAGATACTCTCCCCTGAGGTAGTTTTATTCCTGGCTCAAGCCATGTGGGTGCCATAGGCAATACTCAGAGTTGATGCACAATCTGTTTCTTTCTGTGGCCAGCTGGGAGTTGGGAGTTTCTGTGACAACCACCACTTTTCATTAATGGAGAGATAATACATCTAAAGGAATTGGCCTTTTGTACTGTTCAGAAAGAAGAGTAGAAAGAATAGGTGAGACAAATTCATAGAGACTTCAGTACAATGACTGGCCAAAAGAAAAAGAGAAGTTTTCCAGGTGTGCAAGGAGCACTGGTGTGTTGTGTTAGGTTTGTTTCTCACTGGATCTATCTTATTTACATGTGCTCCTTATACAACTTACTTGGATTTGAAGAGTTTTTGTTTAAATGTGTTTATTTAAAGTCAAAACCTCACAAAAACCAACAGGCAGTTCTATAACATGTTTAGAAATTTTATTTGGCAGGAAGTAAGTTCAGATAAGAGTAGGCAGAAAGTAACAAAAGCTCTCAAAATCCACATTGTTTAGCAACTGGATAATGATATAATTACAGATTTGATGGCAGAGTGCTTAACAGCCAGCATCATTGTCTCATAAAGTCTACATGCAGGAGGCTCTGATGAAGAGAATGTGCCTTCTCTAACCCATTTGAATACTCTTTGCTTTTCATTCTTCTGTGTGTGGGAAGTAGAACCATAGAACCATTTTGGTAGAAAAGGAAGACCCTAGCACCCATTTCTTAAGGCACAATTTGAATAATTGTGAATTAATACTAGATTCATAAGCTATACTTCCAATATAATTGTAAAGAAATAATAGTTTTGTAAGCAATGTATTAACCCCAAAGGTGTCAGAACATATAACACAGAAATAAGCTTTGTAATGAAAAGTACTTAATGTGAACCAAACCCTGAATTTCTATTTTTTTTTGCCCCATTCTTTGTCATTTCTCCCCTTGAACACTAAGCCTTTTGTCTTTCAGCCTATTTTCAGAGCAATAAAGGCAGCAGAACCACTGCAGTTAGAGCATAGTAGCAAATCATCTATCAGATAATCTTATCCAGGCATCTTATAATTCATTTTTCTGCCTGACCTCCTACTCTTCCTCCTTTTAAGAGGGGAACAGAAAGCCCCAGAGCTCTCACTTCAATTACACCAGTTCCCTCTACTCTGCTTATTAGTTTCAGGAGGCTCTAAATTTCCACCAATGAATCAGACTTGCAGGCTTTTCTTTAACCTCAGTCATGAAGCATTGTCATACTGTAATTGCAGACTTCAAACTGAAGACAGTGAAGCAACTGCAAAGGTGATTCTTTACAGGGCAAGAAAAAAGTGTATTTTTACTTCAAATTAAACTAACCAGGTGAACACAAGACAGTATACAAATGCTGGGTCAGGTCAAGGAGAAAGCTTGAGCAGAAGGAAACCTCTCTAACTCCTGTAAATTACCCACAAAACCAGCTGCATTGCCTATTTGAGTACTTAAATCTATGGATAAATTTGGAGGTTGGTTATATAGGTAGAGAGAAGAAAGAAGGCTAGGAAATATTGCCATAGGAATTTAGGACCTAAGCCTCTGAGGACTGGTACCAAGAAAAGTGATACTTGTTTCCATTTAATAACACACTAATTTATATCCTGAATCATCAGTTTTCAAGGGCTGAGATTACTTATTGTGTCCTGTTCTTGGACCTGTGTTTCTTTCAACTTCATATGACTGCAGCCGAGAATTTGGACCAAATTTTTTAGGTCACAGCAGCCCAGTAAGTTCTTTTTTTAATAATTGTTATTATTATTATGGAATATTATTTTGTTTTTATTTCAGACGCTGTTAGTTTCTATTAAACTGCAGCTCAGAAGCCTATATTTCCCACCACAGCTATAACCCCTAGAGAGCATGTAGAGCTCAGAGAAGCAGCCAGCAGTGTTTGTTTCTTGTGCATCACCCTCAGGAAAGATAATGCTGGTACACCTGTTTTCCTAGGAAATTATTTCCCCTGCAGCAGAAAGGATCTGTGCTAGCAATGGAAAGTGTAATTTGTAGCATGCTGAGCTATCTTCACTCAATACTGCCCTAGACAGGGAGTTGTTTCTGCAAGTTCACATCATTTTGAAATGGGAATTTATCTAAGCATCTAATTCTTAGAAGAATTCAGCAGATATGTACCATATGGGTCCATGTGGAGTGAAATGTGACAGAATTAGAAAGAGTATGGGAAGGAAAATAAGCATGAGCAAGCAAAACAGCTCTTACAATTTGGCTTCTTGATCACTTTAGAAACACTCCAATGGCAATTTTGCAGCTCAAGAAATACTGGGAGCTCAGCAATGCCAACCTAAAATAGGGAATTTAAGTGGTTGTACATAGAACACTGATATTAGCTCACCAAAGTGCTTGACTTAAGAACTTCCAAGGTCTTAGCAAAGCTGTGGTATGCAGCATTGCCTTCATGAGAGTCTTCTTGAGGTAGTAATAATATAAGAAAAAACAATAACCACAGATAATTAAATCAAAATGGTCTGAAGAACTTTACATGTTAATCAAAGATAGTCATATCCAAAGGAGTCAAAAAATGCTTGGGGAGAAAACTAAGACTAAGGAGAAGGAGTCTTGTGTGAGCAGAGAGCTTCTTGTAGGCTCTGATTTCCCCTTTCTCCACCATAGGTTGTGGGTGGCTGTGCTTAGAAGTTCTGCCATTGCCTCAGTAGGCTCAGGAAATGTCCCTGGTGCCTGTGGTGTGCTTCAGCACAGCCTGAGTCAGATCAGCCTGAAATGTCTCAAGGAGCAAGAATCATGAGACGCTCAAAATACAGACGCTCAAAATACAGCTATAGAACAATGGACTCAGAAGGCAGAAGGTGACATGAGTGTAGAAGAATCTTGAAAAATTCCACATGGAGAAAAAGTACAGTTAGGAAATCCTGCCACACATAATCCATTTTTAATGAGGGAATCTTTAGATGAGGTCTGAAGCATCCTAAAAAGAAACACTAAGATAATTATGTTAGGTGACTTTTAGGAGTTGTAATCAATAATTCCTTTATATAACACTTGAGAAACTCACAGTGAAATACTGAACTATTCATGCCATCAGGATTAATAAAAAACCCACTTACAATGGACCTTCCTGGCTGGAGTACCTTAATTGAAGTCCATTTAAAATCTATCTAGGAGTCCTTAGTTCTAAATTAAAGACTTTCTTAGTTGGTCTGGCTGCATCTTGCTGCCACATGCCAGAGACATTTTCATTTGCCTAGGTGATAATATACCCATTGTAATAAATATTCAATCATATAGTGAACCGCTTGGCACTTGAATTTTTTTTCTAGATTACTGTCAAGTCAGCCAGCTTGAAGGGGCAGCAGGTTATTTTCAACAGCTGGAAAGTTCTGGCAATACATAAACAGTCCTTTGTATTTACATATTTTCCTGATTTATTTGCATATTTTCATTTTGTTGTCTTTTACTGACTTATACATGAAGTAGTTTATTTACAGCCCCTAGAGGTAATAATACCAAATAGAAAGAATGTGCTACTATAAAGAGATAGAAGAGCTATATTATAATACCTTGAAATGTGCTGTATTCCACTGAGCATACATGAATGAGAATTGAATATGAGGAAAGGGGGAGAGTGAGGCATCTATCTTTCTGTCTGTACCTGTATATAAAGCCACATGTGTCGCTCTACATATGAAAATATGATTTCAACAAAAGTAAGGCTTTGATGTACCATATATTTTTTATCGAATTAGAAGAAAAAACATGACCATCTTTTTTGCAATGGGAATATTTCAAAAATGAGGTGGAAAAGCCTTTGAAGGGAATAGCTGAGTGGTGGATAAACAAGAAGAAATAGCAGTGGGTAGAATAAAGTTGGTCACCCCTAGATGCTAGTCATGCTGTTTTATGATGTATTATTTTGTCCAGGACACAGGCAATTTGCCATGGGTATCCATTTCTAAAACATTAACCTCCAGGATCTGAGTTCTGCTCACCTAATCCATTGAAATAATTCTACTCAAAAAGATCTCTTGCAGTCTGACTTGGCCTTTGAAAGGCTGGATATATTTTTTTTCTGCATTTGAAAGTAAAACTGTAAACATTCCACTCACAAAGCTGGAAATAAGAACAGTTATTGTTTCCTTCTCATCAGAAATTGCATCTGGATTGTTTGCAATTAAAACAGACTTGCAAATACAATTACAAATTTTGGCTTAGAGAAGCAGCTGGTGCATGCCAGGGACTTGCAATGATGCTATTTGATTATAAAGATGAAGCCAGCAAGTACAGAACTGAGGTGTTGGAGTGGGATGGGGGCAGTGAGCTGGGCAGGCAGGAATTGAGAAAGGATCACAGCACTACTGCTGGGGAGATGGTATTAAAAAGTTCTCTATGGGAAAGGTGCACAATGCCGTCACTCCTGGGGCTGTCCTCCACATCTCCTGTCAAGGCCAATGGACAGGGTTATTTTGTCTGCCCTCCACCTCCCCCTTAGACATGATACACAGCACTAAAATATAGCCTCCCCTTTCTTCTTCCTCTTCACACACGACTAAGAACTGGTTTCCTGCAGCTACCAACTGTTGCTGTGCTGGCTGGCTCATCCCCATCTCCTCCTACTGCACAGGACAGCCTTGAAATCTTCCCAAAAACTGGGGTTTTCAGATGATGTACAGTCATCTCTTTCAAGAACTGAAAGCAGAGGGCAGTTATGACTAACAGGGTACTTCAAGCAGGATGTAGGAGCTAGAAGTTGCTAGATCAGGAAGGATTACATTAGAAAGCAACCCAAAACCAGGACCATGTTTTCTGCTGTACTGTATGAGAATATGTGAAACAGAGAAGCCAATTTCACCTTCTTACTCTGGAAGCCAGATGAATGCTAGTTCAACACTTGACATAATTTGAACTATCCTGGGACCTTGACAATACAGCATCTAGAGCTAGATGTTCATGCTGTGTGTGCACCAGCAAGCTGGCTGTTTCCAGCATGCTGCTGTAGGTCTTCCTCCAGCACATGCAATACCTCAGCACTAAAAACATTCTGCATAATAGCCAGATAGCCTTGCTTTAGGCTGCTCATAAGCTCTACTGGACTTCCCAGTAGGGGTGCAACACAGGGGTGGCTCAGCATGGCTGAGGAAGTTGTCGTCCAAGCTTTCTGTGCCATGGGAAAATGGAGGCAGAGTGAGCAGAAACTTGAAATGCAGCACATCCAAAGGAGAAGCTGCCAAATGTCCACCTATGCTTCTAGTGAGAAAAAAAGGAGCCTCTTAGAAGGGGAAAACATTTGGTATTCAAAGATCAACAGCCTGCAAGTATCTCTGTACTTTTCATTTAGCTTAATGACAACCACAAAAGGCTGGCAAGCTTCTTTCTTCAACTTACTGAAGCATTACACTGGTACGTGGGAGTATTGGCTCTGGCAGGCATTGTCTGCTGTTTCATTTGTGAGTGAAAAAGGCTGTCTGCATTTTGAGGCATCACAGTGAAAACTATACTCAATTTGTGGCAGAATAATAAGGTGATCTATTGTACTGCTTATGGAAGTAGAAAATGAGCTCTGCTCTAGGTGTATAATTTTCTCCCATGGAAGCAACAGCAGTATCAGTAACATGCAGATGCTCGTACATGCTGTGCCCCACACAAAGATTCTTTGCTTGCTCATATATGAGCACATGTATATATTTGTACTGGGAGGGGCTGTATTATCTCTGGCCTGTAGCTGTGCAGGTCTTCAGCTTCTGGAGCAGAGGTTCTTGAGAGGTATCAAAGGTCGTGGTGGAGAGTTTATGTTGAAAGCTTGATGAATATTCTTCCACCCAAATTTCAGTTATGGGGACCACAAAAACCTGTTTTTTTTTTTTTAATGGAAATAAAACAGAGGTCTGTGCAGTCACATTAAAACAGCTTGATGTTTTAATATCTGTAATACAGTTCTCTGAGCCTGTATTCCTATATATATATATTTAGAGGACTATATATATATATGCCTCTAAAGAATAGGAAGTGCCATTGATCAGGCTGTGAACTTAGCAGTCAGTCAATGCTGAGCAGAAAAATGCAGAAATATTTTTGTTATAACAGGTTATGGGAAGGAATATGAGAAGATACTCCTTTAAACAATAAAAAATAACATAAACTTCCTCTAAGAAAGGGAGAAGTATATATTTTAGAGGTGAAGAAAAAAGGTATGTAGCTGGCAACATACCAGCTACAACCATTTAAATGTTTTTTTTTCAAATACACCCATCCAGATTTGTCTAATGACTCTGTTGTGTAGAAAGAGCTTCAGGTCTGAGCTCAGAAACTGCTGTCTTATTTCTCTGCCTACACTGTGATAACATGTTTTTGGACAAAGTGATTCTCAGTTTAGAAAATTATAAAGGAGAGAGATGGGGAAAGAAATTAACAAAGATCCAGTGTAAAAACTGTGTGGAAGTAATGCTTATATCTTTGTGACATAAGGTAATGGCTCTGCCGGATGTAATGGGGCAGAAGCTGTCATCTTGAATTTAATGAATCGGAGAGTGAAAGTAAAAAAAAAAACAAACCTACAGTATCAATAGCTAGCAAACTCTTCCTAAATTTCTGCTGGTAGTTAGCAGTATTTTCAAGACTGAATAAAGTTAATCCTGAGACAAAAATAAATAACTCTGGGAAGTAATATAAAATCATACTAGTAAATATTTGATGAAACAGGGGTATAAATTACTGAGAAACAGAGCTCTCCACCCCAGTATTCAGAAGCCCCAAATAATTAAATTTTCTGTTTTCCACTAAACAAGATTTTACTACAATCTTTCACAGTCACTGCGGATTCAGAAGGGTCTAACCCTTTTTTAAGTCAGTAGTGCTTTCTCAATGCAAATAAAGCAAAACATGCTGGTCTGTGTAAGGAGAAGCATGGCCAGGAGTCCCAGAGAATTTAGTTTGCTTTTCTTTAGCACTATTGAGGCCGTACTTGAAGATGGTCCATATCTGGATTTCCAATTAAAAAAGGGTGTTGAGAAAGGTGACAGATTCTGGATAGGTTATCCAGAGAGGGACTAGAATATCAGGGACCTCAAGCTCATGACCTCTGAGGAGACAAAAGGGAGCTGCCTGTGAAGAAAAGGAAGCTAAGAAGTTATGTGGTAGCCTGCATATGTCTCAATGCCAAAGATGGTAAAGCTAAAATTTCTCAGTGGTAGCAGAAAACACAAAAGCAATCCAGAGTGAGGATTTAGAGATTCAATGAATATGTCTTGAAAAAGCCTTTAACACAAGTAGGGGGTGGTGGAGGATTTCAAAAGTCAGCTACATCAAGTCTTAGCTGACCTGATTTCGTATTGCTATGGCACTGAGTCTTCTTCAGGTTATCTCTGTAATGAACGTTAGATGGGAAATCTCTGTGACGTGGGTTCTGCTGCACACTGGGAATGCCTGAGGCTGTTATAGCATTTGTGTCAGGTACCCTCACCAAGAGGGGAAAGCAGCTGTGCATTTTCCATTATAAGGTCATTATAACATGTAAGCCTATTAACGCAATCAGGACATGAATTTCTGATTTAAGTTCTCATATCCCAGCAACGAAGAATCCTGTCTGAGGACATGTATTCAATTTACTTTGCAAGCCTTCTTGCTTGCTTCATATATATGGCACATTTACCAAAATACCATTTATGGGCATTCTTTTCTTTTCAAGAGCCAAATTTTAATAAAAAGAAATTCCCTTGGATTTCAGCAAAAGTATGGGAAGCATCCAGTGAGAAGTCCTAATAATTCTGTTTCTGAGGTACTGATATCAGAAGATATCTTTCTTCACTCTCCCTGGCAATAAAAAACTTTCAGATTTTTAAATAATTTATTTGATGCAGTTCTATGCTATCATGCTACATGGTGAGAATTGTTTGTAATTGCTTGCAAGCTGACTGAGCGGCTGAATTTGTGATGAGCACCCATACAAAATTTACAACACTGAAAAAGAAAAAAGACTAACTTTGCATTAGTTTTCCCTATTTCTATTACATATATTCACTGAGACCTAATTAAAACTCTATCAGATTAGAAAGCAAGAAACTGAACATGAGTTTGGAAGATTTTGGTGGATGTAGTCCAACATTTCTTAAACAGCTGCCTTATGGATTTCAATGGAACATTAATTATGTAAGGAAATTAACTTCCAGAAATAATTAATATAATCACTCTTTGAAAAATTTAACCAGAAGTCTAATAATTAAATTATTTCTTACAAATACTCAGTGATTGATGAAGACCAGGGAATTGAATGACTGGAGGGATCCCCTCCCTGAAAGCTGACATTGAAACCAATGAAGGATATGAAGGAACACTTTCTGCCTCCTTTTTGTAAGTGCTCTGTCTCCTTTTCTGTACTGATTTAGAGACCCTCAGTGGGTACAGTCCTGCTGGCAGGAAGCTGAAACTTTCCAGAAATTAAACTACATAGCAGGCTGTCTTTATGTGGTTCATGATGGTTATCTGAATCTCAGCTTTATTTACATGATTTTTAACCTGGCTACTTTCTTTTTAGGACAAAAAGACATGCCTAATTATCTGAGTTTTAAAAAACAAGACACACAGTATCTTGCCCTCATTGTGTACCTTTATATTTTCTGATGTGAAATGGAGGTCTCCTGGGAGGAATTGCAGCAGTGCAAACTCTTGGATTCACCCCCTCTACTTTGCTCCTATCACCATGGGACTAAAGGAGTGAAGGAATAGATGGTGTTGTCAGACTTGCAGCATCTCCTGTGTCATCCCATATTCCTCTAGTATGGAAACGAACTAATCGAACCAAAGGAAGGTCACAGGGTAGCAGCTTTTTGTTCATTAAGTGTCCAGCTCTGGTGGTATCTTTTTAGAAGCTCTCACAGGTGGAGGCTTGCTCTATATAATAATTTTATTTAGAAACCATGATCCAGTCACTGTATATCACTGCTATCTTGTTTAAACACACCTACTGAGACAAATATGGGATACTTGGGAGAAAAAAACCACAGCAGACAAGCAGAATAGCAAGGCAATAGTTTCAGGTGAGGCATCTCTCAATAACCATGTAGGTGAGGTGGCAAAATGCTAGAACTACCAAAAATAAAGGGGCCACCGAGGAGCTCTTGCTGGTTACAGTGGTTTTCTGAATAAGGTTTGAAAGTCTGAAAGTGCAGATCCTGGGTGTAGGTAGCTCTGGGATAAGGATGTGATGTGGAGTTGGCAGGAAATTGCTTATGATGAGCTCAAACAGAGATGAATTGGAGAGGAGCACCTGCAGCAGCTGGCTCAGTTCTGCTTTGAGAGGAGACAAAACCATGAAAAAGCCAGGCTTCTGTGGAGATGTAGTTAAAGTCACCTCTCAAAAACTGTGAGGCATGGTCAGGTGGCTTTCTGGCTATATCTGGAGCTGAAAGTGTATTAAGGGGAACAGAGATTGTATTACAGGGACTACATTAAATGCTTTACAGATTTGAACATCCACCTTCCATGTGACCCTTTAAATCCATGTTATGAAGGTAGAAAAGCTTGAATATGCAGTTTTCCTATTTTGTGTATTTTGTTAGCAAAATTAAAATAAGTAAAAAACATAAATTAATCATGCAAACTAAGTGTCTTACGTTCCGCTCAGGCCATGTTTTCCCCATTCCCGGGACCCCTGTTACTCAGATCAGGATAAGCCTGGACCCCTCCTTCATGCCCCAACAGGGTTGGTGGAGAGCCAAGAAGCCATCTCTGTCAAGAGCCTAGAAAAACCCCTGACATTTCCTGTTCGCTCTCTTTCCCCGCTCTTCTCTCTCGGACCGTGGAATAAAAGACCTAAACAATACATTGGGAGAGAGCCTCTTTTCAACCTTTACCCATCTCCTGATGTTTCCCCCCTCTCAAGGCCTTGTATTTCTGGGCTAGTCTGATAATTTAGGGGCTGAGAGAGAGGGAGAACCACATAAGTGAATTAATATTATAACACAATAAGAAACTAAGTAGCCATATGCTTAAGTGGACTTGATTAAACTAATGCTTTTTAATGTGTTTCATACCATAAATGGGAAAACCAGAGGTCATGTTTACCTATCAACCTGTCAGATCCAGCATTAACTTAACTTACCCTCAATTATGGTATCAGAATATTTTTATTCTGGCAGGTATTTTGTTTATATATGTGTATATATAAATACATATACACAGAGTAAGCTCTTGTGGAATTAATATAAAGATTACAGTGTTGATGGTGTATAATGCAGAGTGCTCATCCCCTAAATTGTCAAAAAAGTCAGTGCTTCATGAATGGCATAAATCAGGATACATGAAATATTCTGATGTAGTTCAAGATAGGAAAGCAAAGAAGACTCACCAGCAAAGAAAACACAAGCAGAAATTTCACAGCAGCAACAATGACTGTTGTGGTCTGCAAGATGTATCTACTTGTGAGGATTTAGGCAATGAATTATGATAGGTAGGGTTGAATTCCCAGGGTTGTCCTAGAATTTAGGATTAATGAGTTTTTAAAATAACATTGTGGCTTATGGGATGTGAAAAGCAGCTGACTGCTTCACTTCTGGGCAGTGTCTTGCCCAGTGCAGGATCTTTAGTTGTGTCAGTCATTACAAGGTGTTGGCAAAACCATTCACTTCAAAGCGGCTTTAAAGTACAAGAGAGACCTTTGAATAAGCATGTTTTTTTTCAATATCATAGAGAAAAAAATGAAAGAATTTGAGGGTCAAAACTAGAATATCCAGTGGAAATATCGTGAGCCTCTACTGCCACAGAACCACATGATTTTCTTTGTTTTCTTGCTCTTATTCTCTTCAGTACTCCAGAGCTGTATTTCATCTGCTGTTGGCCCAGTGACCAAGAGAGTGCCAAGATGTACTGTCTCTCTTCACTAAAGAGGAAGGTTCAATGCCTCTGGCAGAAGTATGCAATCTAAGTGGCAGTACAGAATGAATGTTGTCTAGTGCAACTCCCATCACTCAGCATGGCTACAGGTCTAGCCTGAAATATTTCTGAAAGTAGTAATCTTTAAATGGAAAATTTCAATTACCTGACACGCTATTTTCTGTTGATATCTAGTGACTTTAATTGGAGTAAAGCATCCTTAAGGGAAAAGTCTAGAAAGTCACTACTTCAGGGTTTCCACAATTCAGTCATGGATCTGAGGTAAGGTACCAGTGATGTCTGGAATGCCACAGGAGCCTATCATTATGCTATGCAGCCATCACCTCTACAGCTGCAGTGTGTATACATGCCAAACCTAGTATTATACAAAAATAGGCATAGCCCTACATAGGTTTATGTAATTTCTATTACAAGGCCATTTAAGATTTTAGGGACCTATTATGGAAATTACTAGTCATACTATGAAGTACTAAATAATATAATATATTTTTACTCTGTTTCAATGAATGGGCAATTATTCGTGAGCAAGGCAGGAAATTCAAAGCCACTGAAAAAAATAGATCAAATGGAATCTGTTGAAACAAGATGCAGTAACTTTCCTCCAGGCTCTTCTTCAGTGGGATTATTCTAGCTCTGCCTATTTTATATTCTGGATATGTCTCTTAAGTCTAGCTAGGTGAGGGTAGCCATGTTTGTCTCTGTTTGGGTTTGCATTTAGTAGAAGGCTGATTGCTCTTTGCTATTGGATTTTGCTACATAAGGACTTCTTGCTTTCTGTTAGAATTATTCTTTTCTTTTGCACCCATTCTGATAGGTTTTGTGCCAATATGTATTATGAGTTACAGTTATTTTCCATTCATCTTTTTAGATGGTCTTTGGCCTTTAGCAATACAAGCTACATAGGTTTTCACAAGTTGATATTGCTTAATGGAGTATTTAGGGAAAGAATGGTCTGACACTAAATAGATGATTGTAACAAAGATTTTCAGGGGCAAAAGTCAATATAAAAATTCCATGGGCTGTACTGAATAGACAGTAGACACAGAAGTCTACTCATTTTAATTGTTTTGGGTTTACCCATAGGAAGGTGGTAGATGTAGCCCTTGAAAATGCATTAAGCAAAGAAGACAGTTATGTGTGACTGGCTGTTAATTCTGTCCCTCATGGAAAATTTCTGTCAGAACAGAAACCTGTAGAATATGTAGAGTATTGCTGCATGTCCCTAAAATGTTCAGGAGATCTGTGAGATTACAATTTAAATGTTTTGACTGCCAGCTTCCATGAATTGCATAAATCTAAATGGAGTTATAAGTAAATATAGAAGGGGACAAAGTCACCAGTTTTTTTCCATTCAGAATTAATAGTGGACTCATAAATCTCCAGACTCTATCTTTATGGTGATTAGTGAGGATTTCAGTAGTGGTGGGAAGTAGCTGTGTGGTGGTTTGATATTGGCTCAATGCCTGGTGCCCACTAATGCTGCTCTATCACTGCTCTTTCAAGTGGACAAGGGAGAGAAAATATCACAAAAGGCTCTTGGGTCAAGATAAGGGCAGGGAGAGATCACTTACCAAATACCATTATGAGCAAAACAGACTAATCTTGGGAAAATTAATTGAATTTATTAACAATTAAATCAGAGTAGGAAAACAAGAAGTAAAAACAAATCTTAAAAATGCCTTCCCTCCTTTCTGGGTTTAACTTTCTTCCTGATTCCCTGCCTTCTTACCCTGAGCAGCACAGTGTGACAAGGAGTGGGGGGGGCAATCACTTCCTCACAGTTGTTTCTGCTACTTCTTCCTCCTCATGGGGAAGACTTCTCACACTCTTCCCTTGTTCAGTATGGGGTCACTGCCATGAAAACAGTTCTCCAGAAACTTCTCCAAAGTGTGTCCTTCCCAGAGGTGCAGTTCTTCAGGAATAGACTGCCACAGCACAGAGCCAGCAAATCTGCTCTGGAATGGGCTCCTCTCTTCACAGGTCTCCTGCCAGGAGTCTGTTCCAGCATGGGCTTCCCCTGGGGTCACAACCTCCTTTGGGGATCCATCTGCTCCTGTGTGGACTCCTCCATGGGCTGCCCGTGGATCTGTGCTCCACTGTGGCCCTCTATGGGGCCACATTGTGACTCACCTTGGTCTGCACCATGAGCTGCATGGGAATCTTTGCTGTGGTGCCAGAAGCATGTCCTCCCCCTCCTTCTGCACTGACCTTGGTGTCCACAGAGCTGCTCCTCTCTCCTCTCTTCTCCGGCCACAACTTGCTTCTGCACAAAACTTTATTTTTTTCCCTTCTTAAATCTGTTATGCCAAAGGAACTACCACCATTGCTGATGGGCTAAGTCTTAGTTAGGGACAGGTACATCTTGGAGCCAGCTGGCATTGGATCCTTTGGGCATGGGAGAAGTTTCCAGCAGCTTCACAGAAAAGCCATTCCTGTAGCCCCCTCTTCCACCAAAACCTTGCCAGGCAAACCCAATACAAAGTGCTTGCCATACAATTAATGTTTCAGAGTAGTCCTTTCATCAAGCCCCCTTACACATTTCTCTCAAGTCAGTGGTCCATGTATCTCCACTAACACTAGTGTTTGCCTTTGCCTTGTGGATGGAGATTGTGAAAGATTGTGGCAGAAAATTCCCTTTGGTCAAGACATTAAACATAACTGACATCGTTCCTGCAGTATTTGTTGTATTAGCTATACTTAGAAAGAGAAGTGCAAATGTAGCAGTAAATTTGTCTGCTGCAGTTGGTACTTTTCCAGTGTCTCATGGGGCCCCTGTAGATTTGTGAAATGTCATTAATTTTTGAAATTTCATATTATTTTCTCATTGCTCTATAGCTCTGAGACCATGATATTAAAATAACAACAGTCATGTATATGAAAATGTAACAAAAGCTTATTTATTTTCCCTCAGAACCTCTGATCATGTCCTGCAAAATCTGAGTCTTTTATAGGGACTCCTTTTTCTGGAGACAGTTTTATAAAATCAGATTTTTTTGAATGGTCACAGCTGTTATCCTTCCCCAAAAATGGATATTACCTTTGCCTTTTGTTTATAGCTCAATCGTGTTGACTTATTGTCATGGTTTGACACTGGCACAATGACAGTGCCCCCATGAAAATGCAACCTCTCAGCTGAATGGTGTGAAATGTGATCAAGAACAGAGCAAAGCAGGCCCAAACTCAATAACAAAGGAAAATAACTTTATTAAGCTACTACCACTATCACTACTATATAAGAAAAAAAGAAAGAAAAACATACACAAGATCCAAAATTAAAACCTTCCAAAACATTCCTCCTCCCACCACCCAACTCCAACAAACCACAGGGAGACACATTTGGACCCTTCAATATAATCAATACTAAGTCCATCAGGGGAGAGAGGAGTCTCCCTTGCACCATAGACCCCCAGGAAACACAGCTGCCACTCCTTGTGTTTCCATGTCACACATGGCACCCCCCAGAGAAAAATGTTTGCCAGTATGACCCTCTCCTTTCCATGCACAGTGCTCTCACCACCAATGCATGGATGGACAGACTGCTTTTAGGATTTTTCCTTTCAAGGGTGCTCTGCCAAGAGGGGAAAAAACAACAGTTCAGTTTTTTCATTTTTTGGGACCACAGTCCCCCCCATTTTTTTCTTCCCCTGGGGCCGAGGGTCTCAGGAACAGAGATCATCTTCTCTTCTTCTTCTCTGAAGACAGGGAGCACCACCACAAACCTCCCCAACTTTTCTCTGTTTGCTCCACTCCTGTCTTTCCTCAGCTGCTGAAGCAGGTCTCTTGGCTCACCAAGGCGGGGGTGGGACTGTGGGGGGGGGGGGGGGGCCAAGGGGGGGGAACGGAGACGTCCCAGATTTCCCCCCACCCTTCCATCTGCAGGGGCCAGCCCGGTTCCAGTCCCTCCACCCTTCAGCCTTTTCTCAGCCAGGCCGCGGGCCTTCCCCTCCCCCACCCAGCCACGGGCCGGGCAGGGGAGAGTCCTGCACTGCGTCCTGACCGGAGCCAAAGAGAGCAAGTTCCCCTGGGAATTCTGCTTTTAATCCCTCTGTGTTCTCAGAGGCGTGTCCACCCTCAAGTAGTCACCCCAAGTGTCAATATCCAAATTGACCTGTTCCTTCCGAGAAGATGCTTATTCCATGTCAAACCACGACACTTATAAAGACTGAGATTTATTCCACTAGCTACATCGCTAGGTACGTATCTCACAGATCCCCAAAACATATGTCTCCATGAGCATCTCCTCTGTCAGGTCTTGTGTTAGACTTAGAAGAATCTTACATAAAAAGATGATTTGGCCTTTTCTGCCTCAGTCTTCTCTTCTTTGAAAAGAATCAGGTCCTCATGGAATAAGGACTTTCATGCTCCCATTTGTGTGCAGAGATTAGAGAAAGTGTGTACATCTTACCTTTGAAGTTAGGACTCCTGTTAATTTGTGTTTTTCCTGCAGGGGTTGACATGATTAGCCCAAAATCTGTGGTGCAGTTCCTTACAAAATAAAACCCAGCTTCTGAATCACCAGGAAAATCTCTGTGGAAGAGGCTTAGGATCTAGGTAAGACATGTGAGCATTTAAATGAATGCTTCTCATTTTACACTCAGGAAAAAAAACAAAAACAAAAACAAAAACAATCCTTTGCTGTCATTTGAAGTGATAAAAAAAAGTTCCTTTGATAAAAGAAAGGCAGCTACGCCTATTATTTCTTTAACTTCTCCTTATCAAAGACTTTTTTTGTTTTGCTTTTGTTTTTTGTTAAACAACAAAGACTATATTCAAGATCTCAATATTCATTGTTTTCACGCTGAACTGAAAATAGCTCAGTGGTGATAAGAGTTCCTTCAAATCTCCCTGAATCTGCAGGACAAAAGAAGTTTTTTTCTTCCTACCTACATGGGCTCTGAGTTAAAATTTAAGAGAAAAATATCTCATTTATTCTGGTAATGTAAAGTTTGGTGTTGTTGCAGAATAAATGGTAAAGCAGGTAGGTTTAAGTGAGAGCTCTCTACATCTGATATTCTCCAAAAGAAAGCTAAAAAACCTCAAAAGATACTGTTCTGGGGAAAATATGGTAAAAACATTTGTTCAGTGTTCAAAATGAATACATTTGTACCATGTCTAAACTGCTACAAATCTGAAATCCAATAAGGTTTACAATACCTTTGCCTGGAAACACAGTTAAAGATACTGCAAAAGAGATTGTGTAAAAACTGTAGTGTATTTAATTTTATTTCATTTCAAAGGCTGTTGAAAAAACAATGAAAATAGCTAATCTTTCCATGTTGACTTCCGAGATAAGGAAGATCAGGCACAGAGCTGGAATATTTGCAAGGTGTAAGTGTGGACAGGTGTAAAATAGCTTCATCTCCTTTTGCTTCTGAATGTCTATACTCCTACAGTAAGAGATGAAAAAAAAGGAGTCCCTTTACCTCAGCTTCTGTGTGCCTTTTCTAATGTGGGAAGCCTGTTAAAATTAAGCAGATTGACTATTTTCAGTGTAAAGTTTGCTATCTGAAATACTGAATATTCAAAACTTAAATGATCTTTAAGGAAATAACATTTTAGTTAAGAAGAAATAATTTTAAAATGTAATAAATTTAAATATTAAACGAATATGGTATTGTATTATATATAGTTCAGCAATTTGATCATCAGTTACTAAATGTATTTGTTACCAAAATAATTAAAATGTTAATTATCAAATTCTCAGTCAGTTTTCAGCTAGAATGACAATTCCTAGACCAGGAGCAAATATCAGCCTTCATGTAGGCTTTGTCAATACTAAATCCTGGTTGGAAAAAAAGACCCCAAACATCAAAATTGAAATGTATATTTTCAATAGGAAAATACAAATCTAATATATTTTCAGTACTAAAATCCAAGAAAATATATCCTGTTTTTCAGAGGTGACTACATTACTGAATTTCTGTTTGTGGTTTTGGAGTTTTGATTTCTCATTATTAAAACTGAACATATTCATATCTGTTCCCAAAGTGTGAACAGATATTTTTACTCAGCACTTGTGGGTATGCAAACAGGACAAATTTACTACATTTTTATCTTAGGAGGGTATCAGGAATTACGCACTTGGTAGAGGCTTAAGAACTTTGGTGGCAGCACTGCCTCCAGCACCCCTGACCACTATCACACAGCTCATTGACCCCCCCCAGTTTGGTCCTAGAAACACCCTTTGGTGCTGTCCAGAGAAAAACAATCTCTGCTCTCAGTTTTCACACCCCGATCTCTTTCTAGTCCTCTCTCCTTATCCCATCAATGGAAGAGGTATTTATGCTGCTGCTTTCTCCTCTCCTCTCTTGCCGTGTCTTTTCTGCCCAAACATCCTAATTTTGTGCCTCTTGGTATTCTATTCTTCAGGCCTAGATCCAATTCCTTTAAAAGTTTGCCAGTGCAAAAAGTCTTAATCTTTTCTACCTTCTTGGTTCTGAGCTTCCTCACTACCCACAAGCTCTTGGGCATCTCCAGCTTTCTCAGTTATGTCACACCCGCTGTTCCTTCTGTTTTGTGTCTATGGCTTAGGTGATGGTACAGTCAACAGTGTTAGGAGGTGCAGACTCAGGGCTGAAAGTGGAACATGGGCACTTGGAATAAGATCATGAGGCAGCAATGGGCTTTAGGGTCTTCATATTTTGATGTGTAAAGGATTGTCTGTAGATATCATTGCTGTCTCCATCTGACTTCCTTCCCATCTGCTGCCTGCTGCTGTCCAAGGTCCTTCCTCTTCCCACATGATCAGTGAAAAATGACTGAAGTTACCTCCCAGATCCTTCACTCTTACCTTGTGAATGGCTGTAGATCCAGCCGTGCGCCCTGCCAAGCCTTCAGAGGTCTGTCTGCAAGGCTGCAGTTATTAAAAGGCCTCTCAGGATGCTGGCTAAATTTTGTCAAGTCTGGGAATGTTAGTGGCAATTATGCCTACTAAGAAACAGTCATTCCTCTTGCAAGCATCCACAGTACCATCAACATCTATAAGGAGCAGGTTGGTGTCCTTGAGCTGAAAGGATGCCACAGGAGGAGCATGCCCTTCCATCATTCTGTGTTGGAATCCTGAATGCTGAGAATTTTAAACTTTCTATGCTTAAAGGCACCAACCTGTTGTATCACAGTCAGCTCCTCTCGCCGCAATATCCCGAGCTGTGGCGTGCTGGGCAGTGAGGGAAGAGAACGGGTGGCTGCTCCCCCTGTGAGCTCTGCAGTCCCAGTTGTTGGTGTGGGGACAGATGGAGGCGACACGGGACTTGGGGGTGAACAGGATGGTTTTATTCAGCGAACCCCAAGACCCTCCGGGGAGGGCGAACAAAGGTTTTATACCACAACTCAAGAGGAGGGGTATGGGAACAGCAACCAATGAGGGTAGGGCTGGGGAGGAGTTTAGGGTGGGACTAACATAGCACAAACCTGTCAGGGGAAGCAGGGGAGTGGAGTAACACAAAGTAACCAATAGGGTGTTGAGCCTCACTAAATGGACAGGGAATGCTCTGGAAGCAGGGGAGGGGACTAGGAGGAATGACAGGGAATGTTCTGGGGAAAGGGGCAGGGAAAGGGGAGATTGACAGCTTGGAGAGGAGGGAGTTAAGGAAGAGCTTGGGAATATTGACAACTGGGGAGAGGAGGAAATTAGGGAGGGGGGGTGATGAGCAGGCATTTGAATATCAAATTAAAGAAAAATACACCACTTCATTGACCCACAAGAGAGCACTGCGTTTGATTGGAGGTCATGGAATAGGCTTTTAAAATTCATTAACAGCACTGGGATTATGGGTGTATAGTTGGTTAGAAGTCTGTAATATTACAGGGTGGAAAACTTAGAGTTTGGGATTTTAGAATATAGAAAAAACTATGAAGCAAGATGGAGGTTTTAGGGCAGAGGCAGGTTGTTCTTTACTTTCTTCTTCCTTCATGGGTTTGAGTGATGTTTTGTGATTGGACAGAAAGGTTCACATTGTAGACGTCAGGGCTTCAGTTATTGTGTTAAAAGGGAAAATAACCTAGGTGTCCTTTCTTAATTGGATAGTTTAGTTTTAAAAGACCTTGTAACAATAGTTAGTTAGCTATTTTGTGCCTTGCTAATGAAGAAGCTGCCTAACTCACTCAGATAGTGAGACTGTAACATAGATAAGAAATAATAAACACCTGAGTCCGAACACGAAATGCTGTCTCAAGTGCCTTCAATCCTGACCTCGAGATATCCATAATCCTGCATGCATCAGTCCAGCCCCTCCATGCCCTAATCTAGAACAGAGGACAGACAAAGAGAAATCAAAAGTCCATCTCTCTGAGAGGGCAGGATTTTGTGTGGCAGTAAAGCATAGGTGGCATTTTCTGTAATTGCCGTTCCTTTATAAACTTACTCACGGCTATATATGTATTTCTCAAAATTTATTTCAGACCACTCATCCCCAAAAAAGACTTTTTATCCTTAACTGTAAAGAAAAACTTTTATATTTCTACTGGAGAAAAAAGGCTTAAATTAATTGATACTTGATTGAAAATGAAAAATGTTGTTCTGATCTGAATTACCACTTTGGTACTAAAATGTGTCCCTATTACTGGGGCCATTATTAAAAACCACATTTCTTGGCCCCAATTTCCCACCCTCCACTCTGCCCCATGAGAGAGGCCATGTGCATGCAGTCATGTTTAACTGCATCTTTGTTTGAAAAGTGTGCTGGTTATGTGCAGTGTATTACCAGAGGCAGCTTTAATTTAAAACAAATTGGATGAAACTGCCCAGTTTCCATTTTTGCCACTAGGAACCTTCTGGTACTGCTTATTTGAGGATATGATCCCTTTCATGCCTCCTACCCTCACTTACAGAACCGATGAATGCCTGGAAACATGCCACTTGCCTTACTTAAGAGCCAGAGTGGAGCCATGCTGTGCTTATTCACCTTCATTCTACAGAGGCTTTGGTGGACCACAGCATCCCGTTCCTGTGCAGGATCATGGAATAGGAACACAAAATGCCACCCAGACAGAGAGGAGAGCAGTTCTTAAGGGAGTCAGTCTGGCTTGGTTCTGGGAATATTTGCAAATGAACACAGAGTTTATAAAAAATATTATTGTTGTTACGACAGTTTTGGTGTTACCTGTTCTTGTTGCTGCAACACTTCATAGCCTCAGTCATGAGTGAGACTTCACTGTGTAAGAAAAGAATGGTTTGTTCCCTCGTAACTGGAAATCTAAGTTTGTGTTTGGCAGACTCCTTTAGTCCATATTAAAACCTTTTGTTTAAAGTTTGTAAAAGCTTTGAGCACCATTGGTACTACTTTTTGAAAAGCATTTTTTGAATTAAAAAAATGAGCTGTGACTTTTCCATGTGCCCTACTTTACTAACAATTCAACTTTAGATTGAGATAAAGCCGTGAAGATAGCTCCCAGGAGAGTATCAGCTGTGGTTTGACAATATGTTGTCTCTGGCAGAAATATCAACTTTAAAACTTTCTACATATATGATATTCCTATTATATATATATTCCTGCTTCTTCACCTCACCCCTGCCTCCCGGATCATTGTAAATATATACTAATCTAGCTGTTTTTCAGGGATGGTCCACATCCTTGGGGGGCTTTTTAAGCTAGATGACATTTCTGATATGGTTTAGAGCACAGACCCCAGTTGCATTTTCCTTGTAAGAAGAATTTGGAAATTGCTGTAGTAAAGGAGTGGGGTTAAGTGTCAGGAATCATAGTATCATAAAAAAAAAATTAGGTTGAGAGAGATCTCAAAAGGTAACAGCCTCTGACTCAAAACCAGTCTACCATCACAGATACAGAAGTTTTCTCCTGGCTTTATCCAATCAGATTTTAGATGTCTTTAAGTATAGAGAATCTTTAACCTCAGCTCTACAATCATAATGCTAATAAAGGAGGAAAATATAGAGGTTGCATGCCAGCTGTGTTATATTTTGATAATTGAGCAGGTCTATAGGCTGTCACCCCTTCTGTTCTGTTGTAGCTTTACAAATAGTTTATGTCTCAGCTTATGGCAGTTTATAGTTTATGTCTCAGTTTATGGCAGCTCTGTAAGGTGGTTGCACTTTGGCTAATGAGCTTTTTTTCATAATGTGGCTGATTATCTCAGGAGACATAAGCTGAAAGGTCTGCATTACTTCCAGTCTGAAACAAACCCAGGTAACTGCTCTGTTTGTATAGTGAGGTAGTGTACTGGATAGTTATCCATGATTGCTCCTGGACAATGTATACATGATAAAAAGGAGTGGATTTGGGAATGTGAGCCATACTTCTCTGTTCATCTGTCAGTGCTTGGATCAAATTCCTAATCTGATATCCAAAGCAAAGAGAGCTGCAAAATCAGCTAAAGCTACTGCAGTGCTTGTATCAGTCCATTTGATTGTGCATTAATTCTTTAGCCATATGTAAATGTCTGGTGCATGAAGCAAGTGAAGGGTTTCTGTGCAACAATGCTGCTTAATATTGACAGTTTATTCAAGCTATTTGAAGCAGCTGAAAGGCAAGCATGCCAGGCAAACCAGGCCTGACTGCAAAACAATAATTCTGTCTATTTGTCACTGAAATTTGTCTTCCATTTAAAGAAAAATGGAAAGAAGAAATAATGAACTCAGTTCATTAGCTTCTACTCATACAGTATTGAAGGTATCTGGCTTCACATGAAAAAAAATAAAAGAAAAAGAACAGAACAATACTTACAGGATCTTTATTTAAATGATAAGTTAAATACAGGTACAAACTGCTGAATAACTTTCTGCAGGCTTCTGAAATCCTTAAACACACTCCCAGAAAAATTGATATAAAACCTTACTTTTACCCATAGCTTGCAAAGGGAGCTAGAGAGTAATAGCTCTGCTTTCTGGTGCAAACTGGAATGGAGGAATGTTGATTCATACTAGATTTAAAAGGCATTTGGGATGTGCGAAGGTTGACTTCAGCAAGAGCTGACTATCCTCACTTCTGTGTCTTGTTAGGCATGAATATATTTCTGTGTGCCTTTTCCTTCTATCTTAGGAACCGAACTCTGAGGCCTGTGGTTTTTGTTGGGAAATGCGCCTGTCCCCAGGGACTCAGGTGGAGAGCTGCCATGCTGTCCAGGGACCAGACCAGCTGGAGGAAGACCAGAAGCAAATAGTGACAGCACAGAAGCAGCTTGCAATTGAACTGGAAGGTACTGCCATGAATGCTTCTGCCTCAACCCCTCTGCCTGACTCACTGTTGACTACATATGATTACTTGTATAGTCTGATAAAAAGTTATTTTTGGTCAAAATCCTCTTTCTTTCAGAATATAATTATTTCTTGCCTTCAATTCAGTGTTAGCGCAAATAGGACCTAATAATGGTTCATATTTTAAGGCACCACTTTTGAATTAAGAGAATTTTACCTGTATCTTTTGATGGAATATTTATGCAGATTTTCCAGGATTAGAAGGTGCACAGCATGGCATGGACCTTCTTGTCCCTCCAAGTGCCTGGTCTTTGGTTTACTGATATTAGCATTGCTGAGGCTCACCTCCACAGAGAGAGGGTGGCTGATTGCAAGGTGACTGAGACACGGATCACTTTACTTCTGCTGCATCACAGTTCACTTGTTGAAGTGATAATCAAGAAGGCTTTAGACTGAGGGAACACACTCTGTATCCAGGAATTTAGAAGCCAAACACTGTCTTGGACTACAGACATGTTATCTGCAAAAAAACCCTGTCTTAATTTTAATTGCCCTACATATTAGTTCTGTTTCACATCACCACCTTTCTTTGGCCCCTCTATTGTTGCTCTTCCCAAACATTGCATTGTATGCTGGATTTTAAGAACAATAGCTTGCAAATATGTATTTTAGGTAATTTGGGGCTAATATAGCAAATGAAAATAAAACTTTTCCGTCTTATTCACATCAGGGACTTGTGAAAAAGGATGCAAAACAAAAGATAGGGAAAAGGGAAAATTAAAGTTAATAGTGAAGGAGACTATTAATCTAATATCAAAATGAATAAATATGAAATGGCTACTAAAAACAGCAATATGGATTTCGAATGTGTACGGGCCAGGCAAAATAGAGTGAGAAAGGTACACACAGCAGATGAAAAGATCACAGCCAGAGACACCAGACAGAAGCAGAAAACAGAAAAGAGGGTGTCAGAGACTTCATAAACAGCTTTGATAAAAATAGATTCTCTATTTAGTAGACAATCTGTGCAATTTCTTTAACATGAATGAACTATAATAGTATTTTTCAGGTTCTAAATTCCACAAAGTAGATTTGAAATTCTGTAACATTAAAATGCAATTATGTGTGAAAAGAAGGGCAAGAATATTTATCAAAGTAACTTTCTGGGTTTGGTTTGTACAGGGACAAGTCCTTAGTGAATTATGGTGGAGTACATAATATTGAACTTATATATTTTTCTTGTAAGGAATACAAAGTGTTAGAGTCCAGTTTCAGTGCAGCTGGAGAAACCATGCACACACTAAGATGAGGTGGGACCCCTGCATGATGTGTATAGGCAAGGTAGTACAAGAATTCAATGTTTCTTCATAATTTTGGTCTCAGCTGTCAAGGATGATGCTGACTTAGATTACAAGGCAGGCCTGTAACTGATTGTAAAGTGCAAAGAAATTGCTTTACCTGTAAACTGTTCTTCAGCTTTCCTGAAATCAATTTTCTCAACTGCATGCAGTTTGCCTCTGTCATTACCACTATTGCAATTTTGCCTTTTGCTTTAGTTTTTTTCCCTTTGCCTCTATGATTTGCTGTGACATGCAGCTTGAACAGGCAAGGTCTGCACTCTAAGTTGAAAAAAAATTGTCTTTCTTCCTCCATCACATACTACTAATTTTGAGACATTTTAAGCACCAAGTAGAGTCAATACTACTCTCCCCCCCTTTTATTTGTACAGGTGAAAATAATTAATAAGTTCATGTGGAAAAGAAATTACTAAAAATATTGCAGTGAAGAACAAAGAAGGAAAACAGAAGAGGGTGTTAGCCTCAACATAGTAGCAGTAACTAGATGTTTGTTTGGTCACCACATAAACAAATGAATCATACAGCCTAGAGGAAGGACAGACCTTTCTGAAATATTAAGTGCAGTAGAAGAACTTCAGTCTGATTCTTATTTGCAGAACAAAATTGTTATTTTAAGTAAACTTAGACAAATCTTCAACAGCTGTAAACCACTCCCTCGATTTATTTCTTTGTATTGTCTGTATTCTTGATGTCACATAAGAGAAAAAAATAAAAGCTATTTTAGTAAGGATTTAGGAAGAACTTATTAGGAAGAACTTTTTTTCCTGTGCAGGTGACCACACTGTGGCACAGTTCATTCAGGGAAGTTGTAGAGTCTCACTCACTGGAGATATTCAAGAACTGTTAGGACACCATTCCATGCCATGTGCTCTAGAATGACCCTGCTAGAGCAGGGAGGTGGGACCAGATGACCAGATGTAGTCCCTCTCAACCTGATAGTGTAATTCTGTGATATTTAGCATCTATGATACTAAACATCTTCAATCCTAGGATTACAATATTCCATAGGTGTGTAATTCTGATAGTTTTAGTCTGAATAGGTATCTACTGACTCTTTACATGCCCATGTTTTGAATCTGAAGCTAAATCTCATTTAGAACTGTTTTTTTTTTTCTATGTAAGAACAAATCTGATGATCATTTTGCAAGAGATATATAGAAGTGAAGATAAACATTTTTAGGACCTATATTGTGAGGAATTGTGAGGCTCAAATGAAAATGCTATTATTAATAATGATTTTCCTGTTAACAATGTCCTGAGTATTCACTTGGAAAGGAAAAATACAAATTAAAAATACTAGGAAATACCTTATAACATAAGGAGCTATATATGATAAATATTAAACAGGCCCTGTCCAAGTCTTAATTGCTGTACAGAACAGAAATATTATTTTCAGATTTTTCAGCCATTTCTTACAAATCATTCATGTTTGTATAAAGTTAGGATCTCTTACAGTGGTTCACTAAACAACATGAGGATTAAATTCATCAGGAGTAGTATTCATATATACCAGCTTGATTGATACTTTTCTGCTTATAGTTATCAAGTCCAAGTCCCTCCAGTTCCTCTTTGCAGTCATGGAGAAAGAGGATTTTTAAATGCCTGCATCTTGTTGAGTCACTGGAGAAAACCAGTTTGATTTTTACATTGCCTATAGGCTGTTAATAGTTTTCTGAAGAGCACTAAGTCTCTGTCTCTCTCCCTCCTCTTCTTCTTTTTGGTTATTCCTTTAAATAATATAATCCTTATTTCCTACTTGTGCCATTGTACTTCTTCAGCAGCAGTACAGGGTTTACCCTCATAGCCTCAATACTAGCTACAGAGTTCTCTAGCTAAACTAGCTGGACTTTTGGCACTTTCACAGGGCTATGAAGATTTTAAAATCTTATGTTGTCACAATACATATTCAAGAAATAAGATCCATTCTGAAATTCAAGCCACCCTGGCACATATTAATAAAATTCTTCCCAAGTTCCCAATGAAATTGCTTTCTTTGCATCTTAAAAAAATGGAATAAACATTTGCTCAGCCATAAAAAGGTGGAATGAATGCAATTAAGCCATTTAAATATCAATCATTTAGACAAACAAAACACACAAGTGCCCAAGTGTTCAGCCAGTCAATTTTATAACCACAGAGAAAAGAATAAACTAAGAGTATTTTAATGGAAAAGCAAGCTAAGTAGTCTGCTACAACACAGCACTAAGCTTCTTAGGTACACTGTGATTAGACATGGATTGCAGTAAAATAGCTACCTAGAAGCCACAAACTCTGATGGTATTAGTGAGAAGTCCAACTTTCCCACAGCCACATATAGGACAAACAATGGTTGTGAAGGGGGAGTAGTGTTAATACTGAAGCTTAATGGGGCAAGACATGTTCATCAGAGAAGCTGGCTTTTGGATTAGCTCCAAACCCATAAAAATCTGCCCAAGAGCATTTGAAACCTGACACAAAAGATGTCACCATATTTAAAAAATGTAGTGCAATCACTGCATAGTTTTTTGGGCATTTTAGTACCAAGGAATAATGGTAAAGAAACCAGAAAGTGTTTTTTTTTCGGAATCCCCTTGATGTCATCTGCAGCTAATGTACCAAATACCATTTCTGAATGCTTTGCAGCCACAAGGTGACAAAGTAGCTACCAGTGAGATAAGGCTTGTTCTGCTTAGAGTCGTTCTTGCAGTTACAATAGGGAAGTGATAAATTACAGACTACAATGTCTTTCTGGACGAAAGGAAAGGTTCGAGACAGTTACAGCTGAGATTAGCACTTTGGATAAGAGAGTGACAGGAGATGAAAAAAGACCAGAAGCCTGCAAGAAAGATCACAAGATGTAAAAGAAAAGACTCTAAAATATGCTGCTCATACAAATGCAAATGATCATGGAATAATAAACTGAGCACCTGCAGGACAAAATTAAAGCAAGAAAAAAAATTGCAAACTGGATAAATTAGCTGATTTAAAATTACTTGAGTTTTTACTGCGGTCTGTGAATGAAACCTTTTGTTTTCAAACACCGCAAAAAGTGTAAAGTAAAAGAAGGAAGTCCAGGAATGGAGATGACTTTTTTTCCTTCTCTAAGGATCTTAAACATATTCTAAGCAAAACCCACATACTATTAGATTTGGAAATATGTCAAATATGCCTGATTTCTAGAAAGATCCAGAGGCACAAATTGACTAAAATGAATATCAAGGAAATAGCTTCTGAAATAAGCTGTGGAGTGTTTGTAAAGATAGATGCAAGTACTTGGCAGTGAACATTCTGTCTGATATAGTCTACTTGTTCATGGTAACAGCCTCAGTGTCTGCACTGACCCTTTGGGGAGACTCTAATTGCCTTTTCCCTGCAATGTTTTGCTTTTAATATGAAGCTAACTAAAGCCAGCATGTTAATTTTGAAGTTGTGGGAAGTTTCCATATGGAAGGATTGGTCTGTCAGTTACTTTAATATAAATAGTGTAAGTGCTTTGTAACATATCACAATGTTTAGTGCTCCTGGTAATATTCTCAATTGAGTAGTAATACAGTCTTTTAATGAAGTAGAGTCTATCCTCAAATAAGTATATTAACTTGGAAATTTACCTTGAATCTGTGGCTAGTACACTCTTGAGGTATTTCCTAATAAAATGATCAATTTTTCTATGCAGTAATACATTGAGCATTTGTGTGGAAAATCAGATTTTGTAGATGTGTGCTAAATGGAACAATGGAGCTTCAGAGACGTAATCTGCCTTTCTACTTTAAGGATGTCAATGGTTAAGAAGCAGTGTAGACAAAGAAAGAAATTAGGGTTCAACTGCTTTCCTGGCAGGACTAATGCATTATATATTGTGACCAACACAAACTGTGTTGGTTGAGTATACAAACACAGCTTGCTACTTGGTAATAGCAAGTTACTCATTGCTTGGGAGGTTTTGGGGATATATGAATTTGTAAGAAGCTTGCTGCATTTTTTTCAGATCCCCAGGAATGCAAGAAAAAACTGCCATTGAAAAATATAACTTAATTCTCCCTGTTCCAGAGAAGACCTGGTAAATATGACAGTTCACATTCAAAACACATTGGCAAAGAATAAGGCTCCCCCAGTTCTCATCACTTGGTAGGTGGAAGAGTTAAAAATAGGTCATGATTTTTGGATATTGCGATTTGACAGTATCATTGAAGGTAAGATGCACAATACATCTGCTGAATGGAGAAATACCATTCCATTGGGGAAAATCACAGGCTTTGAGACCCGGTCTTTTACATCAGTCTGAAAGTCAGTCTATGGCTGGAGAAATTTCAGGGATTTTGAGTTTTAGTCACATGCCTTAACCACAAAACTTTAAGTGTGTGGTCCTATGGCATCTCATCCCCTTGATGACCTTTTTTACTCTGCTAAACTGGACAGATGAAGATATTGAAAACTTTATTAATGTTAACAACATGCTTTCAAAGGAAGACTGTGACCTTCCAGTTGAATTATAGTAGTGAATATCTCTTCTCCAGATTATTCCATTTAATTTGGTTGGTGTGTGTTCAAACATAACTTGGTCAATATTCTGTGTGCAGCTCTTGGAGATCCCATTTGTAATTATTGCACAGTTTAGTTTGGTGCCTCACAGCTACTCAGAAATATTTTTCTTCAATTAGATAATCTGGTTAATAGGAAAATAGTAAACAATTTTGAACATGGCTGGGCCTGTGTTGAGTAGTCAAGCAATCCTTTGAGTCAAGGCTTGGAAAAAGAAAGGTTTTGATAATTGTTACTAATCTTGTGGACTTCTGCTTGATTTACAAATGGACGTAATGCCAGATGTTGAATTAAGAATAAAGAATAATCACTGGCACTTGCTCAATGACCACCTTGAAAAAATATTGATTGAATTCCAATTGAATTATCGATTCCTTATTGACCTGCCAACAATAGCTTTTCAATTTATTTCTGCACAGACAAAAAAAAAAAAAGGGTGGTTACCTCATGTTGCCTCATGAGATCAAGACTACACATCTCAGACATTAAGCCATAGACTGGGCTTCAGGATTTTTGTCATAGTCTCTGGTTGTTCCTACACTGTTCCAGTAATGAAACAACCTGTCCTGCCAGCTTCCTAAGTGGTGATTTTAATGATAGAGACATTCATAGGATTATCTCAAAATTTTTTATTTTATTCATATTTTGTCCATGTGTCAGCCCGTGAATGTAATTTTTTTTCTACCTGAAATTTGTCACTCTTTCTAAAGTTTCTTGGAACAATAGTTTGTAGATAATGCCTTTGAACTCTAAATCCAACTTCTTGGGAAGTTTAGCAAGGCCTAGAAGACATAAGTGCAAATGGGAAAAAAAGATGGGATTCCAGGAAACTTTATAACATTTAGTGGTATTTTGGGACCTAAGCATTCATGTTAGAAATACAATCTATTTCTTGGATATTCATGTTAAAATTAGTAATGAACTCAGAACTGATGGGAGTTGTTCAGTGTGCAGGAGTCTTTAAGGTTATAAAGTCAGAATGCTTGATTACAAAGAAATAAAAAGTGTTCTTACATGAAAATGATTTTGTTTACAGGCAGTGAAAAATGTAAGGTTTCCTTTAGCTCTGCACAGATTGTTGAGCATTTATCAGGTTTGCCTACATGTATATTTATACTTAAACTTTGCAGCAGCAACTATGTAATTTATAGCAAAACATAATAGGAATGGCAAAAGAAACTTTGGAAAACAAAAGTAACTCTGTATGTTTCTATATATCTCCTCAATTAGCTACAACCCGTATAAAACAGCCGCAGCAATTCTGCTTCTTTACTGCAATGAGGATGCTCTGGACTTATGTTGCTTCTGCCCAAGATGATTTAAAGTTTATTGATTTATTTCTGTAATTTCATGCTGGGAATAGACTTTATATCAGTGTTTGGGAATGTGTTGGGTAGTTGTGAAAATATTCTTCCCCCACCGCTTCCTTGCTTGAATATGTAACACCATTAGAGGCTGTAAAACAGAGGACTGTGCTAGACAGTAAAAGACAGTTTTATGGAAAGGGGACAGCACCAGATACAAGCTGTGAAGGCCGCCTTGTATCTGTCTTCTGCTCCTGCTATAAAACTAACTGCCTTTTCCAAGGGTGAGAAGTAATTCACAGTCCTTACAATAGATTAATTTCTACTGACTCTAGAATTTTCTTATAAAAGACATTTCTAAAAGAAATCATTACTACCTCTCTGGGTAACATGATTTGTTCCTAATCAGTATTTTGTGATACAAAAAGTGGATGTTCAGATATTCTTCTATATCCAGAAAGAAATTTCCCAGTTAATGAATCACAGAACAAGTCATTCAACAGGATAATTAGCCAGGTAATAATTACATTAATTTAAATAAAATAGAAAGGGCATTGTACCTTCAGTTAAATTGCAATTCACTTGCACAAACCATTTCCTGCACTAAGGAAAGAGCCAATATTTGCATTTGAACTTGCTGGATGAAGGATTGGTTTATAATTACACTATTTAACATATGCAGATTAGACTACAGAAGATTCTGTATTGAAATTCAATGAGGAGAATGAAAATTCCATGTCTTAATATACAATCTGACCATATGATTACAAATGTTTCTCTGTATGACAAAAATAGATCTTAATCACTTTAAAGCCTTGAATAATCTAAAGCATTACTCCAGCAGAGGGGCTAGCCAACAAATCATCACTTGTCTCAAAAAGATGTGGAGCACTCTTAGCCTCTTAACACTACTGAGTAATGTCATTAGCTGAGAGCTTTTCACTCTGAAAGTCAGAGGTAAAGCCCTTACTTTATTTATGTGCACCCTTCAGTTCTTACATGACAGACTGAGCAGGAAGCATCTGAAGTTGATAGATTCTGACCCTGGTAGGATGGAGACTAAGCTAATAGCACTGAGCTAATCTAGAGAGCTACAGCCAAGCTGATGGGAACCATGACAAGAGCATTGTGTTACCACTGTGAATAACTGAACAACTAATTTTCCTCCACAGACACAACAAAAGAGTGCTTATCGTAAAATTGCCCAGGGATGAATTGGCAACCTCCCCAAAAATCAAATGCTTATGGGTCAGATTCCTTCATGCATAGCTCCACATCAGTGCTAGGCAGTGTTCTTTGGAATCTTATCTCCCCAAAGAAACAGCAGCAAAGTCTTTAATACTTCTGTATGGTGTTCTGCATTCAGAGCTTAAAAATTCCCACAGGGTCAGATGTGATCAGGAAAGGCTTATCTACACTGTGCCTGGTTCGATACCTGCTGGCTTGCTAATTTTCAAGGAACTAAATGCCCATTTGGACTCCTTGTTATTTACTTTAATTGCAATACATTCAACATTATCTGGGATCTCCTGTGCCTACTCAAAAACACATTAGTTGCAGCCATTTCATTTTTTTTTACCATCTGTTAATACTGCAAGACTTTTGTCCTAGGGCCTGCATCACAGGCAAGATGGCACTGATACCTGTTATTATCCTTCCTCAGCACATGCCTCACAGCTGACTATGCAAGGCATAGAAAGGCCTCTTTTATTTGTGTGATTTTTTGGCTCAAATCCCTTATGCTAAACTTTCAGTGCACTGTGTCTGTGTCAAGCTGAAACTTTCTTGAAAAATGTTAGGGGAAATTTTCAAGCTGTGTGCAAGAGCAAAACTAGGAGAATTTTATTATTTTGCTCATTTAAAAAAAAACCCTTTTGTGTATTTTTCCTCTAGTTGCTCTAGTTCACCTAGCCTTTGGAGAAGAACTTGAAAACTAGAGATGCAAAGGGCTTTGTTGTGTAAGAGATCATGGACTTCAGCTGAATCGCTTAAGTCTTTCAAATTTGCAATTTGCACATGTTATGTAGAGACCTGCTAAAACCTTGCAGTCAAACCACTTTATGCTTTGGGTATCCTGTTGAGGTGTCCTGTTGAGGTGTCCTGTTGTCACATTTTCTCTGCTGCACCTGGCTGAACCTGGACCAGATCCTAGACGTATTTTCTGTGAGTTGCCAAAGACCCCCTTTCCAGGATCAGAGGTCTGGAAGCATCCCCTTCTGTTATTGAGTTTTGCTCCAGTTATTTCAGGTAACATGTTCATATAAGTTCCTTAACTAACCATTATTAATGTTCTTTAAAACAACTTAAACCTAGGATTTTTTGGGTCTTTGATGCTGCTATTTGAAGCAAATACCTCTTATGGGTAAAAATTCTTTTTTTTACCAACCTTCATAGATTCATAATTGGTTTATTCCGCCTTTTTTTTTTTGTGTGTGTGTTTGTGGTTTTGTTTGTGTCTGTGGTTTTGTTTTTGTTTTTGTGTTTTTGTTTTTTTGTTTTTGTTTTATATGAAGTATGCTTCAGTGTAAATCTCTTTTTGCACCTGTTTTTTTTCCATTTGATAGATTCTCCATGTGCTTTTTGTCTGAGTATCTCCTGTGCATCATTCCCAGCCCAAAACTATATTTTCTGCACACAGGTATGACAGAGAAGAACTTCAGATTGTCTGTCTGTGTCATATAGTATTCAGCATTTTTCCTATGATTTCAATGATGGAAGAAGAAGTATACATATTAAGCAGAAATTTGACAGTAGGGAAAAAAGAAACTTCTGTAATACATTATCCAAGGAGAATGTGCCATCTTGACTGTAGGAGATTGCAAAAGAATTTTTGTTTTCAATATTTGTCAATTAGGAATTATGTATCCCAGATCTGAATAGATTTGGGAGAGGTGGGATTGACATGAATTTCAGATAGCTATTGCTGGCTAATTAATAGTGATGTCTTTTTTATGTTCCTAAAATAATACCCTTCCTCTCAGTGTTAGGTGTCTTCATCTCATCCCTTTTATTCACTTATTGCCATTATTTCAGATATTTTCTTAATATCCTTAGCTTACGGAATGATATACAGATCCTTTTATGTCTCCCTATTTTGTGTGACTAGAAACTGTATTAGCACACTCCCTGCTTTTACATTGAGATGACTAAGAAAAATATTAAATAAGATCAAACCAAGACAAACCATCAAGAAACTCTGCTGTATTAAAATACATCTAAATTGAATACATGGTCTGTTTTATGTTCTTTGTTTTTTTTTTTTTCCTTAATATGTTCCTTCTAACAGCATTACAGTTTTTGTACAAGTGCTACATTTTTTCCTATGTAACTGATAATTTCTCATATGGTGCTGTACTTTGCTGTAATCCAAACAGACTTATAAGCTTCTTTCCTCTTGTGTAGAAAAGCAGTTGTTTTTTTAAGTGAAAGTGTCAGGATATGTTACGTTCCGCTCAGACCATGTTTTCCTTGTTCCCGGGACCCCTGTGACACTCATCAAGAAAAGCCTGGACCCCTCCTTCATGCCCCAACGGGGTTGGTGGAGAGCCAAGAAGTCCTCCCTGTCAAGAGCCTAGAAAAACCCCTGACATTTCCTGTTCACTCTCTTTCCCTTCTCTTTCCCCACTCTTCCCTCTCAGACCATGGAATAAAAGAGCTGGAACAACTACATCGGGGGAGAGCCTCTTTTCAACCTTTGCCCATCTCCTGATGTTTCCCCCCTCTCAAGGCCTCATATTTCTGGGCTAGTCTGATAATTTAGGGGCTGAGAGAGAGGGGGAAACCACAAAGATAGTCTTACCAGATCTATTTGGTAAATCTACCTAATAGTCTGCCTTTTGCATTTTGATTTTCTGCCTCTTCTTTTCAAAGTTAATCTTTCCTCTGAAATCTGTATGGCTTCCTTTCTGCACCACTGAAGTAAGCATAACAAGTCTCCCCTTCTGCATCTTTTAGCTATCCCCTGTAACTGTAGGGATTTCTATATAATGGCTCTCTACTACTGATGCCAGCTTTTTGTATACATCAAGCCAAATTAGGCAACGTATTAATTCATTTGTTATCATTTTCAGAACTCTCATAATGATGAACCTCCTCCCTATGAAAGCCTTAGTCTCTGACATCTTGAATGAAGAAATCTCATTTTATTTTGTTATTACTGCTAGGCAGTCTTTCTGTGTTATATTGATTTGGGTCTCTCCAAATCTTTGCTCCACAGCTGCCAAGCTTTTTCTTCCTATTCCCCTCCCTTCTTTTTTTTTGTATGGCTGACAAATATTTTATTTATATTTTTAAAATCTAATTTGTAATGTGCATGTCAGTCTGAATTTTGTACCCTTTCATATTATTGCCTGTGCAATCTTAGTTCTGTCTTTACTGATCAGTGTTTTTTTCTTCATTCTTTGTCAACCCTTCATTTTTTCTTATTTTACTTGATGTTTTGCATACTATGATGTTTTGCTCATCTGTTTTTTATCTGTTTTTTATAATATTCTCATTAATTACTGCCATGAAATCTGAAATCTGAAAAAATAGCACCATCTGATAAAAAGGCATTTGTAATAAAAGATATTCCACTGTGTACTATGAATTTCCCAAAGTATGTTTAAAAGGTGCACTAACAAAGCTGAAGTGCTGCTTTTCTACATGTCATTGCAGAAGAGAAAAGTATTTTCAAGTTTCTCACATACTGCTGTTTTATTTTTGAATATACCTCTTCTGTTCATTAAAAAAGTGAATATTTTCTTATTCAAAATTATATTGAAGGGCATCAAATTTTGTTCAAAGGAAAGAAGAAAGAAGCAGAAATATTCTGAACTAATTTTTCATTTACTCCCTTGCAGTCAGAAAATCTCACTTAAAAGACCACACCAATTTTCTGTTTCCTCTACAGATGAGCACTGTGTGTGTACAGATGAACTGTAAGGGGACACATGACTCCTTAATCTTATTGTGGATGGCTGGCAACCTACCAGACTCTAAATGTTGGTATTATAAAGGTTTGTATTTCTTTATCATCAAGGCTCTGTAATGTAATATGGCTGTGTTTTGTGACCTGACTGGTGAGCCAGAAAATTCCACAAAAACTGTTTCAAAGCCAGATTAGCTGTTTCAGAGTATCAGTAGTGGACAGGCAATACTAAACAATTAGTTAAAGATGCTAAATGAAATGCACCCCACTGGCAAGAAATGAATCTGGGGCTTAAAAAAAAATACTTTGAAAATGTGGAATGGTATAAGATTGTCAGAAATAAAAGCTGAATGCAAGTGTATTTTCCTGTTAGATAATGTACTGTATAAGCTCTCAGTCTTTATAAACTTCTAAATCTAAATGAAAAAATGCTTAAAATTAGCAGTATTTCAAAACTATTGTTTTCAATACATAGGAACTCATAAATAAAATCAAATTACTATTACATATTAAACTGTGACCATGCTTAAAATTACAGAGGGTAACACTATTTCAGCTTAATCAACACTTTTATTCTATTTTCACTATGCTGCTTAATTGCTTAATTAAGGCTTCTATTAGTATTATAGAAAGACAGATAATTTCACTAAATGCTTGTATACTTTAGTATAAACATTAAAAATTACATTTAATTATTTTCTTTTAAATTTTTTTTTGTTTGTTTGATAAATACAGCAAAACTATGGCTTCAGTTTGGGAAGGATTTCAGATTTGTCTTCAGATTGACTTCACTGTGTGTTAAATATGTACTTGAAAGTTAGCTAATGAAAAATATTTTGCTAATAGATGGATGGGAAAAGATTGATACTGTGAATTAATCATCGAAGCTAGCATCTTATGATTATGTGCCAATGTTCACTATTGCAGTACCTGCTCACCTTCTACACCCAACTGATGGCAGGCCTGAAGGCTCAAGGGTGATGTTTAACATCGTCCTTTCAGGAATAAAGCTCTTGAAGTCATGGGCACTAGATGTTTACTCTAAAAATGTGAGTAATTTGGTTTTATTATTGCTGATGTTGATTTAGCTTTATTGGCTGGATGGCTAGAGTTTTTCTGTAGGAAGAGTGTTATTGCTATGACTATCATTTTTTTAGAGAAAAGGACATAGAATAAGCACCTTCTCTACTTAATTGTGCAGCTCTTTCCAAGTCACTGGCTCTTTCTTATCCTTTGGCTGCTTCAGGCACAAAAGTGGATCAAATCAAATTCTTTTAAAATAAGTGAATGTATTAAAGTTAAGCCACCATGGATAAATGGATAGAATAAAATGTAGTATGTGAAGGCTGCATTATTTAATGTGGATTCATTTCTGGGCCATGACTTTCAAGAAGACACTTGAGGCTTCAGTAATGTTTGGATAGGTTTTGAGTACTGTATAAAACCATGTATTTCCTCTTCTAATTCCTCAGGAAACCATAGGATCATACTGGCATGTCACAACAGCCATTTATTTCTTATTTATCAGTGCATATTTTCTTGTATTGAATTACTTGTACTTTTATCTCATTTCACAAATTAATTTCTGAGATGCAGACTAAACATGATTGCTCTTAGTGACTATTTACTCCTGCAAAATTCCTTGAGCTTTCCTATCCCAAGAGGCAAACAGAAGTGATGTTAATATGCATTCAGGAATAATATTACCTGTAGTTTTCTAAAATGCTGCTTTTTAACATGGCCAAGTTTCTGGGTGATTAACTGTGAAATTACTGCTTTTTTAGAAAAATCTAAATTGCTGATCGCTTATCTGAAAGATTGTTTGGCCTTTGTATTTTACTACTTGCTAAGTGACACAGAAACAAATATCAATGTGGAAAACTATCTTGTTTCTAAACATCAAATGAAATATTTTAGGATGGTGGGCTTGCACAGTGAGAATATATCCTTCAGGATGGAGAGAGAGACACTGTCAGCACTTAAGGGACAAAGGACTCCATTCTTTTCCTTCTCTATTCTGTAGTTGTCTGGTTTTATGCCTACCAAGGTCCTGAGCACCCTAGAGCTAGAGCTCCCACTTCTTCAAATATTTTGTATTCTTTTATATTGAAGAATACTAGAAGCCAATATCCTTGCTTTACTCAAAGCGAAGCTTTCTATGCCAAAGCATCCTTGCAAGGTGTGAGTGAATTGGATTGAGCCAACTCTAACAACACTGGCATGTTTAATCCCAAATTAAGAACAAAAAGGTTCATGTAAAACAAAATTCAACAAAATTGTTAATGCAAAATTACGTTCCTCAAAGAATATTCCTATTCTGACTTAGCTTACCTTTGCATGCTTACCTGAGTTGAGTTCAGAAAAGGGTGGAATTTTCTTGCAAGATGACGTGTCTCTATTAAAATATCAATTGCAAAATCCTGCTGACAGTATGTGCTTTCAGTACATACTATTGTCTTCAGGAACTCAGTATTACTTTCATGGCATTTTAAAACCTACTCCAATACATTAGGCTGAACAGTGTTAGCAGAAGTATGGATTACATTTCTATAAAATATATTAATACAAAATGTTGAAACTTGTTACTATGTGGTGAGCCAAACTATGGTTCCTCGAAGGTCAGTGGGTAATTCTTATCAATTACTTGAAGGAATTCACCAGACAACATCATTAATATTAAGACTTTCCTTTAATTACACCAATATTACAAATCATTAATTTTATATTAATTTACCAAAAACCATCACTCAAAATTAAAATTTTGAAGTCTGACTTTTTAGTCAGACTTTAGTCCATTAACAGTCATTGCTCAAGTGAGTGTCTAAATAATGACTTATTGGCACAGCTAATTCCTCCACCCCAGGATCAGTGATTCACAGAGTAGATGATCTACCTTCTGATAATGTGCCTTGGCCCATGGTTGGAATCAAACCCAGTTTGCATCCAAACTGCTGGAATCTAAGCCACCTAGAAAAGAGCAGCTATGTGGTGAGAAATGGAATAAGAGAGGTGACAAAGCTTTGATTCCTGGTTGCCACCAGCAAGAATTGAAGCATGCCTTTGTCCACATGAATCAGGCCTCTCACTGTACCTCCAGCATTGCTCCGATGGGGCATGAAAGGAAGGGCTCTTCTTACCCCAGTGTGAAACCTGTAGGCTGAGAGCATTAGTTATGGACATTTTCTGGAGGGAAGCATATGGTATGCAGACCAAGTCTTCTGTCACACTTCAATTCTCTCATGTACCAAGGGCATTTAAATATAGGAAGTTTTTTCTCATGCTAGTCTTGAATTTTTTCATACTTAGTTATTTAGCAGTCAGCTGAGACTAAAAGTTCTTCAGGGCTTCAGGAGATGATAAAGACCCTAACAATACCAGGACAATACACTTTTTAGAGGAAAACACTGTTGGGTTTTCTTTTTTTTCCATTGAATTCTGTCTCTGAAATGGAGGAACATTGTCTAAAGACCATAAACATATACAAAACCTCATATTTCTAAAATGAACCACAAAAGTCTATTGCAATAGTTAAACCGAAATAAGCTTTTTTTCCTCTTTTATCTTGACATCTGGTCCCATCCAGGTTAAAACAGATATATTTCTCAGAAGTGTGTGAATATAGGTTCAGTACTTTTTTATGTCATGTGATCTGCCTCAAACAGTAACTAATTCAGCAAGTCCTGCTGTACAGGCATCAGACTGCAAGATCACTGGAATCTCTTCTGGCCTTGTAATGAATGAATGTATGCTTTAATGCCAGGAATAAGCTATTAATTTGGACTACTTCTCTGAACATCCTTTGTCTCTTTACCTGACTAAAACAGTGAAAATGTCTCTTTAATCTGAAGACCAGGAAAACATGGTCAGGACTGCAGAGTAGTAATCAATATGGATGTGTATTATTACCCTTTCCCCTTGGCAGGCTGTATCAAATTAATTGAAGATGTTTAAAAGTATTCCCAAATATTCTCCGAATAATTTATGAAAATTCTTTCCTTGGAAAGTTCTGCTTTAAGCAGGAAAAAAATCTACACCATTGGAAGTTCAATGCTATGAAAACATCAGTTTTCTTGATGAATTTGTAGTTCAGAATTGAGTCTTGGTGTGAGTCTTCAATTCTGACAGTACATGTGACTTTAGCTAGATACCGGGATATAGGAAGTGAGTAAACACAAAGTGGTGGAAATTATCTTGATCTCTTCTGTTCTGTGTGCTAAGACAAATAATAGTAGCACTTAAATATAGCTGCCAAAGCTATATTTAAGTACAAGAAAAAAACCAACAAAAAACCAAAACAGCAGTCTCTAAATTGAAGAATCATTGATCATTGTGGGCTGAAGTAAATTTGCTGGTATTAAAGTCTCTTGGAATGGGATGTCAAAGATTAAAACAAATAACTTAGGCCTTTCTTTGAAGAGCTTGCCAGCCATATAGAAGGTTTAAGAAAGGTCTTGGGATGCACACAAAATTTGTATTTGTCTCAATATCAAATGCGCGTGAAAAGACATTGTATGTATATGAAGAGAGATAGAAGAGCAAGTGTGGAGTTAGATCCTTGTAACCATTTTTCTTCACCTTATTATCTAAGTAGTCTTGAGTTGGCTGTCAGGTAAAAAACCTGCTAAAAAGATAATGCAGATATGCAGCAGCTGGTGCACAGGGAGACATGAAAACAAATATTAGAAAGTGTGCAAAAAGCCTCCTTAAAAGCTTTTCTATCTCCTGAGGTTTTAAGAAGAGAATAAATTCAAGTGCCTCTCCACCCTGTAAACATAGGAGAAAATAGTGGAAAATAGTTACATCTAATGCATTTTGGTATTGTACATCATGTTAGTGTCTTTTAAAAAGCTGATGGCAAATTTCATAGATTTTTACAACAGTGCCTATGGTTTTCTGTGAGACTGAATTTAGGATTTCTTTTAATACTTTTTTTTTGTTTTGGGTTGGTTTTTTTTTTTTTTTGTTTATAAGGAAGGAAAGGACAAAGACTTGTGTTCTACATTTTCTCCTTAAATGCTGTACAAACTGTTGGTTTAATTTCTGTATCTGGTCTCACCAGGGAAATGCATTTCTTAATAAACATTCTTGTTTTCTTACCTCAGAGGAGCTGACCTTTTGAGCCTAACAGCACTTTTATGTTATTGTAATTTTCTAGCTTTGAATGAAATCATTACTTCCTTGCTTTGGACAGATTGTCAGGGTTTGTTTTATAGTCCACAACATCATTTTTTCCCTATGTGACTTAAATGACTTTCCCCTCACAAGGCAGCATATACCTCTATAGCTCTTTATATGCATTTAAAATGGAAATTGGTCAGCATGTACTAGGAGAAGAGGGGATATAAAGCCACAAAGAGTTCAACTCTGCTTATTACAGCAGAAATCTTTATTTGCAGGAAGTCGGTCCACTCATTTGTTTTACAAGTGAAGGCTACTTTAGGAATCTTTGACCAGAATATGTGTGAGAAATACTCAAATAACAATTTTCAGTTTTCTGTTGGTCCAGCAAGGGTTGCCAAAGGCTACATCAATTTGTGTTTTTGTAGTCTATCCTGCAAGGTTTCAAGCTTAACTTTATGATGTTGAAGAGTTTTGAAAATCCTTGAAAAAGTTCTTGGAAACCTTTAATTTATATCTAGGAGTACTTAATATAGAAGGCTTGCAACGCTTACAATAATTTGCCCTTCTTCCCACTTGAATGAATCTATGCAATTTTCTTTAATTCCTGATACAACCTCAGTAGACAAACTCATTTCCCTCTAAGGGATCTTGCTAGCCTAGAGTTCATATAACTTGAGAAACACAGATTGCTTCAAATTATGTCCTTATGAACATTAACAGTCATTTTGTGGTGATACAGTGCAGTCTCCCTCTTCCATTTAATACATCTGGAGTGAATAATTAGCCATCATGAGTTTTTATTAACTTTAATAGCAATGTTTTCCTCTCTTATTTCGTTGTAATCTTTTAATTGGTGTCTCTTTCTGCCTAGAATTTTTACTTCACGCACTAGAATTCATATATCCGTAAAGAAGTGCTGAATCCACTAAATGCTATTGCAGAGGGTATATGATTCTTGGGTCTCTATTTTTCTGTTGGTTTATCTAGTTTTGATATCTGATTGAACCTTTCTTCTTGTGTATTCATTTTTCTAAAAAAAACATCTTGCAGGGGCTTTTAAAATATACCTTATATTTGAACTTCCAAATATAGGACATTATGTTCACTGACTTTTTTACCCACATCATTATTCCTGCTTGCAAAGAAATGTTCTGAAGCAGGTGCAATTTTCCTCACATACAGGAAGAATGAGATGATACATTGCTCTTCCCTTAAACCTATTTTTGGATGTGTATAATTGCATCTACCTTGAAAAACAGATTGGTTTTTTTTTCAAACGAGTATTTTGTTAACCTTCAAAAGATAGAAAGAATGCTTGAAAAGAAATTGAAGTTGTAAGTTATATCTTCAATTCTGTGATTAATTTTTGATCAAATCTTCCTATAGTACTAAGAACAGTTTGTAAATTATGATCTCATTATAAGTAAGGTTGAAATATTTAATGTCACCCAGTGCATTTCTTTAAAAAGCACTGCACTTAGTAACTATTGTAATTATGCCAGGAGACATAAGAGAAGAGATTAGTGCAACAAGTGACCTAGCTTTAATAATGTCATAAGAATTTGTAATTGCAAAATTATCCACTGTGGTATGAATGTTCACTAAAACAATATTCAGGTCACTCATCATTTGTGTCACTTCATGAAGTAAGCAATTATTTTTTCCAGTGTACAAATATCAAGTCCATTAATTTTAATAAGTCCCTCACTTACAATCCTGAGAGCTGTATATTTAAGCATAGTAAAAAATGCCTTCAGCTATGACTGAAAAACATAAAAAAAAACCAAACCAGTGTTTGACTGCCAGCTTTCTAAATCTTGGTACTGGCTATACCTAGAAACATTTAGAGGTCAAGTTTGAGTTAAGAACTCGGAACAGCAGAAAAATGCCTGTGACCTACTCTAAAATAGATATTGATAATATGTCCCAGATTTCTTTCTTTCCAGATAGATTATGTGCATCTATGTCTGTCCATCCATCCATCCACCCATCCATGTTAATCTATCTCACAGTATTTTAATAGTGTATCTTCAAGACTTAGGTCAACCTGAAAATTAAAAAGAACCCCAAAACATAACAAACTGAATGAAAATGAAAAACTTGACCATAATCTGTGTGGGGGACTTTTTTCTGTCCTGTAGGAAATGTTATTATTCAGAAGGTTGAGGAACAGGTCTGGTTCTTTTGTTCTCTTAACTGAACTGAGCTATTGTCAAAATGAACAAAAACCCCATATTTGCCCTGTGGATAAATCAGCTGCAACATCAGCTTTCCTTTGAGTTCCCTGGTGTTTTCTGTCAATGTCTACATCTGGGGGAACCTGTTGGACTGACTCAAAAAAGAGTGCATGGTGCTTCTCCAGATCAAATAATGGTTAAGGTGTTATTATAACAGATGGAATTTACCAGGTATTTTGTATTCCTTGCCTTTTTTTCTGTTTGATGTTTACCTTCACATGTTGTTTGTTACTGTAATTTTCATTCAAAGTCTTGAGAATAGGGAATTCTTAAACACATGTGAATTGAGCCAGGCACATTGAATATTTTGTCTAGGTACGCTGTGTAGACAAGCAATAACATCTGTATTGTGAAATCTCAATGAAAGAGGGCTTAAAAAACCAATATATGCTAGGCTTGAAAACTGGAGATGCTTCAAGGTTATATTGCCCAAGTATTATCCTATTAAAAACTACATTCAGTGTGAGAAGAGAATAATTATGTACAAATATTTTCCTTCACTGAAAAGTCTCCACCAGCTAGTACTATTGTGCTAGATAAAGGTGCAATTCCTCTTGCCCAATTTAGACTCTGTAATAGGTGTCTGGTGTAAGAAAGTCACATAGACTCTGTACAGCTGAGAGAAGTTGAGATAGAGGAGAAACTTTAGAGAATAACTCATGTACCTTAGACAGCTTGAAATGAATTGCTTCTGAAAACACAACACATCTTTCTTTCAAGTAACTGTAATGGAAGCCTCAATTTCTCCTTATTGAGTCTGTATAGTCATCCTGCTGACCACTGGGCTTAGACTAACTTTCAGGTAGCTGGTACATCCAGTGAACACCACCTGTGTTATCTTTAGCCCAGAAATGCAGTATCCTTCAACATGCTTGAAGAAGTAGCATCAGCCAGCAAGCAGACTAGAGATCTTGAATCTTACAAGAGAAGTCTCTCTTGCCCTTCCTAAATAGCTCCTTACAAAAACTCTAGCCATGAGTTTCAAAAATGTTTAAACAAAGGTATGAAATTTTCAACAATTTATGTGAAAACAGTTAGGCAAGGACTGAACTTTGCTGAAAACGTAATTCATGATGCTCATACTGCACATCTGATGACTTTTTTTGGAGACTGCAGAGGTGGTTTTTCAACCTCATCTGCTTACTTCTCACTTCCTTAATCTGTAAATTCTGCCTAGTGGGATTTTCTAGGGGTGGGAAAATAAAACATGTCGTCATACTAAACACAGGCTTAAACATTCTCCAGTATTGTTAGCTGTTGAGAGCAGTAAGATACCCTGCACTGAGTTGTCAGGAAAAATAGTTTTAGAAGCATTACCTAGAGCAATGACTTGTCCTTTCCCAACTACTAATACCAAAGGTACTGTCTTTGCTAGCATTTCTAAGGTGCAATTTACATGCTGTTGCTGTTTTTTGTTGCAACCTGGGCCTAATTTGTTTTGTGATCAAAACAAATATATTTTATATTTCACTTCCATTACCTCTTATTTTACAGTTTGTTTTGCAGGTTTTGTCATTGCTAAAATATTCAGGGGAGAGAAGGTGACCTAATGGAAGCCTTTTGGTCCCTGCAAGTGGGTTACAAGAGAGTTGGAGAGGAATTTTTTATGAGGGCATGTAGAGACAGGACAAGGTAAATGGCTCTAAACTGGCAGAGAGTAGGTTTAGATTAGATATAAGAAAGAAATCCTTTACTCTGAGGGTGGTGAGGTACTGGAACAGGTTGCCCAGAGAAGCTGTGGATGCTCCACCCCTGAAAGTGTTAAATGCCAGCTTGGGTGGGGTTTTGAGCAATATGGTCTAGTCAAAAGTGCCCTTGCCTTTGGAACTGGATATCTTTAAGTCACTTCCAACCCAAACCATTCTACAGCTCTATGATTTAGATATTTTAACTAAGCTCTAAATTATTTTTATACTTCTAACGCTATTCCTCTGTAATGATCACTCACTAAAAGACTACCACAGATCCCTTAATATCCAGAGTGGCTAATTTTCTATATTATAAGTGGAAATACTACATAGCTTAATTCAGATGATAATAAGTAAGATAACATACTATGTTCCAGTGAAATGACTGTATATAATATGTTGTAATAATTGTATCCTGCTGTTAAATTATGTAAAAGACATAAATTAAATTTCTTATATCCTGATGAAATTACTTACAAAAAGAATTTGTTTAAATTAAGAAATTTCCATGGTTTATATATTTAATGAATAGAGTGTAGAAAACTGATGTTACTACAGTTCTCTGTGTTTGACTTGTACTGATGTAAAGCAAATTAATTCCTGGTATAGTGCCATTAATTTAATGGGAGTTACATAACAGATATGAACTCATTTAGTTATTCCTAGCACCATCTGGAAATCTATAATGCCACAGCAATGTTTCACTTGCTAAGACATGCTCATCCTTTTTGTTTAGTATGGAAAGACAGGGATTAAAAATTGGAGATCATTTTAGCTTCCTCTATATAATCTTAAATATTGGTGTAGGCTTTGTTATGTTTAGATGACGAGATGTAAATTTAAACAATATTTAAATAAACATAATAGTGCAATCAGGAAGGGACCAAATAGGCCTCAGGAGGCAAAACATTTTCATGAACATAAACATAACTTTTTTTAAGGGAGTGGATCTATAGAAGCAACATTTATTTTGGTGTATGCAGATAGTTGTCTCTGCCTGTCCTTCCTGACACAAACTTGTATCTCTGTTTTAGTGATGGCATGTTGAAATCTCACTCCTAGGAACAGAATAGATCTATATCACAAAGTTCAGCTCAATTCTATCATGGCTTACAACACTGGAAAATTATGCCAGAAATGTCAGAAAATTCTTATTATCTTCTGTTGGTTTAAGAAGTTGTGTTGTTTGTTCTCATTATTTTTATTGTCATTGTGTCCAGAAATGTATTTTTAAGTGATAAGAAGTCCTTGTCTAGTTTTGAAACCATGCTTTATCCTTGTGGAAACATAAAATGACAGCCTAAGCTATTTCCTTTTTTCTCAGCCTCCTCCAGACAGGAATTATGCTTGTAATGACTTCTGATTTCTTGTTTTCTGTTCAGAAATGTACTGAATATACCCAGTCAAAACCTCAGGTAGCTCAAGACCAAAGATCCAGAAACAACAAGAATATCAACAAAGCTGTAACTACCCAGCATTTGGAGATATTTGCATTCTATGTGTACATCTTTATGACTGTGTAACAGGTAGCTCTGTATTACACACAGTGACAGCACTCCAGAGCTGGTGAATTTAAAAAAAAATCAATGAACAAGTGTAATTGATTAATTATCACACCCCAACTTTAATGTGACATCTTTAAGACAGCATATTAAGAAACTACATGCAGGTGCAGAGTACAAGTGTACGTGTTGTCCCACCTGGAAAACTGATACTTCCATGCTTTAAGTATCTTGTTGGTGTTTCCCATGCAGAGAGCGTGGCTGGTCTGGGCAGCATGCCCAGCAGGGCCCTCATGCCATGAACCCCTGAGACAGCAGCCCCCGAGGGGGGAGCCGCTGTGCTCACTGGCAGCCCGGGCAGCGATGGAGCGCGGCGCCGGCAGCACCATCCTCATCTTCAGTCTCCTGGAGCCACACAAAGCAGGGCTAGAATTTTTGTTAAACCTAACGGCTTCGCTGAAATACAAATATTGAGGTGAGTTAGTAAGTGTTTACCATAAATTCACTGGTAATGTAATTTCATAACTTTGCCTGAAGGTTCCTATCCTTAGGGGTTCATTTTTTGCCTATTAAGCCCTCATTATTAGTGTCTGGTTTGTATTTACAAAACCAACAGTATTCATCAAAATGGTTCACCTTTGAAATGAAATGGAAATGCTGTGTAGTTCACTGAAACTTACCACCTAGAAAAATTTATATACAGAAATCTTTAGTAATTATAGTTTATTTTTATTCAGACAGGACACAGTTAAGGAAAGAAAATATTTTTTTCAATGAATTTTTAATTTAAGTTGATTATGTAGCTATCTGATGCTAGGATAATGAAGTTAGATAGTCCCATAGATGTGTGTATTTATATAAAGAAAGAATTCATGCAGCATAAACCAGATAATTTATCTTTGTTGCAGTCAGCTTGGTAGACATGTTGCCTCTGGAATGCTAATACCCACCAATTTTTATGTAGTGAAAATGGAATACATTGTATTTAGAAATACTCAGAAGGCAAATTTCTTTTCAAGGACAGTAAAAGCATCAAAATGTCTAAGGGGTCACTTATAGCATAAAAAATGCTAACTCCCCGCCCCAGACTGATAAGCAAAAAAACGCCTCTAACCAAAATATCATCTTTAAAACTGAGTTCTTTACAAGATATTATGAAAAATATCAATGGATCCAATGAATCAGGAAAAGTGCATTTAGATGTAAGGATGTAAAAATAAATCCAAATAATAAAGGAGGAAGGAACTGAAAAGCAAATCTGAATTTTAAAACAGATTCTGGTAAGTGCATCTTCCCAAACTGTTAGTGCTGTAATATTTTTTTGTTTGTTTGTTTGCACTTGAAAAGATTCTGAAGAGGAAAGTCACTGTCCATTTCAGGGATCTTTAACATATGATTGACATGATATCACATTGTACAAACTAATAGCAACCAGAAATGTGATTGATGAGTCAGATCACCCCAAATTCACTGTTGCTATGCCTTAATTTCTTTGCTCCACTTCTGCAGCTTGTGATCCACAGAATTTTACTTCTCTGTTTGCTGGTGGAGGGCATATGCTGTAGGGACTCCTTATGTCAAAGAAACAAAGCACTGTAGAGAATCAGTTTCTGAGGTAATACTTTAACATGAGCTCTGCTCCCCACAGTACTCATGTTTTGTGGTAAGCATAGAATAAATTACTCCTTTCTTGTTGATGCTGGGGAAGGAGCATATTTACCCCAGTTGCTTATCTGTTAATAATCCTCATTGTCCTATACCTTCCCTTCTCTGAAAGACACAATCTATCTCTTGGACTTTGACATGTCAAAAGTCAGCAGACTCTGCTGACTGTTCACATGGCAGCATAGGGTTGTATTTAATTTTTACCACTCTTTAACCAGTTGTCACTGTTGAGGCAGGATGCGAATGAGAAAACTCCAAGTTCAGAAGGCTAGATGAAGTGAACTCAACTCAACTCAACTGCTTTATTTCAAATACATTGCTCTTTTTATAGAGAACATTGTGCAGGCTAATTTCATTAGTGTTAAAACAAAAACATCTTGCACCATTGGTGTGCAGTGAATGACGCACAGTGGCAGAACTTATCTATAAACAGTGTGAACTACAAGAGAGTTAGAGAATTATTTACATTCCTTTCCAACTCTTCCCCAGGCCCAGCCTGGTTAGAAACCTCTCTTTTTCTCTCTGACTGAACTGAGAATATCCATAACCAGTGATTTCTAATGTAACATTTTTCCATTTTGAATGATACAGCATATTTGCCACTAGAGACAAATTTCAATGCCCAAGTCTGCAGTAAAAAAGCAAGATTTTAGGAAGATTATGCTGTCACACACCCATCAAGAGCATCTTCTGTCTTTCTTCCTGTGTAGTCCAACAGCTGAACTGCTGGCAGGCAGACTATGTTTTGCAACAGGAGGTAGAGCCGAGTGATATGAAAGTTTACCTATAGCAGAATCCTGGCTGTATTTAGCCAAAGCATGAAAATCTGCAAATGGAGCCTCTAGAGATGTGAGGTACTAAAGGATTTTGCATTGCTGACATTCATCAAAGGCTACAGGCATTGTGCCATCTCTCTTCTCCACAGAGAAATAAAACTCTGACACCTTTCTGAATTCACTTTCAGAAGATGCAAGGCTTAACAATGAAGTAGTGAATTTGTGCTTCAGTCTTAACATCTTCACCAAAAACTTTTCTAATATCCAGGCTTCGGACACTCCATGTAGCCCAAGAGAAAGGGTATTGTTTGTTCAAGAGGATTTTTCTGTGCAGAAATAAGCTTGGTTCAGGGTGAAGAAAATAGTCTAGGTAGTACACAGTAGATTTCAGTAACAATCATGTCTTCCTCCTCTCATGTGAATACTTCTGGAATTTTTACTTGCTGCTAGCATATTAGACCAAGACCCCATCTACATCACTGCAGCCTCCTGGTAGCCTTTCTGATCACGGCTACTTGGAAAGAATTGAGCTGCCTCTTTACCTACTGGGGTAACTGACATGAAGAGCAGAGACAGTAACTGAGGAATGTATAGGTGCATGGATGCTGACCTGAGGGCATTAGAAATGAGGCATGCAATTCAAGAGCAAAGGTTGTTTGCTCCTGTTGTGTGGAAAAAGAACACCCAAAGTTCCTAAATGCTCATGGTCAAAAGGAACGACAAAAGTCAGGGGGTTCACAAAAACTCACAAAGTATTTTTATAAACTATTTGGCACTGAAAGTGGTATATTAGCTGCTGACCTACTATAAGCACAGGGCAGAGAAAAATAAAAATATTAATTAAAGGACAGACAGAGAAAGAGAGAAAAAAAAGGGAATGAAAATAAAGAGAAAGAAAGAAGAAAGGAAGCAAACAAGCTCCCAGTGCTGGTTCCAGCATTGATCTAGTTGATGGGATGTCCAGGGTCCTGGGGGCTCTGCCTAGGCTTGGTTGGGGTACTCTTTACAGACAGGTTTTTCCCCCCTCGGAAGATGTGTTTCTCTTTTTAGAGAAATTGGTTACTATGCATAGTCTGTTCTTTCAGACCTTTCTGGAAATGGTTCATAAAGGCTTTGGGGATCTAGGGTGGCCTTGATTCCCCCCCTGCAGTCCATGCTCACTTTTCAGCCTCATTCCTGCACTTGCACTGTACTTTGTCATGTTCATCTCTAGGAATTAGAACAAGGAAGCTTGTCCCAGAAAAGTGCTGCCCTACTTCTGCATGGCCCCTTTTTCCAGCCACATCTCATTCTTTCCTATCACATGTTATTAGCAACATTCCTTGTCTGTTAATATCAATAATCCTTGGCTGGCTCCACAGCTGTCCAGCTATCAGTGTTTGAGACATTAGCTCCTTATCTTCTGGGCTTCCACACTGACATAGGGAAGAAAGAGATGACACCTTGGTTCCTTTCTTATACAAGCTTCAAGATTTGTGTGGCTTTACAAATTTGTCAGCTAGTAAGTATACTCCCAAACCTCTCTACACAGGTTGTCTACACATTGTCTTGATGAGTTTCCATCAATTTGGACAGCTGAAAAAAAAAACCCCAAACTCAATAAGCAAGCACAGATACAATTTATTGTTGCTGAAGGATTTATTTTGTTGATACTGTCAGTGTTAGTGTCTCATCTGTCTCCTTTGCAGTCTGAAAAGTTTCTGTAGTGAATTACAGACACTAAAAATTCCTTTTCAACTGATGTTTTGAGTGTTGTAAGCACAGAAGGAGAGGGAGAAAGTGAGATCTGCCGAACAAAAACTGTAGAAACATACCAAAGAAACAAGACTGGATGAGCAGAGCTCCCACCCTAGAAAGCCCAAATCAAATACTTTTCATGTGTAGATGACAATTTAACACCCATTAAAGCAATGTCACTTTAAAAAAGGTCAGTAAAATATTTCATCTGGTGTAGGCAAGCTCTGACAGCTGTGAGTTTAACAATTACTGTTTGTTAACTAAACCTGGCCTCTGCTTCTAAAGCATTACTCAAGTTTTGGAATGTAAAAAGGATGAGAAGCAAATACAATGTCTTGTCTTGCGAGATAATTTTCACTATGCACTTTCTCCCACAGAAATAACAATAATAATGTCTTGTCTTGTCAGGCTTTGAACTATCTTGCTTAATTAGAATAGAATTAGATGGAATTTTCTGAGCACATCCATCTTTATTCCCCAAGGTTATATTTCCACATGAAGAAAGGACTCTGAGGAATCCTTTCCCAGCTTTCAGTGGAATTAATTTCCAGGACTTCTGGCCTCTGATCAGCTATGGCCATATCCTCAACCTCATCCAGTCAGATACTCTGTTTAGGACTGGATTCACATAGACTTTTTGATTTTTTTAGCTTAGTCTATTTCCAAAGCAGGCACAGTTGAGAAGTCTGAGGATGAAGCTACCAATATTTTGAAAGGATATTTCTTGCTTCACCATGATGCAGAAATAAAAAACTGTTTCTTTACTGCAATGCTTGATGCTGGGCTTTTGAAAGAGGAGTATTGAGATGGGTGTTTCCAGCCCAGATGACCTGCTCTTCAGAAGCACTGCCTCCAAACAGCTTTGCAGGTGCAAGGCTATCTTTGTGCTCGCTGATGCCATAGAGGGGTGATGATACTTTATTTATATTTGTAATAGTCCTCTGGAAATTTAGAAGAGATTGCAAATCATAGATCCTTCTAAATGTTGTATCACTTTTATGCTGCAGCATACAGACCTTAGGGCACCCTGTGATTGCCCCGCTCTGTTCACGTGAGTCAAGTTTTCCATGATTAGGCTGCTCATATAACCCAGCAGCAGGGAGCTGTGCAGCTCTGATCCCTCCCTCTCTTCCCAGCCACAGGGCAGGGGCATCCTGAGCTGTATTGCCAGTACCCAGCACCTGGCTCAGCTGCTCGTGGTGAGCCTTTACTTGAAAAGCACTTATCTGCAGTGATAAAATCATACACCACAGGTGCTCTTATTGCAGTGCTAAACATCCATTAATACTGACAGTCGAGTAATGAGGTGACTGCAAAAATTAATTTCCATGTTTCTATTGGCTGTACTCTGGAGAATTGTTACACTGATTCTTTGTGAACATCTGAGCATGGGGAGAGGGGGAAGAAAGGAAATTCCATGTTTCAGCACTTCCACCTTTCTGCTAGACCTTGCCAAAAGGCCACTGTCTTTGGAATGCTTCCCTGTTTTCAAGTGCCAGAAATTTGATCTAGTGTTATTTCATGGTTTGCTGAACACAGGGAAAATTGCTACCAGCAGTGTATTTTTTGCAAAATTGTTGTAACACACATTTGATTTCATGCTGTTTCAGAATCCAGTGAAATAGCTTCACTCTTTCTCTCTTTCATGATGACAAGTCATTAGTAATGTTACCAGGGGACCAAAATATCCTTGGAACAGGCATTGAATATTAAGATTAATATATCTAATGTTTCATAACATGTTGGGTCCTTTTCCCAGTAAAATAATAGCCTGAAATAATACTGCAACATTTTTTAAAAAAATCCAAACTCATTAAAAATGATCGAATGTTCTAAAGACAGGAGACAAAACCAAAATTTTCCCAAAAGGTAGACTGCTGCCAGTCCCTGCATGTCTATTTATAGACTTACACTTGGAATCACTGTTCTGGTTAAGAGTGTAGGAGGCTGCCCCAGTTCAATAAGGAGCTTTAGGATGAAGAATTGTCTGTGTTGGTAACAGTAACTTACAACAGGAACCATTAAACAGACACAGCCAAAGGGTAGTGGTCTCAATGTTTTTGGAAAGCAATTAGATCTGAATCGTGTATACATGGGCATAGTTCCACTGAAAATAATAGAGTTGTATCAGTTTATGATGAGAATTGCATCTACTGCTTTCAATAGACCAGCGAAAATTTGAAGTGGGCTTGGGAGTCATCTTTTCTTCTTTCAGCATCTGACAGAAAGGCAGGAGAGGTCTTGGGAATTGGGATTTACTTGGGGAGTGACAGATTTTATCTGCTCAGTAGAACTGTGTGCAGAAGAATCTCCAAAAGGTGCAGTGACAGCACTAGCTGTGTCACCCAGGGCAAACAGGCATGACCACAAAAAACCCAAATAGCATGGCTGGATTGGGTTAGGGTGGCTGTACTGGGTCTGAATGGAAATAAAAGGTTAAAATTAATTTCCAAACATCCCAGAGACAGTCCTAGTCTAGCATAAAGTCTTGATAAACACAAATCAACTCTAAAATAAAAAATAGCCATAAAACTGCTTCTGCAACTCTGAAATTAAATTAATCCAGTCAATACTTGTATTGAATGCTATACTAGGGAAAGGAATGCTGGAAAGTAATTAATTATCTGACTTTCTCCACTAATCATTATTGTAGCAGTGCTGCTTAAAGCCTTAAAAGTGATTGCACACTGTTGTGCTAGGTACTCCAGTAAAGTGTAAGAGGCAGTGTGTGCCTCTAAAATCTTTGCCACAGCTGTGCATAAAGTCCAAAAGCAGATGGATGACAGCTGAGACAGATGTCTAAGGAACTCATCCTTCCTTTCACCCCCAGGGCCAGAGGTCTGGATCAGCCTTATTGTGTTAGTGCCCCTGAAGCATACTGCTCTCTTCTGCAGACTTCTGCTTGCCTATTCCCAGGCAAGCTTGTATGCAAATTTCTAATCTGGTAAATAAGTGAAAAGAGGGAAGGGAAAGTCAGTTTGTCTGCAATTTGCCTCAGTTTACAGTGGCTCTAGTGCCTTCTTCAGTCAACAGTAACTTGCAAATTCAGGAATTTGCAAAGACTGACTAAGCAGCCTCTAGAGACAGGAGAACCTTTCCAGTCAGTATGGTCTCAATTGTGTTTTCTAACAGCATCCTTGGAAAGCAATATGGCAAGAATTTAAATCACTTGCTGAAGTCCACTACTCTACCAACAGAGGTGCAGCAATAGATCTGAACTCACGGCAACAAAATCAAAAAGGCAGTTCAGTAGATTTTTGGGAGTGACAAGTAAAAATCCCCATAAATTTATCTGAAATCCTAAAAAATAACTCTAACTAATGAAGTAGGTGGCAAGACAAACTGGCATATAGGAAAATATCGTCTCTCTGACATATAGGACAAATCAACACCTTTCAGAAGCTCGCTGCTACCACACCTAGCAGGTAACATATAAAAATTTTTGTTTTGTTTTGTTTTGTTTTAATATTTGTTTTGCAAAAACAGAGAAATGGGATCAGCCACAGAGAGAAATGGACCAGCCACAGAGAGCATGCATGACATGATTGACTGGAAATAAATCTTAAGGGCAAAATAAATGCCTAGGCTCTGGTGTGGTAAACTTGCAATCAGTTTTGGTGAGGTAACTCTTTTTAAGTCTGCCTTTTTCAGTCTGCTCTCTGTCTGCTAAGCAGCTTCCTATGGAGAATGTCTTTCTATGCTATATTTGTTTATGTCATGACTCTGCAAAATCTGAATTTCAAATGGTCATTGAATTTCACACCCAGATTGAAGCACTGTAGCCTGATACAAGTTTTAGTTTCATTGCTGCCAAATCCTCCAAACTGTCAAGAAGCCAAGAAGTAATCTAGAAGGAACAAACCAAGAAGTAACATAGCAAGTAAAAGTAAAATTTAGCCTGATCAATGCCTTAATTTTGTCTGGTATAGATCCACCAAAAGACTATGCTGGCTCTAAATAACGGAGATATAGCCAGACATTGTCAAAGACATCAAAAGCACAACAGAATACATGTTTACCACATGCTTATTACTATTTTTTAAAAATAGCTTCATAGAACAGTGCTTGAAGACTGCATTTGATTTCAGCACTAATTTTTCTTATACAGTTATCTCCCTACTTCCCTCTTCAGTACCTCAAGAGAATTTTCAGAGCTTTTTATCTACATGTAATTTTCTTTTGAAAAGAGAAAATAAAAAATGCTTTTTTGTTGGTTTTTTTTTTCTGTAATTTTTTTGGTAAAGCCTATCTTGAAGTTCCTCTCAAATTTCAGTTTTGCAGTGGTTTTTTTTTTTTTCCTCTAGTTCCTAAATTGAACATCATATCTGACCTCAGCCTCCTACTTCCCCTCTTTCAATCCTTCTCATAGCAAAGCCTCTGTAAAAGCCATCTGCAAATGAGGAGATACACAAAAATAATGTGAGAGCTCAGTTCTTCAAGAGGGCAATATATATTTTCTTGTAAGAGCAGAAAAATGAGGGCTTTTTTTTGGGTAATAATTCAAAGTGAACAGTCCTGTGAACGGCCAGAAAGAAAATCTCTGTGTTCAGTTTATCAGTGAGGATTTAATTCAGTGGTTGGAAGCTAGTGGAGAACCTGGGTCAAAAATTGGTCTGGTGCATCTGGGGAGAAGTCCAGAGGACAGATAAAAAACTACATAGACAGCTGAGTGTGCCTGCTCTCATCTTATTATCTATTTATCTCTGGTTAATGTACTAAGAGGAGCATGTCCCTCCAATATCTAGGGTAAGAGGAGAAAAAATAATCCCTGGATATGATTCCATGGTCTGTGAGGGGTCCCACATGGAGCTGAGCCTAGACCACCAACTATTATCAGGCTAAAGCTAGATGTAGGATCCCACTGAGCAAAAGGTAAATGATTAGACAATGTCCAGGGAATTGTCTAACAGGCAGCACCATCTGGCCACCCCTGCAGTCAAATCTCTACCTTATGTTTTAAGGCTGTACCTTAAACTTCTGTCCCTCATGGAATTAGTGGATCATCTGTTAGAATCATCACTGACTCCTTAGAAAAAATGACTGTCCATATATTTTGTATGGACTAATTAGCTTGCAAGATCTATTCATTGTGGCCCCTATCTCTTTGAAATTGGCATTTACTAAACACTTGGAATATTTGAGTGGAAAAGTAATCTTTGGCTTTAAGAGTTGAGGTAAAAAAACCTGACATTTTACCTTGCTATTTTGCTTTGTGCAAACCATCTGACAGCAGAGACTGCAAGGCTAAGAAGATCAATCTAAGCTTTGTGCTACTCCCACTGCACCCCCTCCTGTCCCTTCCCCAATTACTTAAATAATGATGATGCTTCTCTCTCTTTTGGTACTGTCATCCAACATCAAGTAATCATTTTGCTTTTTTGCATTTGATTTGGCTGTTTTCTGCCACTCCTTTGTCCTAATATACTGGAGCGTGCTTGGTGACAAACCTGTGAGCAATTAGGCAGAACTCAGATATCTCCAAGTGCAGGCTGGAGAACTCAGTTATGATTAGAAAAACTCTGGTGATAGTAAAGGAGTAGGTAGCATGAGTTACCAAATTTAGCTTCACTCTTCTGATAGCTTTGATTTTAATATTCACTTTAAAATAATAAAAAAAAACTATTCAAGAGGATTAATAAATAAATTGACAAACTGGTAAAAAAAAATATCTAAGATTTAACATCATCACCCAACCTTAAGGGAGCTAATTCTGGCTTTCAGTACTTTGGAAAGATTGTTTTCACACCCATGGCAATTGTTACATGACTGCAAAAAATTCTCCATTGAAAAGGAAACATCCCTTTCCATACCTTCTGCTGATTTATGCCTGTGAACCACAGCCTGACTCTCAGTGCAGTTAATAAAGAGAAGGAAGAAAAGGGGTAAGAAAGTGCAGGTGGGGAGTCCTACCAAGCACAAAGCTTGTGACACCAGAGGGCAATGTTCTCTTGTTATATTGGTTGTGGTGCAAAACCAAATGCCTAAAGAAATCTGCATCACCAGCAAAAGCTCTTTTTAAAAAGAACACAGTTTTGTAAAACTGTGGAAGTTTACGGCATTGTGTGCTAAGATAGACTATCAGTTCTGAAGCTTTGCAAGACATACAGATACTGGCTATACAGAATGCTTTCTTAAATCAATTTCTATGTTGGATTACATGTGCAATGTCAGCAGACATGCAGTGTCAGGGGAAGCTGAAAATCTCAATCACATCTGTGCTCTGGGTGAACAATGGTTTAACAAATTTATGTTCACTTTTTCCGAGTTCACAAAAAAAAGATCACAAGTCCTTCTTCAGCTAAAATGGAAAACAATTGCTTGTGTAGCCACTTGGCAAAAATTAAGGTTATAATAAATTCAAAAGCGTAAGTGACATTGAATGAAAAGTTAAAGAGTAAGTAATGCTATGCTTTTCTTTAATGAAAGTATTAAAATAAGCATGCCCCCTTTTCCCTTGTGCCATTTCTACAGTGGTCTATTAGCTTCTCCCTTGCCTCCATATGAAATAAAACAGCACTCTTGGCTGCCTGATCAGGGCTGTGCTGGAGCTTGTTGGAGCCCTGGGAAGGTGCATATGCCCAGGCAGAGCTGAGGCCCCAGGCAATGGACAGCCCTTTTGGGCAGGCCCACTTTGGTACAGCACCACTGTCTGCGCTGTTAATGTCTCTTTGACCATTTTTATGCAGGATGTGAGAGGCAATCTTTCTGTGACTGGGTAATTAGATCTGTTAAGTGAACAAACATCTTGTGCAGAAATTAAAGGTAAATCAAAAAGATATTATGAATGGCTTCAGGCAAGTGTGAGGGGCAGTGTCTCTCAAACAGGATTTAAACATGGCAGTGTCAAGTGCTAATTTGCTGGTTTCTGCTCATTCGTTACCTGGTTCTGCTGAACCAGAAGCTGACACCTAAAAATGGTCTTGTCAAAGTTTTAAAGGGTTAGATTTTTCTGAAGAGGTGAGAATAGGAATATGGAAATTCACAGAATCACAGAATAAGCTGAGTTGGAAGGGTTCCACAAGATTCATCAAGTCTAACTCCTGGCCTTGTGCAGGACACACTAAAGTCACATTGTGTGCCCGAGAGTGTTCTCCAAACACTTCTGGAGCTCTGTCAGGCTGATGCTGTGACCACTTCCCTGGGGAGCCTGTGCCAGTCCCAACCACCCTCTGGGTGAAGAACCTTTTCTTAATATCCAGCCTAAACCTCCCCTGACACAACTTTAGGCCGTTCCCTCAAGTCCCTCCCTAGAGCAGAGAGCAATGCCTGCCCCTCCCCTTCCCCTGGTGAGGAAATTGTAACTGCAGTGAGTTCTCCCCTCAGTCTCCTCTTCTCCAGGCTGAACAGACCAAGTGACTTCAGCTATTCTCATACAGCTTTTCCTCAAGGCCCTTCACCATCTTACAGCTCTGCTTTGGACACTAACAGCTTTTTACCTTTCTTATATTGTGGTGCCCAAAACTGCACATAGGACTTGAGGTGAAGCCACAGCAGTGCAAAGTGGGACATGCTGGTTATAGCCAATGAATGTACTATTTTTCAGGTGTTTTTCAATACCTTCCAAAATAATCTCTGTTTGGGTATGGCTTCATCTTGAAAGATCTTAAACTTTCTTCCTCTTCTGGGGATGGCCCAACTGCTTTGGGCAAAAGTAGGATGGACAATGAAGAGGCAGTGACAAGACAACAGGAGGGGAGTAAAGGTGTTTGAAGGTGTTCAATGGCTTATGCCCAGGTAATACCTCCATGGGTATGGCTGCTCAGCTCCAGAAAGCAGAGCTAAGGGGCAAAACAGAGGAATTGTATCGTGGAGTGGAGAAGGTGATGAGGTGTGATGGTTCAGTGTTTCTCCTGGTGAAAGAGCTACAGATCATTGAGGAGAGCAGGTGGTAATGAACTCAAAATAAACAAGGTTTTCATAGACATTGTGAATGCTAGAAGCTTACATTGATTTGTGGAAAACAATGCAGTACAGTAAGAACTATTTAACAGATAGATAATGCCTTTTTCTCAATGATCCATTAACTACAAAACTGTGGAGCTGGGAGTAACTAGTGGGAAAGCAGAACTGCAGACTTTTCTTGTTTCTGTCCTCTTCTCTAGGTACCTGCTATAGCACCCTGATGGAGACAGCCCTGCAGGAGAGGGACTGCTGATTTGAGCTGGTACACGTATAGCTTATTAATTTAATTCTACTTGCTCTTGCTTTTCCATGTTGGACTGGATCATGTCATTCCCAGATTTTGTAGAGGAAAGACAGAGAGAATATGCATAACTTTGGTTAGAGGTTAAATTACTTGGTTCTTCTGCCTCCCCCTGCCATCCACAGCTGTATCAAGCACATATTATCAATTTGTCTTAATTATCACATTATCTTCTGGGGAACTTAAGTTATCTCCTTATGGCTTTTGAGCTTTACTGACCTTACTTGTGTGCAGGGATTAGGTAGGAAACTTTGAAAGAAACACTAATTAAAACTCTGCAGATAAATGGAAAGGGGGATAAAATATAATAAGGCTTGGTCAGAGGCACACTGTGTCAGGCTGTCCTGATGCCTGTCTAATCTTCATTCACGTTTCTAGAAAAAAAAAAAAGAAAGCTGAGATTCTGTAGACAAAAGCAGTAGATCAAATCTATCTGACCTTGATTAGAGCATCTGATGCAGTGTCACATGGGAAATTATCAGCTAAAACAGTAAAGATGGAGATTATTACAGGAACTGAGATGTGGTAAGGAGCTCTCTAAATGAGAGATGACAATGAGTCATGCTGTAAGGCAAATGATCAAGCTTGAAGAGGTTACTAGACAATTTTCTCAAGGACTCTCTGGAAAGTGTTTACTATTTCTAATAAAGACCTTGGCATAAAAAACAAGAGCATGTAAATTGAATCGACTGACACATACAGGAATCATCTGTGGCATATGGTAGTATCAGAATCTTGTATACTGACATGGTGTGATTTTGAGGACAACAAGGGTAGAAAGGGGTACAGCAGGATAAAGACATGTCTTGGGGCTAATAGCACGAGTCTGTGCTAGGATCTCAGTGGTGGGAAAGGACATTTGGAAAACACCTTTAACTTCAAGAAGTCAAAATAATTTAGTTAAGTTAGGAATGTAAAATGATGTCTCGAATGGGGCTGGAGAGGGTGGTTCTCTCTTATATGCATGTCCCAGAGGACACTGCTGGAAACTGAAGAACTAGTTAACCCAAATGAGGTACTTATGATAAAACTATTTGGGATGAATCAGCCATAATTTAGTTGCAGCTACCAAAAGGAAATATTTCTTAAGGTGGAGAGTATGGACCCATAATCTAGAAGTAAAAGTAAGGAGAGGAAAAAAAAATCTCATTTTAAGATTCATCATACAATAATGTCAACATCAATGGCTGAAACTGGACTTAATTGCTCAAAGCACTCATCCACTCCTTCCATCTTTGCAATCATTTGGTTAGATGCAGTCTTGCTTTTATTCAAAGCACACTGAATTCTTGCAGTCAGATTGAGCAGGTTGAATGGAGAGAATTGCTATTCCAAATGCTTGTTGACACATTAACTGAGATATACACCCAGATAGGAATTCAATCAGGTCTTATACCACCCTTGGAACTTTCATTCCTTTTCTCCTTCCAAATTCTTCTTCCTGCCTCTTGATGATGTGTTTTTCCTTTCGAGCCACACTGAGATAAAAGGTACAGCAAGCTAGCAAAGTATCACAGAGTGTAAGGGCAGGACAGATTGCTTGGGTTAGTCCATGTGACCCCTGGCATTTTTCAAGGCTGTGTAGTACAACACTTCTACTACTTTATTTTACAATGGCTCATGTGTAAGGAAACTTTCCTGTCTGATTGTTCAGAGGGCACTCTGGTAGTCACACTTCACTGCTGGGCCTGAAGCCCCATCTCAGTGGGTGGCTGTGGTAAGCCCATGGATGCCCTGCTTTGCTCCCTACACACAACCACCACAGTCACACTGTCAGATCAGATTTTGTTACTGGCTGGGTTTCTCTTGCATCCCTAAAGCAATTTATTCATGATGCAGTAATGATAGAACAACTCAAGCTGAGTGCCTCCAGGAAGGGACACCAAATAAAGTAACCTCTGGGTTTTATGTTATGCCTTCACAGTCTCTGCACATGAAAGTCTGGGCTCTTCCTGCTGAGTCCTCAGCTTTTGCTGTGTCTCTGTCTGGTCACCTGGCTGGGACACAGGTCCCTGTGCCCATTTTTGTGCAAAGGGTTCAGTTCACAGCCTCTTACCTCAGCTCCTGCCACCCAGAGCTCTGTGCTGCCTGCACTGAATATATTCCTCATCATCTCATCTGGCACCTATGACCTGCAGGGCTTTTCATGTCCCTTGGAAGAAGAATTTGATTATTTATACACAGCAAAGAATATAAAAATCATTGTAGCTGCTTTCCATGTTTAAGGACTGTCCTGAAGTTGATTTATGTCCCTAAAATATTTCATTCAAAATTTTTCAGTGCTGCTGATATATTTGAGACTGAGAACTTTACATATCATACTTATTATTCCTGCTAATCTGTAGTTTGTTAATCACAAATTATATATAGTGACAGACACACACATATATATGTGATATATAATAGCTGGCCAACAACAAAATTGCTGTTGCTGCTGTTTCCTAGCTAGATGGCTCATAGACCATCCAAACACTTTGAAAGAAACTACTGACCACTTCCCAAACAAATACTTCTGTGGCTGGTTAGGGTTTTGTGACAAATTTAATTTCCTCAACTACTTTTGACTACAGAAGTGTTCTGCAGATGAGTATTCACTGAAAATAGCTGGTGCTGTGCTGCAGGTAAAACTGGAAAGGGCCCAGCATTTTAGTCTGAATGTTCAGTTGTAGGCTTCTCCCTCCTCAGCTTTACAGTTCTGTAACACTGCTGATAGCAGATTTAGTCAAAACGTTTAATCATCAGCTTTGGTAGCTCTTGATCTTGTCAACTCATGAGCCACTTCTATAAATTGTTCCCTTGAACAGAGAGTGGTCACAATTGCTGCTGTCCTGGGTAATTGCTACTATGTTCTATCTGACAATCATGATATGTGATCCTCATTACACTAACTTCCACTGGAGATAGTCACAACATACAATGAGAGAAAGAAAGGGTACCTGACTTTCCCACATCTGTGCAGTGTGTGTGTGTGTGTGTGTGTTTTATGCCGACCAACGTGCACACCTACAGATGCAAGTTAATCTAATTCTTCATTGTTCTCAAACTCTGGGAGTGATTAACACATTCAAAATGAGAATGTTGTTTGCTTAGTTTTACATGTGTATAGCAGAACTAGGGACATTAGAAGAAAATTACATCAAGTGCTGCTTTGCTGCACTTCTCAGGACCTCAGGAAAAAGACCCCTGCAAGGACATAGACACGGCTTCTTTTTGTGCAGGCATTCAGAACAATACTGCATACCATCTGTTGAAATATAGTAACAAGACTACATGGCACACTTCCATGTGATTTTTGTTCATTCCAAACACTGTAGCAAAACCAGAATCCTTTGAGGAATGGGAAGAATAAAGAAGCAGTGGATTTTCTGTGAGAAAAGCAAGATTTTTCTATACTAGCAAATGTGAGAAGGAAAGCAAATGGGAAAATAAGCTGAGGAAAGTGGTGGAAATTCCTGTGTATGGATGATTCTCCCCTTCTTTATGTAAAATTTTTAGATGACTAGCATATTTAAAGCCTCTATGGGATAGTGAAGATAAACACTGAATTTAAAGATGGAGGGCTGAATGAAAAATCCCCCTCATATATATTCTCTTGGACTGTCTATTTGCAAGACTTTGACATAGTCCCATGTGGAATCTAAGCAAAGTGATTTCAGAGGCCACCCAAGAACTTTTTTAGCAGTCACATTTGCGAGCTGTGGACCTGCTGTCTGTGCCCATAGTGGTTTATTACTCACTGCTTGCTTTAGGTGCTCCTTAATTTCACAGATAACTGCATCTCCATGTGTAAAGTTTTCCAAGGAACCTGCTCCTGATTGTGCCCAGAGTGGCAAATGCAGGTTTGGGCAACCAGGCTCCAAAAGTTAAGTGAGATGCCACAGGCACACAAGGTGCAGTTATCAAAGGTTTTCTCTACATGTTGGTGGTAGCATGCAACTGGCTGTGCACTGTCACAGGACAAGGCAATGATTCCCCTGCCCTTGGCCAGGAGAAAGTGTTGGTGGTACCACGGGACTTCCATGTCAACTACATGTCTATTTTGCCACAAACAAGAAAACAGTGGCTCGACAATTGAGGGGGTGAGGAGAGGTGGCTTTTTTCTTGCACATTTATTAACCTGCAGTGCTACAGTTCTGCTGCCTTTATTGCTGCCGTGGTGTTCTGGGTGGTGGGATGTGTCTGACTGTGTTGCTTTTAGCTCTGCCACAGCTGCTTAGACCCCACAGTAGATACTCCTGGCTGTGCAGCTTCAGGCCAGGGCTTGATTGCAGGTGTCTCTCAGATGGTTGTAGGACGAAGTAGCACCAAAGGAGGAATTAATTGGAACCTCTCCTTTGGCCAATGTAGAATTATTCCCACTGCAAAGATATTGAAATGGAGGAATAACATTCTAGAAGCCGATTTTTCTCTCTTATTAATTCTGTTTTCTCTCATAGTGTTCATTTTGTTGCAACATCCTTTAGTTGTGCTCATTGCCTCCTCCTTTACCATTATCCCTGGTGCAATATCCCTGGTGTTGCATGCTTGATAGAGTGAGAGAGGAGACTGCTGATGCCAGAATCAATCTCTCAGATGCATAAAATCCTGTAGCCATGTGTGTATTGGCTGTCTGTACTATCCACAACAGAGACCACACCAGGAGCAGAGCAAGAAGGCAGCTAGGTGTTTAAGGATGTTTAAACTTACCAGAGCATATTTTCACTGTGAACAGAAGGAAAACTGTTATTTTATATCTCCCCTGAAAATATGTTTTTATTTGCAAGATGCATAGTAACCATTAATCATGTTTTCCTCCAATTCTTACCAGTGGGGATATATTCAAGTCATAATCTCATACCTCTCAACAAACAACTTCTGAAGATTTCTTTGTTCTCTCATGATCTTGAGAGGCTGCAAAATGCCAAGCTTTCAGATGGCACCCCTGTAAAGTCTCTGTTCTATTTGCCTTTATTTCAGTGTCTACAAAGGTTTGTATTTATGAGAATTTATGGTTTATTCTAGGCTTCTTCTCATTATTTTAAGATCTTGTTACTTGCACAAAAAGCACTAGAGAGAAAACCTAGAGAAACAATGTGCAGTGTGAAAAGGGAGATCTTTTTTCTTGAGAGGGTTCAAATCTTGGAGTATGTGGATAGCAGGTTTTTGTTTGCTGCTGGAGGGGGTACTGACTCCTTGACATGATTCATGGAGGAATTAAGCAGAGTCATGAGGCTGAGATTGCCTGGTAATAGAGAAATTATTATCACAACATATGAGCTGCTGGCAGTGGGTCTCGCTACTATAGCCATCAGATCTAGGAATGTGCTCTGCGGGCTCTCCTTTTTAGTGAGGATGCTGTTTGTTTTCTCTGCTTCTTGGTTCTTTTTTCTTGCTTCTTTTTTTCTCATTTTTCCTTGCCTTCAGGCCTCTTTGGAATAAACAGTGACATGCCAGAAATCTTTCTTACCACAATCATACTTATAATAAAAATAGATGGCACTGAGGATCAAAAATGATGGAGCAGAACAGACAGTGGGATCATTAGGTTGAGACCTGGGCAGGATGCTGTGCCTGTGGGCTGAGGCATTGAGGTGTGCAGCAAAACTGTTAGCCATGATATTCGACATCTCATCTTGAATCTTTTAGTCTATAAATGTTTGATCCAGTATATTTATCAACTCACATAAGATCAAATGCTTCTTGGTAATTTGGCAAAGACCAGAAATCCATCAATAACTTCAGTATGTGAATATATATGCTTTACTATCACTGTTTCACAGACTAAAGTTACTTTGACAAGATTAATGCAGTCCTTGGAAATGAAGTCTTAAATACAAAGATATGAATCTGGAACTAAGAATGAGTAAACAACAAAAATGAAAATAAAATTAAAATTATTTTCTTGTTTCTATAATTTTTTTCACCTTAAAATATTGAAAAGCTGATTACTTTGTTAATGGTTCTGTGAGAGTTTCTTATTAGTGCAGACAGGAATTATAGCCCTAGACATTTTGGGTCTTTGGAAATCTTCTCTTTCTCTACTTTGGAGCTCAGTAATAATGAGTAATTTTCTATGTATGCCGTAGCACAGTAATTGTGCTGTTCTGAGTCTGTTATGTTCAGATTAGATTAAACAGAGAAAATTGGTTCCTATCATAATGCTTCATTAAAATTTTAGAAGTAGGACAATACCAAATGAGAATTTGACTTTATTATCTGCAGAAATATGAAGACAGTTACATTTATGCTATTTATCATATCCAATTAGACTGTACTTATGAAAACAGAAGAAGGGTTAGTCTTCAGTGTGACTTTTCACAAATGTGTGTGATATTTTGTCATACAAACTGCCAGCTGACAGCCTGTATATCTCTGAGGTCAGGTTAAGCATCAGCTGGAGAGCTCATGTGATGCATAGGTACTACTGGGAGTAACAAATTTCACTCCTGAAGAATTAAAGTATTGCATTTTTGTATTTTTTTGGAAGCTGCTCCTGCTGACTTTAAAGCCAGTGGAAGATTAGCCATTCATTTCACAGCCAGGAATGCCAGACTCTCAAAGCACACTTTGATTTGTTCTTAGGTCTACCTCATAAATATGAATTTCCACACTTACCCAAACCAGTCTGGAAAATTCCTGGAAGCAGACTGCTGTGTTGTAATGATAACTCTCACTTCTCAAAGCGAGAGGGAAGAAGCCCAGGGGATCAGTCTTGGACAGCAGCTCTTCAGTCTTTGTACAGCAGCAAATCTGTTAAGCAATTAAACATACATCCTTTCATCTGTGATGTGCTTTCATGTGATCTTAAATTTCATAAACTGCCAAATTAAGAATTCAATAGTAAGTGGTAAATTGCAGTCCTTATTTTAACAACCAACAATTAGTCTAGCAAATGACGGGCTTTGATCTGCCAAAGCTATTTTGGATGTTAAAAAAAAAATAGTGAGACAAAATATTGGTCATAATGAGCCTCAGCTCAGAAATTTGTTTATTGTACTGTTAGTGAAAAATCTTTAGATGATGGTAATGCTACAGTTTGGTAGTCCTAGACTGGTCTACAGGAAGCCAGGTGTCTCCCATGCTCATTATTCTCAGTAGAATGAACAAGAAAAAGTGGGAATGTTTTTCCATGGCTGTATGGACTTTGTCTCAGCCTGCCATGCAGCAAGAAGCTCCTTGATGTTCCAATTTGAAGCCAGGTTTTCTGTTGGGCCTCATTTTTCTTCTGTCCCAGCCTACAGGTTTTAGCATGCGTAGAGCTAAAGGACTCCTTTCATTAGCTCTTCATCACTTAGGAGTTGTCCTCATCCACACAAATCCCAGTGGCGCAAGTGGTCTCATGCTTTCAGAGATCAACCAGTACTTCCTTCAATACACACCCTACCCCAAAATGGCATATAATCTTAAAATCTGATGAGAAATTATATTTAAGCAAACCCCCCCACCCCCCCCAACAAATCCACAACAAAAAAACCTCAGTTCTGGAAGAGCAGACAGCTCCCTATCTGGTGTGTTATGATTATATCTCCTTTAGAGCTGTGTGTTTCACAAAAACAATATTTTGCACGGCACAATAACAGTTTATGATAAGTTCTGCTAATACTGAACTGGAGAAACACATGCCACTATCTGGATATGAAACAACACCATCAATGATAAAATTAATCTGTTAGAAGTTACTTACCAAGGCAAAATACCTGAGATGTAAACATTTTCTTGTAAGAAGCCTTCTAATAAAATATCGCAGAAATGTACCTAAGTCCTTTTAAACACTATAAGGAAATGAGTTGATTATTAATTTTTGCTGACACACTCCCTTTTTGTGAATGTTAACACTGGGCTATACAGTTCTCTGCATTGGTTGCTCCAAGAGAAAAAATAGCTGTGCTTGCCTACTGATCTTTTCACCCTTTCTAACATTTGTAGAACAGACATACTTGTGCATCCTTGAAGGAAGGTGGGCAGGAAAGAAAGAACTGCCAAATTATATGGATGCGTTATCACCAGAAAAATACCTTTTAAATAAAGAGACTCTGTATTACCATTTAAAACTATAGCCTTCAACTTAGATTTACATCTTCATGACATCAAGGGATGCATTAAATATGTTACCTCTAAAATATAGAGCACTAGTGAGGTTCTCAAATGTACTGAAACTCAATTTGGAGTCATGGAACTTTAATACAAGAAAGATATTTTTACCCTTTATGGGAAATAGAGATTAGAATTTTTTTCTTTTTTTTTTTTTTTAATTAGGTCTATAGGAGAAGAATCCCTTAATTATAGCAACATAACATCTTATGGCTCTACCAAGTCCCCTCTGTTTTCAAAAGTATAAATCACTTCTTAGGTTGAGTTAACAGGACAAACTAATTGCTCTGCTCTCTCAGTTTACAGTGCAACATGTTGATAAACCCTCACTGAACTGAATCTTGTTTTAGTTATACATAGTTTACACAAGCAATATTTTCCCCAGTCCTCCAATACTTACAAACTTTACTTTTTTAATATGCTATTCAGCCCTCTGAAAATCGTCAGTGACATTCTGAAGGTGACATATAAATAATTGGCTCATCTCATTTGCTTTCATCACATTTTTTGTACTTTTTTTTTTTGTGTGTCTAAAGATGATTTTTGGCTTCTTCATTCTCATCACCTCCTGTCAGATGCACCTTGGCTGTGATGTGAGCTGCAGGTCACCTCTTCATCCTGCCTGTACCACCCAGGGCAAAGCAGCCCACTGTGTATAAAGCACCAGGAAGGCTCAGGATGTGAAAGAAGGCAGGAAGGCCCATCCTGCCCAAGTGGAGTTGCCTGGCTTGGCTGTATTCATGGCATCCAGATGGCAGATTTTGCCAGACTGATTTCTCATTCCTATTATAAGCAATTATCAGAGACTGCTCTGTTTTTCAACACAGATTGGAGGGTTAGGAATTTAATTGTTGTGATTCTCTGCACTTAAAAAAACATCTAATTTATTTTTCCATTAATGAATGTCATAGGTAGTGATTGGCACCCATCTGCTTACATATCTGACTATTGTATACATTTAGTTGAAGTCTTCTGGAAACACAACAGACTTTTAAATTTTTTTTTTTAAAGCATATTTATTTAAAATTATTGTTTAGTATCAACTTCATAAGGGAGCTTGCAAAGTTTAATCTTAGACTCCAGTGTAATTGAAAATGTTGATATAAACATTGGTATAGCAGGCCCAAAGTGGGCCTTCTGTGATTATCATTTTATATGACTATGTGAAAAGGAATTTATCTTCAAAATGCATTATGAATCATGCAACTAAACAAAAATAAAGCAATCTAGTTTTGCATTGGAAAATCAGGTATAAGCAGACAAAAAATCCAGGATTAGCTGTGGACATGTTTTAGTTCCTCATAGTGCAGAACACAGAAGTGTGATGTACTTAGTCACGCACATAATCCTGCCACCTTCAGTGAGACTCTTGCAAAGAGTCTGATTCCACCAATACAGGGATTGTAGCATTTCATATAACAAACCTCTAATGAATACATTTGTACAACAGGTCCTTGGGATTAAAAAATTTTGTATATCACAGTGATCTAAAATCTATCTCCTACAGAGAATCTGTAGGAGTTCTGTGGACAGAGAAAAATCATTTAAATAACTTGTAAGGAATTGTTATATCTATAAATAAAATTAATTTTAATAGAAGCAAAAGGATTTTTATTACTATTTTTATAATATGCGTACACCTACTATTTTGAGATCCACGCATTCCACAGTTTCTTCCTTATTCTTTTTCTTCATCCTTTACCCATTATGAAACCTTCTCCTGGGCTCCAGACACCCTTTTCCAATAATGTTTTGATTGTTTATTTTAATAGATATAACTCTGGACATTCTCACTACTCTGACTCCTATACAAAGGTTATTATCTTCTCTTCTGTAAACACTTGAGACCTTTCACTCATCTCCTCCCTACACAACACCACATTCAACCACACACCATTAGTTCCTGACTTTTTATGGCTCCCATCTCTAAGCTGTCAGCTGTTTCCAGCAACAAGTATGATTACAAAGTTGAGTCCTTACTGATATATGGCTACATCATATATAGTAGTATTTAAATGCTATATATATATATGTCCTCTTCATTGAATGCAAGTTATCCCTAAGCAGATGTGCACATCCTTTTAACTCTGCATCAGACTGTGCAAATGCATTTTTCAGAGGAATGGTGTACAGAATGAGAATAACTGACTCATTTATATAATACCCATGTTTCTTGTTGTCATACTGATACCAGATATAGGAAACATCATCATCTCTGAGGGTTTGGGGGCATAGGTAGTGAAATTCTTTGGGTGGGACTTGCAGCAGCAGGATAAACAGCCCCTGGCAATGCCAACACTGCAAGGAGCTGCAGGGACAGCTCCACTTGGCCAAGTCCAAGCAGACACAGGGAGGAGTGTGGGACTGATGGTTTGTTGCAGTGATGTGCTGGCTGTTTGAAAACAGTCCTTGAGCTAAATGGGAGCTCAAGTTAGGCAGAAGTGCAGCCCTCTGTAAGAGGTGACCAAAGTCTCAGAGGACTGTGTCCTGTGTGACTCAAGAATACAACACTCACTCTGTCACATTGCCCCTTTTCCTATTTGGTACCTTAAAAGTACACTGCTAGAACACTGCTACAAACTTAGCATGTTACTTTTTCACTTGGTTCACAGGTTTTCATGTTTCTGTGGCATTTCACACAGATCACTGGATAAGATGCCTGAAAAAGCTCTTGATCATATGATTAGTGGATTGTCTATTTAAATATTTTGTTGTCCACACTATTAGAAACAAAATTTTTACTCTTTTTATTTTCCAGTAGACAAAAATAGGGCCTGGAGGAAAACCAAAATAAATGTTATCTAGATAATATATCTAAATATTATTCTGCCTCAGTTTTAATGCATGTTTGTGGTACTTAAAATGTTTAAATATTAGGATCTTAAAAGCAATAGAAATCCAAATACTTGAATATTTCCATGTTCTTCCCTCTCTTTGCTATGGGGCTACAGACTAAATTTGAGCAGAATTTGTAAGTCATTTTAGTCCCTTGGGAAAGTTCATTCTTCCAGGAAAATGCTTCCTTCACTGAAAAATGGTGTCAACTCTCATTTGATCTTAGTTTGAACAGGAAAGGTAGAAAAATCAAGGTTTTCAAGCTGTGTTATCCACCAGTGATGGTGTCCTGCTGGTGCCTTGGGACTGAAGGGACTGTGTGCGGTGCAGAACACTGCTTTGCTCAGGCTAGCATTGAAGACACTCCGAAACAGTGCTCTGGATTTCATGTATAATGCTGGGACAAACTAGCAAGGCTGGTAAACCTGTGCCTCTGTAGAGGTAATATCTCTTTTTCAGCTGTACCTTCAAGTAATGAGCCCCATGGGACAGAACTATGTTATCATCTGGTACTGCTACTGTCTGGTGCTTTAAGAATAATTCACAATATGATTTTCTTATAATCTTAATGAGGTGTTATTTTTCTTTTTAATATACATACAATGCATTTGTTCCAGACAATATGAAATACCAAAAAACAGCGAACAGTATTGTCATTAGAAGAGATACAATTAACAATTAAAAAGGAAGTGAACAGCCTGCAAGTTTTGAATCTGACAGAATACCAAACCCATTGTGTGCAGGAGTCATGAAGCAGTGGCAGAGCACAGGGATGACAGCAGAGCCATGAGTGCACCTGAAAGCATGCTTGTGAGACTGAAGTAGTTCATTCCATAAGAAGTGAGTGTCTGCACTGAATATAGGATTCTGAGAAAGATGAGAAATCCTTTTTGACACATTAGATGGTGTCTCAGGCTTTAGGCTGAAAAGTTGTATTTGCAAGATTAAAACTTGCAGCTCTCTTAGAGTCAGTGAAGTGAATAACGATGACTTTTACATATTTCTGTCACAATTCTGTTGATCTTTTGTCAGTTTAATTGCTGAGTTTAATAAACTGGCTTGTTCTTCATGGAGAGGTCTGTGAATTCCAGATGTTATTGCAATGCCTATTTGTTAGAAAATATTTATTGTCTATCCTCACAATTAATTTATTTTCTGCTGCTTATTCTACAACAAGAAATTAGATTATGACTGTTGTTTGTGATGTAAAACATCATTTGGAAGTTTACTCACTGAGAGTAAACATAGTTATAGAAAATTATGCGTAAAGAGAACTAGCGCCAAGGAAATGCCCCACTGAAAATTCAACGCCCATTCTTTGCGATTTAATCCCTAGAGATTGATTTAGACTTAATTCAAAAGTCTTCTGCTGCATTTGACTCTGGAGTTTGTGCCCATATAAAGCCACAAGGGATGGAGAGTGAGCACGTGAGCAGATTTGGTTGTAAGTCACAGCCTGCAAAGCATTTGCTTGTCTATCTCTGCCATTACCAGCATCTAATTAATACATTTACAGGAACGGAGACCTCTGAAGAAATCGTGAACTGAAAAAGCAGATGAAATCTATTAGGGTTTATTGACCTCCATGAGTTCTGGATTAGGCAGTCCAGCATTATGAAGATAGAGCAGGGTAAGATCCAGGCTATTGTGGGCATCTCGGGTCCTGGGAATTATCACCCATATGCAGAGTCACTGCCTGGCTTGTGGAGATTAGTTCTGGTATCTCAAATGCTGGACCAGCTGTAGGATTATTTTCAAAACAGGAGCCTATGTCTCTGTGTTTTAAATCTGTCCTGATTAACCTCTGAATTTGCAAGCTGATTTACCTAGGTTTCCCTTTCTGCAGCCAATATCAAACCAATCACCACAATACACAGGCTGCATATGTAATGTGTAACTGGGAAAGGCTCACACCTGACATAGGCTGAGTACTTTCAAGATTCATTTTGAAGGAAGTACTTAGCACCTCACTGGTGTATTGCTAATTATTTTCATTCTGTGATGAGAGTGATCTCTGTTAAGGACTGAGTAATGCTATTTCAAGATTTTGACTCTATATTTAGAGGTTAACAGAGATATTTCTCATAAGTGCTTTAATTAAACTCTTATACTTAAGAAATAATTTGCAGTGGGTTAGCTACAGTGGACTGTTTCCATTGTAGAGAAATCTTCAAGATGGACAGAATAATAGTGAAAATGACCTTCATTTTCTCCATGTGAGTGCAGTGATATCTGTCTGCTGTATGGAGCCACCACTGAGCACAGACAGAACTCAATACAATGCAATTCTCTGAGGGAAAACAGGACTCCATTCTGTTAAGCACAGGCATTGTGTGTGCTTTTCTGCAGAATGAACAGCTCCTTTTTGGACTCTGCTAGAGAAACACTTTTTCTTAGAAATAATATCCTTTGTCCCCTCATTTCACTTTTAAAAATCTTATTTGCAGTGAAAACTGGAAACTTTATTGTTTTTTGAAAACACTGAAACTTTTACTCAAAATAAAAACTATGAAGAAAAAGAAAAATAGCATCAAAGCTGAAATCTTTTAATGGATGTTTTATGTATTTTTGGTTAAAAAAATGCTTTCCCTCTTGGGAAAGACTTTCAGAAAAAAAAAATATGAAGAGAACCATCACTTACCTTAAAAATATAGGATGGCAACAGCAATCTTAGTCTTTACTCTATAACAGTAATATAAGAAAACTGACACTCTCCTGCTGATTCACTGCTGATATGGTCTTGCTACTAGGCAATTGTCTTAAGTTCAAAGCCGAGGAAAAGTCTGAGGCTTTGAGAACTGCATCATGGTGTGACAAGTCCTCTCTCTTGGTGCTGGTATTCTGCAGAAGGACTACTGCCTTTAGTCAGCTGGCTAGAGGAATATTTGGGAGTGTAACCACTCAAGACAACCCTATGTCACTGGAAAAATGAAATTTACCTAAGAAGACAAGGCTCACCTCTAACTTGAAGAGCTATGTGTTTGCCTTTGAACTCCTTCTAATAAAACAACAGGATAATTTTCATAAGGCATGGGATAGACAAAAAATTAAGTATAGAGACTGGTATTGTACCCTTGGTGCCTTGTGCCCACTTGGATATAACCATGCAGGTAGAAATATGTACAGAGTAATAAATGATTAAGCTTTAGTTTGTTTCCAAATTAATTTTCCTTCACTAGAATGTTTCCTTTATTAGGTATGGTTCTTTGAAACAAGAGTTTTATCAGGAAAATGTTATCAGAGTTTGTTGAATTGGAAACTGAAAAAAGTGAGAGAACACTATAAAAGATTAGATTATTTTCTTTTTATTTATTATTTCTTTATTATATTATGAAGGTTTCAAACTTCTTCTAAAACAATTCTGAAATGGAATTTTCATAGGTCAGTAATAGGAAATTTACAACTAATAACCTTGGGGCAAAGAAGACGGTAAATATTTTCTAGTATTTGATTTGTTAAAAAAATCAGTTGGTGAAGGAAAAGTTGACTGAAATTATTTTGATTTCTTGTGTTTTGTATTTTTCTGGCCTGTTTTCTGATAGAAAAAATATTTCTTACCCATTCAGTCAACATGTTGTATAACTGTTATTTTGGTAATCATACCTGGATATGAAAACTGTTGTTACAAACCCCAACTTTTTATGGATTCCTTATTTAGCATTTTGTTCTGTTGTATTCTTTCCTGTGTTTTCACTGACTGTGTTGTTGTGTTTGATTTAAATTTATCTCTGCTGTCGCACAAAGATAGCAGAAGGTGTCTTGGTAAATGAATAAAAACTAGTCTATCACAGTACTCAATGAAAATAAGATACCCATGAAGATGTGTTCAGAAAGTGTCAGCAGGGAAGAGCTCGGACATGATCACTGAAATCAGAGACAAATGAGCTGCTGGAAACTGGTGCACAGGGGTGAGAGGTATTCAACCCAGAGATAAGCGGGAGGATAGATATCCACTATGTTCCCTACAGTGGAATCTAGGTGTCAAAAGTGAAAAAAATATCAAATCAAAAAAACAACTAATGTGGGTTATTAACTAAGAAAAGTATCAAGTATTTGCAGTCAAACACTCAGGTAAAATGACCAAAGAGGGAAAAAAGAGAAGTGTTGGCTTGGCTGCAATAAATGCCGTCCTGTATGAAATATAAAACAATGCAGAAAGGCCTAACAGTCCTCCACAAATTCATTCCTTCCTGCCTCCCAAAAAAGAAAGAAAATAAAAGCTGTCCAACTTAGAACTTATTACAGCTGCCATTAAAAAAACAAAAAAAAAAAACAACAACAAAAAAAAACCTCCATAAATGAGTGTTGCAAACTCATCTATGGAACAGTAATGAGACAAGAGAGAGTGGCAGGACAATGCTGATAAAGTTTGAAATTGCACTTCATGAAATGAAGTCAGATGGCTTGGCATGGTCCTATGGACAGGAAGTACATGGTTAAAAACCAGAGTGATAGACTTCAGTGCATCCTATGTGTGTTTCCAGAGTCTGTTTCCTATTTGATAAAATTCATGTCCAGAGACCTCTTTATCTAAAGGAGAAAATAGATGTAATTCTGAGACATCTAAATCTTATCATGTTGGCAGGATTTAAGGGCTTCCAGTATCACATACTGTAAATGTGGATTTGAAAAAAGCCCTCATCACTCTTACCATTCTCAGAAAGATATCCTGCCTCTGCTTTAATACAATTAGTGATTTTCTGTGAGGAGTCTGTTAGGGGCATGCTACTGGGAAAGACAGCAAATCATTAGGTGCTATATTAGCAATCCACACACAGTCACAAGTCTTTAATCATAGCAGGGTTCACTTTCATCTTGTGGGCAGTGTCCAGAAGTTTAATGAAAGAAGAATGGTTTGTTATTCCACATGCATTTCTACTGATGCTTGTGAACAGTATGTTCTGCTTTAATAAACCAATGCCAAAGTTCTCCCACAGTCTTCAGGAGGGCTGACTAAAATGTTAGTGTTCAAACATGATGTGTATTTTTATCCTCTTAAAATTTGTTTCCACAAAAAATTTCCAGACTTCACTCTTGAATTTTGTTTTGTTCAGAAGAGAGGAATGGCTGAGCTTAAAATTTGCCATAGATACATATGGCCCTGCCTACAGAAAAATATTGCATCTTCATCCAATGGTAACTAATGTAGGGGTTAACAGCACCTCAACTTATTGCTACAAGGGCAAACAAGGAATATCCCAATAGCAAAACTTTTCAGGCAAACTTCACCACTCATTGCTTTATCTTCTGCATGCAGCTATTTCTGATTTTTTTTCCCTTCATCAGTCAGATGAAGCGTCCCATGCAAGTAAGACTGCCTGCTCCTGGACACGGATCACTGGGATCTCAGGGGTTCTATCCTTGTGACTAAATGTGAGCATCTCCAGTACAGGACTTACAGATAGTCTTATCACTTAATACTCAATGGAGTTTATCTAGTTTATATAGTCAGTAATGTAGCTAATACAATCCATCTTATCCTAAAGTCAGTGTCTGTATTTTCTGAAAGAATATGCTCTTAACACCATTACTCTAAGGACATCAGCCTTGTTGCAGATCCCTACATTGTCATTTAAAAAAGATTAAGTCCACAGTAAGATTTCATTGTATCACAAAACTGATCTATACACCTATTCATACTCCTCTTAAAACCATGTTATGGGCAAACAGGGAGCACAACTGACGTATAGACAGAATAATTTATTATTAGTCTCATTAAATTTTTGACACATAAAACAAATAATTATTATTAGCCCAGACACAATAATAATAAGAACAGTCATAGTCCAAAGGAATACAGGGAAAAAACCCAAAGAAACCCACCTTATTATGAACACAGTTAAAATATTAATTAAAAAACCCTCAAAATCTGCTTCTATGCCAAGACACCTGCAAAGGCCAGATTTCCTCTTACCTGCCTAGTTGTTTCACTGGTGTTATGGTTAGTCATTTTCTGAGTCACCATGTCACAGCTTCAGAGTTCTTCCAGAAGGAGATGAGGATATAAAGAGTCATTGGTGCCCTGGAGGCATTGCCCAGAAGGAGTTTTTTACTGGTCACAGTGACACCTTTCTTAGTGCTGCAGTCTCCTAAGGGTTTATCAATCTCTTGTTTCCAGACGTGACACATATGTATGTATATGCTCTTTCCTTTCCTTGCTTGTCAATTCTATTTCAGTTTTTGTCCCTGTTTTGTTGTCCCTCTTTTGTTGTCTTTGTTGTCCCTGTTTTGCAAGGCTGACTCCTACTGTGACCAGTGGCAGCCACTGTGATTTGTGTTTGCTGTAGGGGACCTCTGATATCTACTGGTGTTGGTGCTCTTCCACAGCTCATTTTATTCTACGATTTCTGCCACAGAACACATTGTTAACAATAACCATTAACCACATCATTGCACAAAATTAAATGAAATCAAAACCAATTTAGGGAACAGTTACATAGTTGCCATACTATTGCTATCACAGTTTATACAAGCTAAACTCAGCTCAAGACAAGTCAACATCAGTCCTGGAGTCTATAACCACTACTAATGGCAATTTGCATTTCATGTGCTACAAAAGGGAGCCAAGGGCTGCAGATGGAGTGGGGATGGAACGTGGCTTCAGGAGTATAAGCTGCACTGAAAACTCTTGTGAAATGTTTTGTCTGTGCAAAAGCTTGGGGGCCTTGTGTAGGGCTCATCCTACAGCTGGGGTTGGAGCTGGGATACTGTTCATTTTTAGTACATGTGTATGATTCAGACACCACTGAACTGAGCATGTCCGCTGCTGAGAGTCCCTTGCCTTCATGCAGCTTCATTTTCTGGAGAAGTGCCAACCATGTCAATTCTTCACAGAAAAATATACCAAAAAATTCAGTGGGTTCAACCTGTTTTAAAATGTCCTTGTCAAGGTTATTGAACACCAGCCAAGCCTTTCCTCTTTAATCAGTGGAAGCTTCCATTTGAGTTATGATTGTAACCTTTCCTTTACTGTGTTCAACTCCCCGTGGAATTCCATAGAAACTGTGTTATATCTATGGGAAATTTATGTTACCTTCTTTTGGTTAAGGTTTGTTTCTTTAGGTTCTTGCTCTCTTGCATTTTAACCTCAAAATAGATAATGATCCCAATTTATCTCATTCATTGTAACAGTAATTTCATCAACACTCTCTTAATTTTTATCAAATAGCTGTGTTTTAGATTTCTTCCTGCTCTAGCCAATTGCTTCTGTGAATCTGAAAAACACTTCCTGCATCTTTAATTCTCATTGCAATAGCTACTGGCTTAAGATATCTTCAGGAGAATTTTTTTTGACATAAAGAAAAATCCAATCTCTTGTGAGTTTGCCAAAGTGTATAGAAAAATATTTCCATCAAATAATACCATTCTCAAATGAGTCAAGACATTTTATTATAGTATTTTTAGGTGCATATTTTAATTTTTTTTTGTGTGTGTTCAGAACAACTAAGAGCTCTGAAGTTTCTTGCAACATAAACACTGCTGTCATTGGTGTGTAAAAATAATAATTTAAGACAACAGCTCTCAACCAGCTGTCAGAACAGTCTTTGTAGCATACTTTTTATAGTCCACAACAGTTGCCACATGATTCCCTTCTGTTTTATATTTCAAGAAGTAGCACTCTTATCTCAGGGAAGAAAGAAGCAGCTAGATATCTTCTTAGAGACAAGGGTTATCAGTGGGGCTGAGGTTGCATGAATCATCAGCAACATATCACTTAAAGAGAAGAAGAGAACCAAATAGGACTAGTATCCTAACTTTTTCCTGGCTTAATAAGTTTTGAAGAAAGGAATGCAGATATTTATATCTTTGAAAAAAGAAATGCAGATATTTATAGAAATATATATATTCTAAAGTGCCACAAACAATTCTTGTATCATTAAAAAGACAATGAAAATGCATTTACGCCTTTTCTTGAGTCACAGATTAGTCTAAGCTATGAGAAACACTGGAGAGGGTGAGGCATATGACAGTTCCCACATTAAAAAAAATACAACAAACAAAACCCCTTTTGGAAATGCTTAATATTTTTGGATTCCAAATAGAAAGACATGCATCCACCTGAATACCTTCCAGTATACTCTGGTGTGTCAAAAATAAAGCCCTTTGAAATCATGCTCACAGATGTTTCAGATTTAGATTTCTCTAAGTTTCTGTGTGAATTGTTAATCATAATGCTTCCTATTATTTGTGAGAAGATATTTTGCTGTCACACAGACAGCATGAGTGACAGGTTTTTCTCCCACCATTTTATATGAATAATGAATTGTTTCATTGCACACATAAAAAGGACATAATTCAGAGTCAGTTATCATTTCCAGACTGTGCTTTATCTATTTTTTTACTCAGCAGAAAATGAGCCTATATCTTATTGCAGTAATTTCTAGTTCTAACTTCTTTTTAGTATTTTTCAACATAGAGTATTTTCTTTAAAACTGTCTTAGACCATGCGGTCAGTGGTTTTGCTTTTCCTTGTTTATTTGGTTGATAAGGGTTTGTTTGGTTTTTTTATTTTTTCAGTATGTTTGGTTTTTTTTAATCACGTCTAAATGAACTGTTTCTGGAAAATTGGTATTTAAATTCTGAGATTTGTGTGTTATATTTAAAAATAAATGTAGGCTCTCAGTATCTCAGTTAAACATATGATGTCTTTCTTAAATATATCATCAAGTCAGAGGAAAGCTTGTGCTTTGAATTTAAGTGGAGAAAAATGTATCAAAACTAAGGTAGAAACCCATCTGGAACTCTAAGATGTTAAAATACAAAAAAGTATTGACTGTTGCAGAAGCTACATTGAAGTTATTTCTACTTTTTTTTCATACTCCCACTGTTCTGAATTAGTTTGTCCATTATTTATTAACTTTTTATTCGTAGGTGTTAAGGCTACCCTTTTATAGTTTAGTATGGTGAGTAATTGACTTTATCTCATACAGCTGCTGCAATCCCAGAAGCGTGTAGAGGGGAAATTATGTTCATTGTTTATTTTTAATTTTTTTTCTCTTTTTTTCTTATATTTCACTCTCATTCTCTATGGCTTTATGTTTTGCTTTGCTACTAATAATTACACCTGTGCACCATGGGAACCTAAGATTTTGCACCAGAGCAAGAGAGTGACATGTATAAATGATGGAAAGAAAATTAAATCAAAAAAACCCACAACAAACCCCCAGAAACATCAGGCTTCAGCCTGATTTCTTTGTCACTATTTCACTATTGTCTTCAGTATCAACTACTGCAATCCCTTAACATTCTGTAATTTTCCAGCTGATATACAGAAGAGTCTCATCTCTCCTCCCTCTAAACAAAGATGATGGAGAAACTATATAAAATACCTTGTGCTCTAACAAGGTACTTCAAAGAATCACCTAAAACTGGTACCCTTTTGCTAGAAATTGAGTAAAGCTAGATGCTTCTGAAGAAGATGTAAGAAACACTAGATAATTATGAACTAACTTGTTATAATGACCAATTAGTGGTAGGCTTGTGAACCTAAGCAGCAAGGTTGCTATTAAATCATACTTTTTTCAACACCTTTTTAAAATTTTGTTTTTCCCCCTACTTTATTTCTCTACAGCAGCACTGACTGTGCTCACTATCTTCAGAAATGCATATTGTTCTGACTCTTGAGAAATTCTCAGCCTTACAATGTCAGTGAAATATATTTATAGGCTAGTTATGAAGTATGTTAAAGTGGCAGGTCTTTTTCTCAGTTTGTCCCATGCTGGATAAGTAATTGATAAATATCAGTGCAAATTAATCACAGGAAAAACTATACAGTATCAGGAACATCAGGAAACTCAGGAATAGAGAAGCTAGGGGGCATTTCTTCATCTTATCCAAAGACTTCCACCTTTTGATACTGAAAATCATATGATCACTGTCATAAACACAAATTTTATGCCTCTGAACTCCCACAGGGAAGTTATTCTCACTTTTATGCTTTCGAGTAGAAACTGGCTTCACATTTCTAATGTAAATTTATTTAGGGACAATGTTTTTCCCCTTGAAAAGTTATTTTTTTGTTTGGGTTTGTTTTTTTCTTCTTTTAAATTCTGGTTTGCTCTCAGACTATCTTGCAAAATGCTCTTGGATTCTCACTCAGTCTTTTATTTACTAAAAAAATTGAGCTTTCCTAGGCTCTCCTCAAAAGATCATCCACCAAGTTTATCTTTGCTTACCTGATTAGAAAATGTTTCGTGGTAAGAACTGTGGATTTGTGCAAAATTCTGGTTAAGGCTTTGTCAATATCTAATAAAATATTTCAATCACATCCACACATCTACTAGAAATAGCTTTTCAAAGCAGAGTCTTCCTGTAAGTTTATTCTTTGTGTTTATATTGATATTATTTTGATGTCTGCAGGCCTGGAACTGTTCTGTCTTTTTTCATCCAAGATTCAGATTTTGCATATTTTTTAAAAAAGTAATAAAATGTGCACCTAATAAAATTCTAGGTGCACTCTCAATAGTTACTTGATACAGTTAACTTTACATTCCTCTTTAATTAAAGGTTTCTCTTTTGCCTTAAAGAATATCTATTACAGATTTACCTTTATTGTTTCATTTTGTTTAGATCAAGTTAATTGCAGATCATTCTGCTTGACTTAGTTTTCTATAGCCATTTTTTCTACAGTGGCCTCATTACTTTAGGTAACTAAATTTTTATTTCTTTTCAGTTAGTACCTGGTAGGAAAAATATCTCATCTTATTATCTCCAGGCATGTTTGCACCCAAATTACTATGATTTCTGTCTCTATAAAGTTAGATCTTCACAGAAAAGAAAAAGGTTGATGCTTTTTATCCTAAAATCTATTGCAGAGATTTTCATCCATAAAGCAGTTCAATCCTGTGAAGTCTGTACTAGAGTCCTTAACTTTTCTTTAGCAGATCAGAAATATTCCACTGAAGATTAGTTGTGGCTCTGCTCTTTCCTCATTCTGGCACAATCATTCTTGTTCTCTTGCAGCTGAAATCTGGCAATAGCTTTTCTCATTGGCAAGAACTGGATTCTTTCCCTGTCCCACTGGGATCCATTTCATCCTCAAGTCCAGATTCAAGTCCTCAAGTTTCAGTCTCATGGGCTCACTGAATGTGATCTCTTCTACAGCAATAAGCTTGGAAAGTACCATCAGACCAAATTCAGACTGCATTGCATATAGATCATAATTTGTCCAACACTTTTTATTAATGTCACATCTTTTATCATTCCCAAGTCATGGCCAATGCCAAATAGGACTGGAATGGGATAGCCAGTGATATTTTCATTACAGCTGGGATCAATTATTATGGCTCATTATTTTCAGATATTTTATCTTGTCTTATCATAAAATACTAGGTCATGCAAATGCTCCTGCTTCAGTGATTCCTAGAGAATATTGACTATCCAATATTCTATTCCATTATTTTTCATCATTATTTTCACTTAGAGTTCTTTAATTTATATTTTCCCTAAACAGTTCTTTGTGACTGACTGTTGCCTAACACTCCAGCAACTAGCTCTCCCTTGCTGTTTCAGCACATAAAAATCAACAGAGGTTCCACAAGGGTAGCTTATGCCACAGAGAGTATGCAAATTCTCACTTTTATGGTCAAACTTCTCAGGAAGCAGAGTTCATATCAGAGGTAAGGACTAGGACTAGCCTCATAGCTGCAAAGCAGTCTTCTAATTAATTTGTACTACAATTATCACTGTAGTACATGAATACATTGCATGCTCCCTCTGTAGATTTTTAAAGACCTATTTTGCTCTGAATTGAATTGGAGAAAATACATTTGGCTTAGCTGTTAATTGCTGACAGACAAGACAAAAAAGTAGATGAGGCAGATATAATGTGGGCACAACGTAATGTTATCTGGCTAAGAATTTTAGGAATGGTCCCTAATAAATGTGTACTCTCTCAGTGAAGAACTGTTGGGAAGGTTTCCCTTTTTCTTCCAAAGGAGAACTAGGCATGTGATCAAAGAAGATCCACATCTTTTATTAAATTAGTGTCACAAGCCAAATCTTTCAATTTTTCAAGGAATATAAAAAGAACTGCCATTACAAGTGTGACAACTGCTGGTTAAAGCAAAAATTTGGGGACAGGAGATATGGGTTCTCTTCCTATTGCCAATACAGCAGGCAACTATGACTTCAGAGTTAACCATTTATAGTCTGGTTTGTAGAGATCCCATTCACTTTACCTGGAGCAGGTATGCTCAAAACCTTTGAAAATGGGCTTGCTAATTGTTTCATGCTCTAGTTTCCCTATTGTAAGATGAGGAACAAAACAAGAAGATCTAATTCATGGCTTGTAAAGAGTGCTGGAAGAGGTTCCCCAGGGAGGTGTCAGGCCGAGCCTGACAGAGTTCAGAAAGTGTTTGGACAATGCTCCCAGTCACATGGTGTGACTCTTGGGGATGGTCCTGTGCAAGGCCAGGAGTTGGTTGCGATGATTCTTGTGGGTCCATTCCAACTCAGGATAGTCTCTGACTGTGAAAAGTCATAGCAACTACTCTGGAAAACTGCTCTTGCTGAGCTGAGCTATGTATAACAGATGCAATATTCTAAGAGTGATATAATGCCATACCCCTCCCTTCACTGATCTTGTCCCTGCCCTTGGAGTTTTCCAGGCTATAGGCTCCTCAAGCCTCTGAATTGAAAGGTACTTGATGTACTCCGCTGCAAATAGCAGGATCTCATGAAGCAGGTTTTAAAACAACAAATCAGTCTGCAATGGCTGCTCATTTCATAAAGCTGTTAAATATTTCAGGCTGTAAATTTTTTTATATTTCACAAGCCTTACTTTTAGAGCTTTCAAGCTCCTGATTTGCAGGGGGAAGCTAGTATTACTATCCTAAAGCAGTTGTGTAATATTAAGCTGATAAAATTGCTTTAGGTTTAGTCATATATAAAGAGATAGAACATTCATCCCTATGTGCTGACTGGAGGAAATATTAACCCACTATTTGGGAAACAAAATTTGTTAGCAGATTATCTATTAGCCCATAATTAACTAATTCAATTTAGGATGAATTCAATCTTACATTGTAAATAAGAGACAAAAATACTTTTTTGTATTGGAATTTTCACAGTAATATTTTGTGGAGATTCTTTGCTGTAAGCTTCCCTATTTTGAAGGATTTTATTTACCTTGTTATGTGCTGGCATAGCACAAAACACTTAACTGTTTCAATCTCTGCAGCAGAAGCATGTTTTATATAGCATGGTGGCTTCCAGCTATCCACCTTTCTTCTAGCTTTGCTGAGTGCATATTCCCTGATAGAGGAAGGCAAGGGAAACAATCATGTTGTCATTAAATATCAGAGACCTGGTGCAGTTCCAGCTGGTTATCTCCTGTCTCTCTGCAGGTTGCTTCTAAGCAAGCCCCTGTCATTTTGCCACAAGTGGGCAGTAATTAACTGCTAATTGAAATCTCAAGAATCAGCTTGCTCTGTCCTGGCTGAGAGTCCTAACCCTCAGCCTGCCCTTTTTTTTGGCCCTACCTCACTATCTGCTCTAGGAAGGAACCTGGCAGTTGGTACTAATTTGCTCTGACATTGCTACAGAAAGTGATTTGATGTCTGCACGGGAGTTTGGGAATGTGTGTGTGTCTGATTTAAGCTCAGCACAGAGTGACACTCAAAGCAACACATATTTTTCCAGAGCCACTGCTATCACTGGTTCAAGCCTTGTATTCTGATCCCAACAACTTGAACAAGAAACTTAAGAAAATATTTTATGTAACAAGATATTTGCAATACTGAAATTACTGCAGTTCTTACAAAGATAAAAAACCCCCACAGAACAAATTTAGGCAAACCAATTTATCTTTAGTATGACTGAAAAGGCTTTGGGGCCCATGTTACATGATGTTAGTACATATTTTTATTGCACTTATTATCTTAAACAATGGAATATCTGCTTCCATTAAGTTGGATGATATATAAAAACAATATGTTTTTAAGTCCAGGTTCTTGCCTTTTTCATTGTGGGAATGTTGCCACTGTGCTGTTTTGAAAAATTGAGAATGGTTTTACCTCACTTCTGTCTCTTTTCAAACTAGGAGGTGACTTATGACTATCTCACATGACAGGTGAATTAAATACTTAGAGAAATTTGTCTCATTTCAAGTCAGTGTGTCTTGAAATGTGCTGACAGCGGGCATTGAAAGCTTCCAGAGCCCAGGCAGGAAGACAGAAGAACTGGAGTATGTGAGAAGTGAACCTGGAAAGTGATTGAGCTATGAGTGGCTGCAAAACTGTTTCTAGGAAGCTAAGATATATGTAGTCCCACTATGGAAAAAAATGACAACTCTTATGATGGTGTGAAACCTCAGTTCAGAGCTATGATTTACCCAGGAGGAAGATCAGGCTGGCAATAATTTCTTCCCCCGGCCAGGCAGGGTCCACTTAGCCTCTGTAGGAACAATAACTTTTTCCTCATCCTGTTATGGCCATTTCTCTGTCACTGCTTTGCTTATAACGGGGTCAGCTGCCAAAACAGTCCCCTGAAGCAGTCTGTGCACAGCCTGCACACACAGAGACAGGACACTTGATGTGGGACCTTTCTTACCTCCTGAGGCCACCTATAGCCTATGTCAGCCCACACAGGCCTGGGTTCATCTGGACCCCATAGTCTCCTGGAAAGTGTTCCAGCAGCTGGCTGGTTTCCAAAGTTCTTCTCTGCATAGACACATCCAGTGTGATCAAAAAATTCTCAGCACACCCAGAAATCAAAACAATGTTTTCTGTAGTCCCTGCCCACTGCAGTCTCATGTCTCATTTGCTCTTCTGACCACCTCTGCTCAATGAGCAGATGTCTTCAGTGATCTATTCATGATGATGCAGCCAGTGTACTACAATTTTGCTTGGAATTAGGCAGCAACAGATGGTGCAAAGAAGGTAAGAGAATTTTCTGCCATTAAAGGGAACGGGGTTCAAGACCAGAATATGTCCCTTCCCCTTCCCCTTCCCCTTCCCCTCCCCCCCCCCCCCTCCTCTCCCCTCCCTTTTTTTTTTTTTTTAAATTTGAAAGAAAGACAGTTCAGGGAATTGTGAAGCCAAACAAGTGGTACATAAATAGACAACCAGATGAGAAGAGGATAGGATTAGGGAAACACTGGGAGGAAACAAAGAATTGCAGATGAAACAAGAGCAAAAATTGCATAAAAAGAAAAAAGAATGTAAAGGGAAAAAGTTTTAAATGTATATAGGCAGACTGTGCAATTTCAGGTGGTTACTCAGGAAAATGAACATGCCAAGTAATTGAAAGCAGAAATGAAATTGCAAAGGATCACAGGATTTCAAATTAAGTGAACAAATTGTATGGGGGAGGGGTACAGACAATACAATACAATAGCTTGAATTGGCAGACAGCTTATAACAGTGGTTCTGAATGAATGACCCTTCATCTCCTGTGACAAATGGAAGATAATGCCAGCATTTCATAGTCATTTCACTTTTATTATCACCAAAAGTTTAGGCCAGTATTCTATTACCTTGAATGTCTTTATGGTGTCAAGTTGAGCTGGACAAGAAATGAACGTGATGACAAATTTGCTGACTCTGAAGAAGAGGGTAAGAGGATAGGGCAAGGCATTTAGGATTATCAGAAATTTAAGCAAATAGAATAATAAAAATGATTAAAATAATGCATTTGGAATTGAACAGAAAATATTTCATTTTGTTTTGGATAATTTTTGATATTTCTACCTTTTTTTCCCAGAAACTGTATGTCAATATAGAGAGTAGCAATGCTATTTCAAGAGATCATTATTTTGCATTTTAAAATGTCAAAAGGTTATGACAATTTAGAAGCGAAACATTTCTACCATTGAACAGCTTTCCTCTTGTTTCAGAAAATCTTGCCTCTTTAAGTTATCCTGGCCAGTAGTGGTTCCTGATTTGGGTCATAATCTGGCTTCAAAATGTGTTGGTTGTTTGTACATTCACTGGAAATATCTCAGCTAAATTTGGTGTCAAAAGTCCAAGCTGTACCTAGACCCTGAAGCCTCAAGTTTCATGACGATGACTAGGATGTGACTGAGTCTGTCAATACACAAATCTGTGGCACAGCTATAGTAAAAAATAAGTAGGAACTAATTAAAGTTGAGAGAATTGAATTAATAAAAATAAGCCACCAGCTCCTTGGTGACTGTATTAGTATGTTCAGTTTGTATTCAGTTTTCCATATCTTACCTCCCAAATAAATCCACTGCTTAATCTTGTGTTTGCCACATGCTGTACAACATGAAAAAGCATTTTTTCCTTCAGAATTCTGCATCTTAAGAGGCAAACTGTGTTGTGGGACAGCAGCTCTTAGGCACTACCCTGCTCCCAGATTTAAAGCAAGATCCTGATTCTCTGTTCTACCCTTCTTCCTCCACTTCCTTATGGAGGTGCTTTCCCTGGAAGTGTTGTTTCCTACTCATTGCCAATGTACAAAGTTCTACTCTGCAAATGGACATCAGCTCCCATGATTTGACAGATGACTGTCAAAGACATTCAGGAACATGAGGAGAAAGTGATATAGACTATAATGAGATCATGTAAAATTTAATACAGCATATCAAACGTAACGATTTTAAAATTCATATATTTAACTGGCAGACAAATGCAGTTCTTTCTAGAGAGGTGATATGTGCTCCTGGCTTTTGCTTTTCTTATGAAAACTGTCAGTCACATTCTACATCAGCCTGGGTTTATGCTTAGCTTTATCAGGCAGACCAGTCAGCACTGAATGGCATTAGTGTCATCTTGGGGTAATGAAAGTGTAGATAACTATCTCAGAGTCTGGTTGTGAAAAAAATACTGATGCAAGTAGCTGAAGGCTCTACTGGCCACATAATTCACATTTCTCATAGAGGAAGTTATGTTCTGTAAATTGTTTTATACTTTCTTACTGATGAAACAGCAAGAATTTTGTTGCTGATGGGCGCAGGAAGCAGTAGTAAATAGCCATGGGTGCATACACAGGAAAGAAAAATTGTTTGCATTTTATCAACAGAGAAAAGGAATCAAAATGTAGCCCTGGATATTTTGCAAGTTACAGCACTGTTAATGGAGAAAAATCTGTCTTCTGTATGACAATGATAACGTGACTGATAATACAGATCATTTACCCCTTCTGCACTAGGTACATGCTGCTTGCTGCAGCTATGGAAACCATTCCCTGATGACAGACCATAACAGAGTGAAATAATCTCTAATGAAACAAATCTCATCAACTTTCATGGGGATTGGACACTTTTTGGTCCTTGAGGCATTCAGGAAATGTGCTGCTTCTAGTGGTAGATCCCTTGTTCAGTGCTACACCACACCACAGCTGATAAATCACTATATAAATAAAGCATTTTAGCAGTGTTTTGCTGTGCTAGCCAGAATGCTTGGGCTCAAAGGATGCCTCACAACAAAACTGTTTCAAACTTTTGGTTGAGAAGACAATAAGAAAGCAGGAAAAAGTCCTTTCCTTCCTGTTCTGTTTGAACCATATTTAAGCAATTATAAAACCAAAGGTAACATTTCCACAGGCTTCATGTCTTCTGAGAAAAATGGCTCACAAGACTAGTCTTCCCCCTCCCCTCATCACAGCCAAAATAATATGACCAGCATGACCAACACACTCCTTGCCTGCTGAAAGGGATAAGTATGATGAATCATTGTTAATTGTTAGTTAAGCTATGAGCCCATACTTTCATGAACACCAACCCAGGAGCTGTTGCTGCTGTATAGTTGAAGGAGGCCAATATGTATAAAATGTCCATCAAGAAGGACTTGCTGAGAATTCAACCGTTGTCAGTCTTACTTAATTTGATTACTGGAATGTTTCTAGATTTATGTACTAAGTATGTACTAGATTTATGTATTAAGTACTAGATTTATGTCTTATGATATATATATATTCACTAAATATATATTTCAGAGCTGGGGTGATCTATGATGTTTTCTATGGTAAACTCTGGCTCAAGCAATATGCCAGAGAGATGGTGGGGACAGGGAATCAGAGAATTTCATGAGGGAATTTTTGTGAGAAAGGACTCTATTATATTTAGGGACAAGACTTGCCACTATAAGCTTGAGTTTGCTAAAAAATGTGTGCACTGACACAGAGATAATACAAACATTGTTGGAAAGGTGAATTACAAGCCTCAGCCAGGGCCAGATCAATAATCCACAACTTTCAAACTGTTGGGAAAGGTGCCAGGTATGTCACCTGGTGTGTGCATATGAGTAAGAGAGGAAAAGGAGCATATAGAGTGGATGGTGAATGCTGCAGACTGTCTTCACGGGAGAACAAACCTGTCCAGTCTGAGACATGAAATGGAACTGATTTCAGTACACCCTTTTATGAATGTCAGTCAGAATGTGAAACCCAGACAAGGGAGAACAGGGTTGGTGAGAGATTGGATACCAAGCTTTTGGGAATTAATAACCTCATTGGAAGGTCTGTGGGTTAGTGCACAGAAAGTGCAGTGTTAAAGCCCTGATTTCTGCTAACTCCTAAGAACATGTTCTCTGGTGGATGAACTGTTGAGCACGGAAGCAAGGAAAAGTATTTATGGTTTTTCTTTGTTCCCTGAAATGGGGTGGTTGGTACTAATGCTTGGTTGAGCCATTTAGGAGTGGCCATCATTACCTTCTTTTTCCTTGAACTTTCCATGCAGGCCCTCATCAGCATCTCCTCAGCTCCTGTGTCCAGGATGTACAGACTCAATGGCTCTAGATTTCCTATGACACAGTATGAGCAAGATCTCAAAATATACCCAGGGAAGACATCCTGTTTGCCCAAGCACTTGGGGTGGCTGATCCCTCCCCAGAAAGTGAGATGGGGCTGAGAGACCTACTTTGGGCTGTAGGCATCACTGGGATAGTTCTGGTGTGAAACCCTGAGTGACATTTTTATCAACTGTCATATGGCTCTGATTTCCAGGAGACTTCTCTTCTGATCCTGGGCAGGTCCTATATGCCACATATCACCCACTTTGCTGTCCCCTGCTTATGATTATGTGGCCACTCAGAATTTGTTGACTCAAAGTATGACCAAAAAGAGATGATTTCTGCCCACCATTCCACATTTCAAGATTCCATCCTTATTTGTATATTGTACAAGGCAGAGTCAGAAAGAGTAGGAAGCCTGTGCAGCTTTATCCAACTCCCCATTGTACTTGTATAACAGCAGCCTGGGTGACTTGCTGCTCATCATCTTAGACCTTGCTGTCCCAAATTACTTTATTTTATTTGCTGAAAAATTATCAGACTCAAATTTATACAGAGCTGGGTGGAGAACCTCTGAAGTTGGCCAAAACAATTTTGACAGGATTCTAAAGAAAAAAAAAGGCACCTTTGAATTTTTCAGAAAAATTGTATTCTTCACATCTGCTGCAATAACTATTTAGCATCAATTCCTGGTGCCAAAGGCAGGGTCTGAAGGAACAGGCAGGGGCTACCCTAGGCAGAGTGTAAGAGAAGAGACTCCACCACACTTGCTTTGTTCAGTAGAAATTTAGTGCTGCAGCATTTTGCTGTTCTAGTTTTCCCACAAAATGAGGGCACATTTTAACTTATTCATTCAATTATTTGCTTCTTTATTAATTATACAAAAATAGAGTTTGGGAAGTTTTTAATGTACTGCATAAGGCAGATAAGCACAAGAGAGAAAAAAACCCTATTTTTTTTTTCTTGTGATGGCATGGTTTATCTAGGTTTAGAAATAGGACTCTGTAGCAGTTGGAGATGGTGGCCTGGAGACAGTATCCAGCTCTGAAGGGCTCTAAATCTCTGCTAAAATGGTTGCAGGATATTTCCAGGAAAGACTCTCTCTGACTTATAATTTTCGCCTATCTACCAGTAGACATGTTGAGAAGGAGGGTATCAACCCAAACTGACTTCTCTGGCCCAGGCTGAGAGTTTTCCAGGTATGTGAGCACTTAAAATTTTTCAGAAACTTCAAAGAGGGGCTACATAAGACCTGGCTGATTTTACAGTGCTAAATTCAAAATTTCCCTGTCTCCAAGTGAACATTGACTAAATGACATAACATTAATGTACCATACCAATGAATATGCCTTTCAGATAATGACACAGGCAGTGTCTCATATATTATTTCAAATGAAATGCAATACATCTTAGAAGGGTGTTTGAGAATCTGCTCTGCGTATTAATTGTCAAGATAGTCTTTCTGGTTCATTTAACTGTTTCATACCTCTGTAGCATATACTCTTCTTTCTCTTGTCCTCCTCCCTACCCCCTCTAAAGCTGACTTTATAAGGAACCGATTTTCAATATTGTAATATTTACTTTATTATAGTAGTCTTACACAACTGACTGCCTGGCTTCTCATTTTGCATTTCAGCATGATATCTGCACAGTTTTTACTTTATATCCCTTATAGGATTGCATATATTTTTGAGGGGAAAAAAAGAGACATTTATAATATTCAGGCTAACTAAAATGTTTAGTGAGAACAAAGAGACAGTTACTACTATCAGAAGCTTGTAATTCACAGTTATAGTGTCAGGAAACAGCCAACATTTACATCTGCCTCTGTCTGGGATGTATTTGGTGATGGGTACTATATATTGGGTGTGAGGGTGTCCTTGCATCATGGAAAATAAAGCTCTGAGTTGGTTCAAGGTCACTGCTGCTGACAGCAGAAGCATTCAAGAAGCTGAGTAGGTGATAAAGTTTGACTTCTAGAACTTTCACATTTATAACACAAAGATAGCTGTTCTATGCCTGCTGTTTAGTGTCGTCAGACTGTTATAGCTACAGGTATATATCGTCTCTTTCCTCATGAAAGGAGTTGACCACAGTAGTATCACTTGTGCCATGTTCTATTGTTCAATTAACTCTAAGCAGGTTATTGCAGGTACCAGAAATCATCTGATTGCAGCAGCATGAATTAACTCAGGTTAATTTCTCCTGCTTCCTAGTAACTTCTGTGGCAAGGAAATTGAATCCATGTGATACTCTGCTTTTCAGGCTTCTTCATCTTTAACTATTTGACCTTCTGTCTTTTCTATCTTTAATATATATATATTTACCATGTGATACAGAAACAACCCTTGTGTCCTTGTCTGTGTGTGGCTGAATCTTCTAGATTCTTTCTGACTCTACTTATAACAACACACTTAAGAAAGGACTCTGACCACTGTGAATTTAGCAATGTTTGAGAATATTTAACACTAGAGATATCAACATTCAATGATTCAGTATAAACACTTTTCAGGAATAAAGACAGCAAAAATGCAGATAATTGGCTTTGACTTTAGAGTCATATAATAGACTTGCTAATATCTACTGTTGATAAGCTGATATCCCTTTTGTTTGGAGCTAAAGACATCTTGTTTTCCTCAACCATTAAGGGAATGAAGGGCTAAAATCACTGAAAGTTCAGTGGCGACATAAGTCATGTTTATTTTCCGTGGAAGGGAGTCTCTGATATTCACTCAGTGGAAATGAAAAAAAAAAAAAAAGGAAAAAGATCATAATATCCTTTTCATGTCACAGTAGCATAATGAATGAGACAAGCCATCCACTTCACAAGGAGTGGGCACTCTTGATGTAGGCAACCCATAAATCTCTTTCGTTGTGTTTGTCAGCAGTCATTTTTAAGGTCTTCTTTCTCAATTCACAGGTTGTGGTTATTAGTAACCTCATAGCTGTGCTGCAGATGTCATTGAGGCTTATTCCTTGGAGCTGTGTCATCAATCATGGCTTTCACATGGTTTTTACATACTGGAGCCGAATAATCCATAGCATTTTTCCTCCCTAGTAAGCATGACTTCAGTAACTAAATGGAAAATGTAAGATATAATCATCATGAACATGCACACACTATATTGACTTGGCTGCTTAAACTGACACAAGGAAGTGACATTTTTAGTAATGCTGTACATTTCTCTGAGGATTACCCTGTATGCATGGAAAGGAAAGGCAACCACAGCTCTGAGTTACGTACAGGAATTGCTGCTGATGCTGCTGACATTGGAATTGCCATAAGCTTTTTCCAGATATCACTTTTCATGAGGCAGGCTGCAGTGTCACTTCCCCAGGTGTTGCCACATTGTTAAAACATCTCACATAGAGCTGTTCAAACATATATGAAGAAACCAATGCTGAGGATTTGTGATAGTCGAAGCTTTGTGTTTCAGGGCAAGGAGGTTTCCAGGACCTTATGAATGCATGATGCTTGCTGGAGAATGAAATATATTTTTGAAAAAGTATCTGCTTAATTAAAGCACAAGAGATATTTCACACATTTCAGCAAGAAAATATCTGTAATCTTACTACAGAAAAGGTCTTATCTAGTATACAGTTCTCAGCTCTAAGGTGGAAGATGAGGAGTCTAAAGTTTTCTCTAAAATATGGTGTGAGTGTTGTAAATATGATATGCTTTCTTATATAATTAGTTATACGTGTGTGCATGTGCTTTCTTATATAATTAGTTATATGTGTGTGCATGTGCATTTTCTAATTATGATATTTCCCATCCAAGAGGCTTTGTAAATACATTGCAAACATGGTGAACAATCAGCTTCTTCCCTGGAATGGGTTGCATCTTAGTAGTGAATCTCATAAATTTAATCAATAGGCACATAGATCAGAGTGGTGATTTATACTTCAGATGTTCATCAATGACACCATACATTTGCTGTTTGTTTGCAGAATAGATGGAGAATTTTGGATCTGTGCAATTGCAAACTGAACTCTCCACTTTACCCTCCGTGCCAAATACTCCTTTTCAGCCTGAGCTTTGATTCTGGATTTAGCAGAAAAATACGGCTCTGATGAGTTCTTCCTGAAATTGCTGCTTCAGCTCTTCTCATCCACTTAAACCATCCCCTCAGACTCTGTCAAAAACAAAAAGCAGAATCTGCCCTGATATGTAAGCTTGGGGCATGAGCTTCTGATCTTGCCTCATTTCACCCACTTAATTTAATTTTTGGTTCTCTAAAGCTTAAATCTTAGAGTCTTAAGTCTCAAAGCTTAGAGTAAGTCAGCTGACATCAGAGGTGGGAAAACAGCCTTGGAAGAGAATGTATGGAAGAGAATTTGTCTTCTGTTCATCCAAGAGTAGTGGAGGAAATAGAATCCCCTTGTAGAATGTAAGTCTAAGTGCAAGAACAGACTCAGACATGTAAAGGGGGGACAAGTCTGTCTGCTGCTGGTCACCATTTCTGAGGAAGCAGGTATTGTCAGATCACCTTCTCTCGTCTCCTTTGGTAGTTTCTCCAGCTTGGAAAATATTTCCTGCTGCTGATAAGCTATTTGAAAGAACCGATCTAACACTGTGGTGGGAAGCTATTCAAAGTATACTGTAGGAGTGCAGTTGCACACAAATACAGCATGCCATGCTCTGTTCCTGTCTCACTGGACCATAATAGTGGCAGCTTCCTGTGGCCGCTTGTAAAGAGAGCATTGACTTAGAAAAAGCTCTAGGTGTTCAGGCTGTTCTTTGATAATTTTCTGGCTGCTAACAGCTATCCTTATGCAGCCAAAACAGTCAAGCTTTTTTCTCTCCCTGACCTTTTTCTTTGGCAGGCCTGATTTCCTCCTATTATTCTGTGCAGCCAGAAAGTGTGCATCGCATTCCATCCTTGCCTTCCTGTACAGAGGTGCCATCCATTATTTGATCTGTCCTTTCATGTTCCTGATGGAACTCACCTATTTTGAACACAACAAATATGTTGAAAAGATCAGATCCCAAAGGGGACAGTGAATGAGGGGCAAAAATTTCAAACAAATGTTGGCTGTTGGACAAAAATTTGGATGCCTGGATAAAAGTGGTTGTGTTATCTGAAGTGCTAAGGACTTGGAGCTCTCAGAGCACTCATTGAAATCCAGACCTTGAGCTAAGATGACCATGTTTTCATGCCCTTGGAATTTCACAGGTGAGCATAAATACATGAAATTGCCTGATGTTCAAGTGTAGCAAAATTCCACAAGTTTCTTAACCTTATTACCAAACAGAAGAAGCATAAATCTTTAATTTCATTGCCTTGTTGAGCCATGTAAGGCCCATTAAGATATTGACTCTATCACTGTTTTTTTTTTTTTTTTTTTTTTTTTTTTTTTTTTTGCCACAGGGAAATTCTCATTTATTGTCACAGAATCACCCCTTAAAATGCTCACAGCTTTTATTCATTATGTCTTTCTTCACTTGTGGAAGAATTACAAGGGTCCATAAGTGATGCAACAGCACAACAGAAAACAACATCAGTTTCAAATTCAATGTGAATTGGCATATGCTAAAACAAACTAATGCCCCCAGAGACAGCTGGATTTACTCCCTCCGCTCAGTATATTAGGGCCATCAGATAATTCAAATCTACTTTGTACAACATTATACTGATGGCATTAGAAAACTGTGAACTATCTACTATTATTTTTTAAGCACCTGTCAAAACAAAAGAACTTGATGGAAAAATGTAAAGATTCTTAGATTAGTTGCTAAAATACCAATTTTCAGACTTTCTGGGTTTTTTTCCCCTTTTTTCCCCTTTCACAGAGTAATACTTTCTTATGCATATAATTCCTTTGATTTTATTGAGAAATGAAACAGTCCATTGCAAAGTAGCACAAGTAAAGCTGACTGTATGCTTCCCTGCTTCTCTGCACCAGGCCAGCTTTGTGGAAGCTTGTCACTGCAAAACAGTACTTCCACTCCATGAAAACTTTACTTGGCGTACTCTACAGTCTTGGTGTCTCTCTACAGCTGTAGAGAATCTCTTGTGTAGCCCACTCATTAGTACTATCTTCTGTGAAGAACTTTTTGCTGTTCCTTTATATGCTAAAAGGCAACTTATTTTCTCCAAAATTGTTCTGTTCACCATACAAGGGAAATAATTTCAGTTGGATAAAGAGATAAGAAATTGGCAGAAAAAATAATTTAATGCCTCTTAAAATTTAAGGAAAAGAGATTCTTAGTGCAGGAAAAGCTTTTTTTTTTTTTTTTTTTTTTTTTAAATGGTAATAAACTGCAATAGCTCAGATGCAGAAGGTCTCTGGTTTTGGGAAAGTTCAAGCATTGCAGCAAGTTGAGATGGATGTATTTTTATGGCAATTTAGATTATATTTAGATCTGTAGATTTAGAGCACAGATCTTTCAAAAATTGGGAATTGTCACCAGCCAACTTGTAGTATGTCTCTCATTTATCTTAGCACCTTGCTGTGTGACACTTCTGAAGGCGTATGGGGTACAAGTCTTTTCATGAGGCACAAGTTTTTTATCCACTGACTTTGGATACCCACTGTTGAACAGGAACTCTGAGTTCGATTTTCACATATGCTGATATTTTGAAAATTGGATCTACAAAATTATAAAAGGACTGAAGACCAGTGCTCAAATGTTTAGATTTAGGACTTTATAAGTATTTATATTGAGTGACTAGAAGCAAGTCAACATAGTGATTACACATATGGCTGCCATATCATAAAGCTGAATATTTTTATATTTTGTGGGGTACATAGTGGTGACTTATATAAGAAACATGTTCTTCTAAAGAAAAGCAAAGTCCTCAGAGAACTTTAAGACACTATAACCTCTGATCTGAATGTTCAATACCTTTTCCCTTCTATTTAAATATCTTTCTCTCATGTAAATTATAAATCAATACTCTAACCACAAGAGATTCATCAGTCTTATCTTCTGCTTGGCGTATACTAAAATGATCATGAATATCACTTGTAACAAATACTTGTTAATTAAAGTACCTTTTCAGGTCATGTCTTCACAGCCTGTGACCTAAGATTAATGGCTACATCTCAGTAAACCATTGTTAGAGATTGTTTTCTTCATTCCGAGGAATGATAAAAATTTAATTAATTATATCTTGATTAATGAATTGGAGTAGAACATGATGTTGGTGAGGGGTTCATTTCCTCCTACAGAAAACAAAAGTTTAGAGTTTTGCCCCTAACAATATTTGCTAGCTAGTAAAGAGATATCAGTATTTAAAATACAATATTTGAAATGTTCAGAGGAAACTAATCAGACTTACACTGTATTATGTAGCATTATATATAATGGCACATTCAGCCTCTAGGAAGGCATGACCTGTGGTTAAAAGGAAGACAGGACAAAATAAAGCACTCATTCTCTGATACTGACCAACTTGGACATTTTCATCATGTTGCATTCTCTCCTCACCTGCCATTTTGGCAGAATGTTTGTCAGAATGGCTTATGGCTTGTGTGTATTATTTGACAAATATATTGTGTTATAAACATATACCCTACTTTATATTATTTGCATAAAGATTAAAGCTAAAAATATCTCTAAGAACGACAGTCAATCTTATTTTTCCACAAAATTTTAGAATAACTGAAACTATTCAGAATCCTTGATGTATCTATGAAAATGCTTATTGTTTAGTATTGGAGCCAAAATTTCAAATTAATCACAGTGCTTTGACAGAGTTCTGGCTGACCGACTCAATGTTCCTTAACAATGAAAAGTTTTGTGAGAAAATACACTTAGAGTAATTTGAAAATCCAGAAACTTCTAAGATCCTGAAATTATATACAAATAAAACTATGCTTCATATAATCACATTTTATAAGGAAAGAGTTTCTGAAGTGAGTGTGGTGCTGGACTAGGATGTTGCTCAATTTGAACTGAGAATGTTTTAATTTCTGATATTTCTGATATGTATCAATAATCCTTGATGTACAGTGAAATTAATGGCTGACTGTTCTTTCTTGCTTTGTTCTTTTCCCCACAATGTCATCTTGCATTATCTGGCTGATTTGCATGGATTATTACTTCTCAGAGGTAAAGACCTGCATGTTGTCATCCTTTTCTTTTTTGTTGGAGGGAGAATTGGGCAGAGGGTGAGCTGGGCAACTCTGTTGGCTTTTGGAGGATGTTATGGACAGCTGGAGTGAAGCCCAAACCTTGCCTTGAATCTCAATCTGGTTTGTTACTTCAAGTATCTAGTGAGAGAAACACTTGCCAAGATGACACTGGAATCTCTTTGGATTCCTCATTCTTAAAGTAGAAATGTGCTGATTCCAGGTACTCCAGGTACTCTATTTGTCTGGTGTAAATAGACCAGCAATGCTGAATTCTTTAATCGTAATACCTATTGTGGTTTCCTTTCTTCTAGACTGTGCAAAGTGGATGAATGATTGTGTCAACTTAATGCAGGCATGTTAAACGCAGTCAGTGTCTCTGTGAAGCCTTTGACAAGACCCAACAATTGCTCAGCCTGAATGGAAAAACTTAATCACAGACAACACAATCCTGTCCATGTAGGAGTACTTCTATTTCTCAGGACAAACTTGCCCGGATTTTGGGAGGTAAATGCCATGTTTTCAGTGCTCTGAAGATTTAAAGAGCAGCAGGCTGTGCACACATCCGAAAAAGACTGATTTGTTTTGAAAAACTAGAGAGCTTTTTTTATGGTCCAAGCTGCTTCTTGTTATGTCCGTGGTTATAATGTCACATTGATTACTGGGTCTGAACTAGACCAGAAGCCTTTACCAGGAAGATAGAAGCTAGCCCATTTCCTTCTACTTTTTTTTTTCAGGTTTAAATTAGAGGAATCAGAATATTTTGTTATTTCATACTTCACACAATCACATACAGACATGGAATATGTAGAATACAGACCTTTCAAAATAAAGAAGAACATCTTTCCCTATTATTAAACTTTAGTTTTTATCTTGTAAAATGTATATACTTGAATTCCAGTGATGTTTCACATGGGCAAGAACAGATTATACAAAGCGGTTTTTATTTTGGGTAAAATTTTTTACTTGTTTTCTGTAGTTTAATTTTTCCTGCATTTAATTATATTCATGTCTGTCTGTCCATCTCTATTGGACTCTGCTGGTAGAAAACCAGTTCTTCTAATGAGGAAATAAAACTATCAGTTTGATTAATCAGAAGTGCTCATTCTTTTAATCCCACTGTAGTTGTTGTTTTTGGGCAAAAAATATTCTGAAGAGCCCAACCTTTTATTTCATGCTGCCTTTGTGTGTTGAAAGGGGAGAAGGGGAAAGGTGCTGCCTGGGGCAGTGATATGGGGACAAGAGGGTGCAGTCCTGCTCTGGACACTCTGGGAAGTGCCAGGATGCAAAAGGTGGGCTTGTGATGGGGGAGACCTGGGAACAGGTACAAAGAGGGCCCTTTGAGAGGGAAAAGAACAGTGACAAACTTATTCCTGTGTGAATTTGCATTGAATAATATAATGCAGATTTTTTTTTTTGGTTTTTTTTTTTTTAACTTTTTAGTGTATCATGAACCTTTTAATGAATATCTTTCCAACTGATTATCTGATAGCTAATATTTTCTTCAAAATAATTACTTAATACCTAATTTCTTTCCATAAGGGCAAACTCCTTGTGATGCCATCAAAAAATAAACAACCACAAAGTACCAAAAAGCTCACAAGAGCTGCATGAAGAGTAGACATTTTATACTATTAGAAGAGAGAAGTGTAAGACATAGGTCCTTCAGCTGAGCCAGATTTGTTGTGTAGGTATCTATATAGATGGGTACCTGTGGCATCTGGAAGAGAGAGAGATGAACAGAGAGAAATATGTTGATATACTCCTATGTATAGGACATA
>QUSF01000038.1:717959-806424 GCA_003676055.1 Chloebia gouldiae
TAATAATAATAATAATAATAATAATAATAATAATAATAATAATAATAACAATAATAATAATAATAAAGCATCTATTTTCTAGAAAAGGTTTTTGTCCTCAATATTACCTCTGCATAAAAGGATTTGATGAGGCTTATTTTACTGTGGATATGCTTGTGTGTAAAAAAAATGTCTTCAAATGAAAGGACTAGAGTTTGCAATTACAAAGCCTACAATTGGTTATAATAAGCCTAGAAAAGTCATTTTATGTGCCTAGATCTTTGGTATGAATTGCATGCCCAATATTACAAACAATTTCTGAACCTATTTCTTATGGTTTACCACTGAATTTTTTTTGTCACATGGTTCATCCTTTTTATTTATTTCTTCATCACTATACTTACAAAAACATTTCTAGTCATTGATTTTGAAGAGAGATATAAGGCTGCATTCTGAAAATAAAGAATATATATCTTTCTGCATCTTGATATAATACAAATGATAAATAATAGTTAAAAAGCCAAGTTTCAAGTACAGATTTCCATCTAGATCTCTCTAATCTCCTTTTTGTCAACTCTATCACCTCATAAAATAAGGAAGAACTACTGAGCAGGAAGTACAGAGTGATGCAACAAGAAAAATCAAATTTGTATTGGTGTGTTGAATGTCCTATGAAGTGCCTTGTGCTGCCTTGTCAAATCAAATCAGAACTCTTTGATGTTGTTCATTCTGAATGAGTGATTTGATTTTAGACAAATTTGGCACTCATATTTGTGCTTTAAACTAGATGTGGCCTATAATGTTAATGGTTTGATAACTGCTTCAGTAAACACAAAGGGTTTTTTAGTATTTTACAAGTCAGACAGAGTTGCAAGATTGTACTTGACTTGCAGAACAACAAAATAACTCATAGAAGGAAGTCAGGATGCAATAAATTATTCACTTCACATCAAGCTGTGTCAACATCTTAAATGAAGTATAGCTTAAAGATAAGGTGTTAAAAGGAAAAATTATAGATGTATAGCGAGTTTCTTTAAAACTATCACTTATACCCATTCCATCACTGTCGCTGTCATTTTCTCTATTGGGCATTAGTTTTCTTTCTACATTTTTTGGCCAAAAGTGTCTGAATTATGACAGAAACTGCCATATTATGAATAATTCTTAATAAATGCAAAAGGAGATGAAATCGCTACAAACTCAATGAATATTTAAGGTCACATATATAATATTAGCTCTGACAGATTGTTAAACCGGAGGGCTCTTTTTGAACTGAAGAAAGTTTCATTGAAAACCTGGGATTTTCTCTAAGTATATATTGCATGTCATATGTTCATATTACAAAATTCTTGATTCTGACAGGCACATGTTCACTTTTCCTCCCCGTGGCTCCAGTCTGATACACAGCCCTTCTGTTCTTTTTACTCTCTCACCCTACATGCTGATACCATAAGCTATATACTTTTTCCTTTCACTACTGGGCTATCCCTTCAAAAGGGCTGTTTTGAGTTTGTAAGAAACTTTACAGCTGAAATATATGAGAAGAAGTTCCAGTAAAGAGGAAATCTCAGAAAATTCAGGGCTTGCATTTGCTTTGGATCAGCATATAAAACTTCACTTATCCAGCTCATGTCTACTGTACACAAAGGCGAGCCATTTGCTCCATTAGCAAATGTCAATTCTTCCAATTGTTGACATTTCCTGCTTTCTTTCAGGGTGGAATCAGGAAATGTGAATATTATGAAAATATTTATAATAACTACAAGAGGCTAATAGTTATCTTCAAAGCAAATGAAATCAGGAAATTTGGGGTTAAGCTTACAAAATTGACCTTAAATTTGATGCTTATTTCCACCCCCTATCAGCCTCCTTACAATACAGGATCTGAATCATATATCAAGGCATCACAGAGGTTTGAGCCATTTTAGTCAATGCCAGGATGAATGCTGGACACAGTTTTTTTTTCATAAGGAATTGTATGTTTTCTCTGTAAAGGCATAAAATGGGAAGAAGTCTGTAGAGGTGGTTAATACTTGTTGTGTGACATAGTTTCAGTAGATTATGCTGTGAGTGTTGGCCAGTAAATGGCCAAAACTTTACTCCTCTAAGCTGTGTTAATAACTCTTTTCCTTTTTAACTTTGCTTCCCTGATACTGAAGAAAACTGCAGGATTCTGGACTGATGATGCTGTCTTAGAGTGAGAGCTGCGTAAGGAAGCCTGGATTGTACATGGGGACTGAAAACTGATAATTTAAGGACTTGCAAAATTTGTAACTGTTAAAATTGAAAAGAACCCCAGACATACAAATTTTGGTTTATCAAATATCCTAGAAGTCCATTCAATTCTCTATTGTTTTTCTGAATATACATTTACAACATTATCTGCACCTCAATTTTCTTTAATTTATTAGTATGCAAAAACTTGCAAATATTGATTTGCAAACAGGATTGCAAAATCAGGATTTTTACCTGCTAATTCTTGTTAAAAGGGTAGAGATGTCATACAGTAAAGTACAAGGAAACTTAAATCAGATTTTTACCAGCTAAGCTTAAATTGTGTGGCTTATTTGACAAATTTTGTTGCTTCACTGGATTTCATTGCAACCTGTATTGCCTTAGGGGCACCTTGAAGTTCTGCATGCCATGGTTCACTTCCCCGAGAGGCCTGAGAAGCTTTCTATTGAATTAAACAAAGAATGTATCAGAGCCAAGAAATACACTGTATCTTTGATTGAATTTATGAACTTTGCAGTGACTTGATGAGGTTGTCAAACACTTTTGAGAGATGACTTAAAATTTACAACTGAATCTTTATGAGATTAACTAATGTGACAGCAAAAGGAAAGGTGTTTAAGGGACATTTTAAATAAGTCATCATCAGATAATTGTTCCTGCATGTATTTTACAAACTCCAAGTTCTATCCTTAAAAGCTTCCTGCAAGTGAGACCTGCTTTTAGTGGTTTTTACTGACTTAGATGCAGCTTTGAAATAACTTAAGTAAACCATTGATTCTTTTTACCCATACAGTATCCTTCTATCTAAGGGCATGAAACTTGCAATTCTGTAAGATTTATCTTTGTTCTGTGTCTGAGGAGAACCTAAAGACTTGTTATTATTAGAAATACAAGGCATATCTGATGTTGTATGAAAGACAAGTTTTTCTGCATAACTGTTTGAAGTTCATTTATGGTTATGATGGGAGTTTTTAAGGAGCAGTTTCTGAAATATGGAGCATGAAGGAAGGATGTCTGCAATCCTTCCTGAGACTCTAGTGACTGTATACTGAATATCACAATATATGAAGAAAAAGCATATTTTAGTACTGCATGAATTCAGACACACAGGAGAAAGAAATCCCTTTAATCCTTTGACATTCTAGAGGTCAGAACATGTTTTTTAATTTCTGTGGAAAACTTTAAAATTTTAGTGATTTATGTTAGTCAAAGCTCTGAAATATTTTGGTCAGGAAATGTTTCTTAGTGGTTCTGGTAGTCTGAACTGTATTGTTCAGGTACTCTTGTTCCTAGTCAGACTACATCTTCCCTAAGGCATCATAATTCCTCCATGATATCAAAATGTCCTTTATTTTCACATAAAGTATGAACTTCAGTTTCCTCCTTCTTGCATAAGGTTTGTCATATTCTAAATTCTTCTTTATTTTAAACTCTTCTCTTTGTTCACAGAACATACGGGCAACTGCCTAAGATAATGTTACTTTTGTTTTGTGATTGAAAAATAATCCACAAATGTGGTTAGGGTACATTTTCCATTTGCTGCTACTGGGCTCAAGTTCCTTCTTTGGAAGACAGGCAATTTACCTTTAGCCTAACTAATAATTATTTATTTCTTTCCTTTGGTCCAATTCCAGTCCTTATTATCCTGCTTAGCATTAATTTGCCTTTCCAATACCCAATGTATATATATCTCATTTATTCATTTTTTTTTCTTTTATGCTTACCCTTATTTTTATAGTTCAACAGTGGACAGCCTTTCAATTTACACATCCAATAAAAATTTTATAACATTAAGTTGTATCTAAAGCTCTCTGTAATTGCTTGAAAACAGAGCATCCGAGAAACAGCTGTTGATGAGACAAAATTAATTGCTTTGGCACAAAAGAAGACCAGATACCCAGGCACATTATTTTACTACTTTTTAGCTTTGCTAGTCTAGTCCCTGTGAATTGTCCTCACAGTAACTGAAGAAATACGATTCAATTTTTCCTTCTGCTCAAATCATCTTCCTATTAGAACTTTATTTCCATATTTGAGACTGAATGGGACCATGAATCAACCAAGTCCTTTTTCTCCAGGTTCTTAAGGAGATTTCTTCCTCATATCTTTCTTTTATTGTTGATGTATAAAATAAAAATTGTAAGTAGAAAATTGTGAGATAATTCCACCTTAGATAGCCTTGGACATCTGCCGCCTGAAAGCCTCTCATCTTGTCCCAGGAAGGATTGCTGGATTACAAATCTTTCCTTCAGGCTGGACATAGACATGTCTCCTCCTGTGCAGTTTAGCTCTATGATCCTCTAAAAATCTGCCAATACAGGGTGGCATTTCTCATGTGCCATGCCCTGGCACCATGGTGAGAGCACCTATTGCTCTGTTTGACTTGACATATTCGTGTAGGCTGAGAGCTCAATCCCTGCACATTTCTAAGAATCATTTCTTAATATAATGCTATCTTGCTAATTCACATACAGGCCCCAAAACAGCAAACGTAATGCAGTGTCATGTCTTCATTGGCATGTTAGGAGACAGCTACTTCACCAGATTCCAAAGAGTTCCTTCAGCTAGCTCAGCAGTGTGAAGCAGACTAAAGAATGCTCTGGAATTTTTTTAGTGAATACTGTTTTGCCATCTCTTATTGCAGTTTCAAGATGTTATCTGGGATACTGTCAAATATTTCTACCTCCCACCAGATTCCTGAGTAGTGCAGAGAGAGAAAGATGATAACCATGGTGTTTCTTAAAGACACTGTCTATTCATTTTCTTAGCTTTTGATGGGGAAATGGAGACATATCTTGCTAGAGAATGCATTGTAGTGTAGATAAGGGAAATTGTTCAAACTTTCCCACATTTCTCTATGATCTCATTTTCCCTATTGTCAGTGGAATTGGTGGTGTGGCTTTCTGTCTCTTCTCTCCCCACTGTAGAGATTTCTTTCACCTTCGAGCTGGTCAGAGGGTACAGTGAGTTCTGTCCTGTCCTCCCTGTCCCCCCACCCTTGCACTCCTGTACTCTCCTGGACTGAAAACAACATAAGCTGTAAAAAGTCTTACTTCACTTCAGACCTTGCTGTATCTGACTTCTACCTCACACTGACAAAATGCTGAATTTTCAAAATTATTCTCTTCTGAGCATTTGCAGTGTAAGTTATCAGTTCAAGTGAAGAGTGGCAGACACTGTATAAGGTAGAACTGCTATGATGATAATGAGCAAGAGTGCAAAGTCAATGGACTCAGACAGGCAGTGCTCAGAGACTCAACTCATTAGTGTTCTTCTAACCTCCAAATCACTCTTTCAACTCCATCCCTAGGGGCTGAGATATGTGTGAGACATTAATGATAAAGCCTCAGCACTTCTGGTATCCTTGTCAGCAGGAAGAGGTAGATATTTTCACTCCTTTTTCTTGGTACTGCTCATTCTATTTCTGGAAATCTATTTGTGGAAGTTCTACACCCCAGATTATGACCTTTGGAATATCAAATACAAATTCTCCTATGTTGTTTAAGAACTGTTGAATAAGGAGCTGCTGATGTACATGAGAAGGGAGAGCAAAGTGTCCCTCCCAAGGACACTGCTCACTCAATGAAGAATTGTACAAAATAAAAATATGATGTTATTTTATATTAAAGTTTTCAATATGGGGAACTATTGACTGAGAAAACAAGAAATCTCAAATGACTAACAATGGCCATCATGGTCCAGTCTTTCTCCAAGTATGATTACACTGAAATTAACTGATTTATTAGACACAAATTTGATGGTATGGCACAGAGAAATGCACATAATGATCTGTCAACACTTTCTGTAGGGCTAACAAAAATATTAAATACTTTGCAACAGCAATTGCATTAGCTCATTTTTTGCATCAGTACTTTGTGAATAATTTTTAGGGCTGGAGAGTAGAATGAGGTAGCAGAGCCCTATGAATGCTGAAGAGAAATTATTGCAGTCTAAATGAAAAAAGAACTGATCTTTTTCACTTAGACTTGTATGCAGAAAGACACCAAGAAGTAAAAAGAGGACAGTAATGATGGGGGTCAGGTCAGTTGTGATCATGCTGCCGAGGAAATGGTATGGAAAGTTCATCTTGTGGGATTAATGCACTAGGAATTAGCTGCCTGAAAAGCCAGGAAAGGCATGGTTGAATATGGAAGATGATCCAGGTACTCAAAGAGGAGAGACTCCTGGCTCCTTCTACCACAGAGACTCGGTTTTTCTGATAATAGACCTGAACAACCAATTGCTCTGCTTGTCTGTGCTTGTTCTTTGGAAGTGTAGATGAGGTGTCTTTAAAAAAGTCTGCTCCTTTTCTTTTCATTGCTTGATCATTTTGATTTTAGCAAACGTAAGAATTTGTTAAGAGTAACACTTTGAGTAAGCTCTTCTAGTCCAAAGGGAAGTGTTTGACTTTTGTCAGAAGAAAGTACTGAAATCTGGACAGTTTCTGAAATCTGCTCTCTTCTTTGCCCTCTTCCCCTTTATTTTCAAAATGTATGAATCTTTGTATGGGAACTACTGGCAATACACACTTGACTAGTTGCAGACGATGGGAATCCATGGAAGTACTTACTGCAGTAGTTACAGGCATTTATCACTGCACATTGTCACACAGAGATAGCTGAACTAATTGGTCTCAGACCACTTGTGTGCCAGAATCTTCTGGTCTTCTAATGGTCTGCTCCTGCTGAATTATGCAAACTCAGGAACTGCACTAATGTACCTACTTTCATTGTTGAGCTGGCTTGAAGAAGTGCAAACATATAATTTCATATAATATCCTGCATGGACATGTGCAAGATTCACCTCATAAGGGTCTGAGTGCACAAAAAAACATAAACATGATACCAATATCAATCTTGTTTAGTCATCTAGTGTATTGGATTTGCTAAGGTCTGAAATGAGTCCTGTATGAATATTTATAATAGGACTATCATTCTAAAATATTAAAAAATATGCTTTTATTGCATGACAAGGAAGTATAACCTATTGTCATATATATTAAAAAAAAGAAAACTAAGAGGTATTTCCTTACATATGAAATTCCATAATGCATGTGCTGTAGTGCTACATTATTGATTTATGCTGAAATCAAAGCATCAAGTATCACATAATAGATTAGAAACTCTGTCATACAGAGACCTGAGGTGTATGCATTGAGCACTACTTTGACCATTAGTGTTTAAGACCTTGTGATTATTTTAAAAGGGCTGTTACATTTTTCATTGGTCAAATTTGACAGCTACGTCAAAATAAGTGCATCAGCAAATAGACTGAAGGAAGTTAAACTGCAAGGAGATTTAAAGAGGTCAGAATAGTACAGTGCAGGAACATGGCATACATTTTGTGTAAAATACCAAGGAAGAAAAAAATACCATCAAAAATTTGAAGGTGGATTTCCTGAAACAACCAGGGAACATCTGAATATGATAAAAATAACCAAAACACAAGACAGATGTTCTGGATTCCATGTAGAACCTCAGAGGAAACAGGGTAGCTTTCGTAGCTCTGGTGAGTCATTTTGTAGAATACAGCTTTATCTTTTGCTTTCATGACATAGAAAATATTAAAGAAACTGTAAAAAGATAAAAATATAAACAAAAATTATCTAGGAGACATTAAGTCAGGATTCTGATGTAGGAGATTTGAAAAAACTTAAGTAATATGAGTGTTTACTTCCCAGTGGCTTTAGGACAGAGGTATGGGTCAAATGCACATCTTCATTCAGTAAAACACTACAGTGGACTTAATTTTGAACATGGAGCTCAAGCAGAGCTCTTTTCTTCAGACATTGATTTATTCTCCAAAATATTGTGGAATTACAGAATTTAAGCATACAGGATAATTTTCACATTTGAAAGACTTTCCTAAATTGCAATCTATTAAGAGAGGAAAAAAAATTATGAGGAGGAAATCCTTTTGCAGTGAGAGGTATATGGAATAACTGATATTTGGGAAATGTTAATTATCCTGTTAGTTTTATTTTGCGTTTGTGTAAATAATGATTCAAAATGGAAAACCTTTATAGTACACCTTAAAATGTATTTCAGTTCTTGGACTTGCTGGGATCTAAATCCCTGTGTGAGAAAAGAACAAATAGGAAAACTATTCTTCCGCTGATCCTTCCACCTGCATTTGTTTAATTGAAAATTATGGAGAAATAGAAAATTTAGCTTTTTCATTCTGTTAAAAGAAGTCTGCCTTTCACTGTCTTTTTCACATTCATTTTCTTTCACCTTCTGGTTTTTTTTTTTTGGTTGGTTGGTTGGTTGGTGTTTTTTCAATGTAGTGGATTTACCCAGGATGACTGAGGGGTTGGGAAAATTAGGCTTCAGCAGTGCAGTCATAAGGAGTTGTCAGCTGTAACCTGTCATTCTCCTACTAGGCAGCAAAAATGCCTCAACTTCTGCCCCTGTGTATGCACAGTCCTGAGTGCTACATAGCAGAAAGGAAAATGCATCTTGTGGAGTCAAAATAATAGAGTACTTTCCATCTAATAGAGAATTAGCAGCAGAGAATATTTGCCATGGGGAGAAATACAAACAAATATTTTCTTAGTGTGGGAACTTATGAAGATATTCATGTGCACAGGTGAAGTTAAGAAGAAATATGCCTCACCTAAACACAGAGGTTGAGATTGGCAGGTCTTGAGTGCACAGCACAGCTCAGATGGACCAGCTTTAATTCACTACCTATACCTATCTTTTCTTCCTGACTATGTGAAATGCTGTCTGGTAAATTTCTGGACTTCTCTAGTAGTGCTAACTATGAGCTTTCCAAAGGGATCTTCTGACACAGCCTAATATTCCCTTGTTTGTTGCCTCAGCACTCTCACCCTGTCTATATTCATCTGTACTTCACTGTGATACTTTTCAAAGGACTCCTTTCTAGGGCTTTGAATCTGATGATAGCTTTTTATCATTGAGGAAAATCCAACACTGGTTTCTGAAAATGCTCTACTGTGAGTCCAAGAGCTTGCATAGCCCGTCTTTAAATTCTGAAGCCATGGGAGAGGTATCCCCAAGTATGTTACAAAACCACCTTTTACAGTATATGACCATGCATCATATACTGATCTGATTCTTGAGAAACCTACAATTTACTAAAATCCTAGAAACTTTATGGGAAAAGCTGTAAATGCCATTTCAAACTGTGCTTAATGTTTCAGGTGGTTTTCTCCATTTCACCTATAAAGGGGAAAAATATTCAAGAGGTGAAAAGTGGAAAATAACTTTATATATCAATTTAAGCAGTTTAAGAGGTGCAAGAGAAATTTTAATTAAATCTTGATGAGTATGTGAATATTGTTTTGGTGAGCTGGAAGCAATCTGAATTTTACTTTATAATAAATTTTAAATTATTTTGTCTGCTTTTCTTTCACTATGCCTTCAGTGGCTCCACAGGTTATCACAACACTTGGAGAATTAGGAGTAGAAAGACTAAAATATAGTTTCTTCTTATGTGACTTAGATACTTAAGCACAGATTTGTAGATGTTGCAAGACTTCAGATGCAGCCCAGCAAAAAGACTTTCGTGACTAACTTTTACCAGAATTCACCAGAGTTAGAGACATGTCCGACTAGCTTGAGTGGTAAGCATCATGAACATGATTCACGGTGAGTTGTAATGGAGGTCAAGTTTCCAAGTGATTTAATACAATATTCATGCCATCTCCTGCAAGTTTACCTTCAATGGAGCAACTGCAATACAAAGGCATGTCACATGTGGGGATGATAAAAAACCTGCAACCTTCTGCTTCTTGGGGTTCTCTCTGTAGTCAAGAAGAAGCCATAGCAGCTAACTTGAACAGTTAATATTCTGAATAGGACACTTTGGTGCTTTGGAAATATTTTACTATGCACCAAAATAAATGCAAAAATAAATAAAGGCAATCTTACTGGGAAATGATCAGATTTAGCAAACCAGTTTGAATGCATTTATCCTGGCAGGCTGGTGAAACTTGTTTGCCTGCTCTATTTTTAAGGACTTCCCCACCCCTTTTCTTTTTTTTGCCAGGAGTTCAAGCAGTGAGTAGGAGCACCTTGTTCTGGAAGATGCTTTCCAAAGTACTCATTGGATAAAACACAACAAAAATATTTTACCACAGGTGAAAACAAATATCTCTGAATAACAATTACAATTACTTAGCTTTTTGAAATGTTATAGTTGTGTATCTGTTTGTTTTTTCTCTCCTTTCTGATACTCAGTTGTAATTTGTTAAACTCAATCAAATAATTTTAGAAAACATAATAAATATTTACTATGCATCAAAGCCATCTGGAAATGCTCTGCACTGTGCACAGAAACAATGGGATTATTCTATGCATATTCAGCATTGGAGGATTTTCTCTTTCTAACTTTTGCATTAGCAACCCAAATAACCTGGGTTGAGAATGTGCTTAAGCAAAAGAGTGTAAGGCTTTTAGAGATAGGACATTTGAAAATCCCATGAAACATTCCAGTCCTCTCTGGCATTTAACTTACAGTGAACCCCTAACCCCATTTTCATATCTATCTCAGCTATTTGGGTGACCTAATGCAAGTGGCCAGGTTAGAGATGATGACAGGGTCATGAGGTAGTCACATGCCCAGCTGAGGCCAGTGCTGATTACAGTGTCAAACAATCTAAAATACAGCAAGATTTTTTGTGTGTTTCATATGCAACAAACACCATTGCCATACAAAATTACTAGGATCGAGTTAAAGCAGGTGATCGGTGCAGAAAAATGAAAACCTTGGGAGGGGAACAAGACTCAGGCTCTTAAAAGAGGCAAGTACTGCCAGGACTGCTTGGGTCAAGCACTGCTGGTCTTGATTGCTAATTTTTAGTGCTGGAAAAAATCATGCATTTTATCATACATAAACCAAATGTGTGGGTAATACAAGTTTGTTCAGAATGGCTTTGGACCTGACAAAGAAGAGGAGGAGGAGGAGTAAGGTAGACCAGAGTTTTTCTGTTTCAACAAACCTTTCTTTCCTCTTTATTTCTCAACAGAGTCTTTCTTTGGAAAGAAGGATGTGAGTACGAAAGTACTTGTTTTATATACTAAAGGACAGATGGGTTTCTATGCTTGAAAATTATTGTATTGATAATACAATAGCCTCCTTTAAAATTCTGGAACTCAATGCCTGAGTTGTCTTAACTTCACACATGTAGAAATCCTACTCCAAAGAAATTGTAGCAGAAGAGGAAATAAATTTAAAATACTCTCTTTGAACAAAAAGAAACTCTATAATTTATACAAAAAAAGAATATAATTAAAAAGAAGTTTGCATAGATTCACATAAAATTTAAACCCCATTATGTTTATGGAAGGCTTCACCTGAAATGTCTCTAGGTGAGGTCTGAGGCATTTCAGAGATGTGGAAAAGGGAGGAAATCCCACCCAGTGCTGGGCACAGGTGCATCAAGCTGTGTCTAGCTGCCCCTGTCTGTCTGCCTGCTGCAGCAGGGGCTTTACCATGTCCTCTCACCCTGGATTTTCTTTCATGCTTATTGTGACCTGTTACTGCTTGATTAATGTAGAGTGCAAGACATCTGTTGAAACAACCTGAGGCTTGAAAAGGTCCACAGTTCTCCTGGTAAGAGCATGACTTCATAGCTCTTGAAACAAGTTTCCCACATTTTTTGCTTCATAGTTTCTACGAATTAAAATACTTCCACCAGTATTTGCTTGTTAGATGACTAATTGCTGGTTTCCTTTGGTTAGCCTATCTGCTAACTGGATAATTCATCTGCTGTGTCCAAACACTGCTCTGATGGTTCAAACACCGCAGCATATTTTGTACTACAGAAACATATTGCAGCAAGAAAAATTGCCTACATTCAACTGTGGTTCAGTCAACAGATCCTCACAGGTACTAATAGTTTGTTGGCATGTTGTAATATTACAATGTAAGAAAAACATCCTTTGATTTTTTAAGTGGTAATTGTCACAAAGATTGAACATGCAGGATTCCAAAATATGAGCAGAGTTTTTCCATGACAGATATCTGAGCGCACATAGCAAAATACTACATATCTAACAAGAATTTATGAGCACAGGCCTTTCATGAGGCGTAAATGCTGGGATGAAGGAAGAAGGTATTAGCAGTCAGAGCTTTATCTGCAATTTGTCATGCATGTCAACACAGGGAAAGACATGCTTGAGCTGGCAGTGACAGTGCAATTGAACAGATAGCACGAGACATGCCCTTCACTCTGCTGACATGCACTCAGCATACATCAGAGCACACTCAGTAGAAGGAATTTCTGTCCTTGAGCATTCCCAGGGAAGGGGTGTGCTTCTCATCCTGCACCTCTGCTTCTCTCCTGGCTCTGGCTTCTGATTAACACTAGAGCAGCAGTTGCATCTCCTGTCTTTGCCCATGCTGAATCTATAGTGTGAGATGAAAAACACTCTCAATTTATATGAGTAATGAGCATTACAAATTAGACTCAGATCAATTATTAAATGAAGATGATTATGAAATATTAAGAGGAATCTATTATACATAATGTATTTGTCACAGATTAAAAACCAGCATTCAACTACTATCCTTCTCTGCCTGATAATGTATTTGGATATTTAACATATTTAAAGGGAGTGCAAAAAAGTGGGAGGGAGGTGCATCTATTAAAACAAGAAATGGATTTGCTAATGGCTTCTGCAAAAGGGAGTTTTCTTCTGTCTTGGGTATATTTCATCTCTGGTCTCTGGTGAGGACATGCAGACCCATCATCTCAAGCCTATGTTCCACTGTTATCATTACTTACTGTGAAGACACTATATCTCACATGTTCTAGAAGAAGAAAAATTTTGATTTAGTGTGTAGCTCTGTCAATTATATGCAAGTCCCGTTGACTAAAGAGTGCTTCTGTACTAACAAAATGAAGTTGCTGTTCAGCTGTGAGCTCATCATGACAGAAGGTACAAGCAGTAGAGTCACTTTTTCCCTGAGCTTCTTCTAAAGCCCTGCTGTGCTATTTTGCATTGCATCTGATGATTCAGTGGTGCAGCTTTGTGTCCATGCTTGCTGTGTTGAGGACATGATGCTTCTACAAAACCTCATTAAATTTATCTCAGGACTAGATTAGAGATTGTTGAAAAAGGGGAGCCTTTGATAGAGCAGTTCCCAATCAGAAAATACTGGCTCCACAGAAATGAGACAACCTGTGGAGATTTGTTTGTTCCTGTAGGAATCAGGCCAAAGGGCAGGATGCCTGGTTCTTCCTGAACCTTCCTGACTCCCCAGGTGGTAATGACACTTCTGTCTTACCTGACACCCCACTTTCCTCCTGGACTGGAGGTCTCCAGACCTCAAAGAAGGAGTGCAGCTTTGCCAGCATGCCAGCATCAAGGAGAACACACTGGCTTCTCTGTCCTGATGGCTGAGCCCAGGAGGAGTCACTGGGGAAGTGGAAGGAACAGGTGAAAGAGCAACGGCCGTGAGGTCCCAGGGCACAGTGATTGTCCAGCAGAAAGGGGTGGGAGGCTGCGGGGTGGCTTGTGTGCTGTGACACAGGCAGGGAAGGAGTAGAGAAGAAGCTGAAATATGGGATGCAGGGAGAGGCTGCTGGTCCTTTGCACCATGCAGTGGCGTGCCCAGAGTGTGGGGCATGAAGCAGGTAGCCCTTTGAATGGACAGAGGGAAAGATTATATTTATCAACAAGAAAAAAAGCAAAGTATTCCAGATACCTGTCCTTTAAGGCTGTTTCCATATTTCCAAAATAACATCTGTTTGAAAATTGGTCTGTTTCAGGATTTTTCCTTTTTGCTAATACTTAGAAGGGAAGCTTAAAAAGCACAAGTCATTTTGTTTTTCAGCAGGATGGACTTTTCCTATTTAACTCTTCTGCTCTAGAGTTTACAGTTTATGATTGGATTTTGGTTTTTTTTTGGCGACCACCCATTACAAAAACCTCTGTCATCCAAGAAGCCATCACGTCACTTTTGTGTTAATACATGAAGATATTTTGATTCTACAGGACATAGGGCTGCATCCTGCAGTTATCCTGTGAGAAAGGAAAATTTTGAAGCCCTTGTGGTCTATTTTTGTCTGTTCTAGAAGGAATATCCCACTCAGGCTTCAGTCCCAAGCTATTATTGGCTGAAACCAATAATAAAGAGATTCAAAGAGCATTATTATGTAATATTAATGTTATATAAAACATATTAACTGAAAATTATTTATGATAAATGGTATATAATATTTATATATTAAACAATACTCAGTTAATATATTTATAAAGTGAAACACATTATAAAGTTATATAAATATAAACTTAAAAAATATGTTTATGTTTATAAACATGGTTTTAAGAAATAGTAAATGATTAAAATATTTTAAAAATCTTACTTGGAGCATGAAAGATCTTCTTTGAAGCCTTTTACTTCTCTTGAGTAAATATGTGCACTTATAATCAGACAGTTTTGTTAAACATATATTATATAACCAAAAAATCTGGAACAACTCCAATGCCATTTCTCTCTGTTGTGTAGATATGTAATTAGGCATGGCTTTTTCCAGTACTTTTGCTGATTATATTTTCCTCGGTCACGCAAGAATGGGATTTTTCTGCACTCAGACATACCACAATCCAAGCTCTGCAAGCCCTGACGTGGCGTACTGCCTTTTCACTCCCATTTAGTAATTCTTTGTACGTCTCCTTCTTTCAAATGGGGCAAACCCCATGTGAGATCTGACATAAAATATCAATCTAAGAGATGATTAAGTATTCATAATAACACTCAGAATAGGGATGAAAGCTAATGTTTTTCTATCACTGGTGGCCAGTGAGGGTGGAATAGGTCACAAGATCAGAGGATTCAGGTCATGAGCATGCTTCTGGTACTCAGCTATGTGGTACCTCTTTGCACAGTCCCTCTTCTGAAAGAGTGTAAGACACAATAAGTGCTGTGTCTGTGGAAAACACAGAAGTTGTAGCTCCTGTTCCTTGCAGCACTTATTTGTGGATGAAAGTTCTGTCCTGAGCTCTACCAACCCTGACAGCTAGCAAGGAATGCTGAGCTGGACCGGCTAGATGAGTGAAACTTACCCTGACCACCTACGTGTGACCTACTTGTCTGACGCTTAATTTTTACCTTCCAAGGGAACTTGGTTCAGTTGTGAACCTCACAATGTTAGGTTGCACTTGAAGATCCTAGAGGTCTTTTATGAACCTTAATGATTCTATGATTCTTTTTCTCGTGTCAACTAGAAAAGTATAGACTTTTTTGTGCAAGCTTTGTGACACTCCTGATTGTGTTATTCACATTCTATGGACAGAGAAACATAATTCTGTCTCTCAGGAGAAGCACAGAGAGAAGAGGAGAAAAAAGTCTTTATCTCTGCTCCTTTGTTTTCCCCATGTGGAATGTGGTAAGGAGATTGTTTACTTGAAGTGATTGCTTGATTAGATTCTGGTGAAGTTTGTTTGGGTTCAATGACCAGTTGGATCCAGCTGTGTCTCAGACTCTCAGCAGAGAGTCATGGGTTTGAGTTAGTTAGATAGGTAAGTAAGAAGTAAGTATGTAGAATAGTATAGTATTTTTTAAATAGTATATTAATGTAATATAATATAGTTTTAATAAAGCTATCCTTCAGCCTTCTAATCTGGAGCCATACATCTTCACTTCTTTCCTGAGTCAGGGTCTGCCACATTTTAACTACACCTGATAACATGTCTAAGGGTAGGAAAAATTGACAAAGATGATTGACAGGAGCACATCAGCATAGAACCGGTATCAGTTTGGTTTAATTCTGGCACAAATCTCTTGTGATTTTGCCAAGAGCTTTCTAATAGTGGATTTTCATGTTTAGAAATAATTTTGAAGACAAGTGAGTAATTTTGAGGATTCATGGGGCTTGGACAGCATTTTTATTATTTCTGTCTTTGATTGTATTTCCCTGAGAATATGTACCACTTTGGAAGAACCTTATCATTCATAAGGTAGATAGAGCTTTTTAAAAACATAATTAGCATTTTAGTGAACTTCTGAAATAATCCAGACATATATGAGCCACTAAGGACTCAGTGGAAGGGAATTTCTCACCACTCACCAGTGAAACAGAGCTGTGTGGTGCTCCTACACTGAATTTCATATTCTTGTCGTTAGACTGGTTGTCATTCTTATTTCAGTTACCCCATAAATAAACTATAATGCTACTTTTCATAGTGAATATAATACTAATATCATTATACTTACTGAAGATCAAGAAGTTAGAAAACATTATATATATGCTTCGAAAAATGAGGGCTGATGCTTCAGAGAACTGCAGAAAATTAAGACTTATCTTAGCAATAAAATTGATCTTTAAAACCAAAATTATTCAATTTGCAGAGATTTGAGGTAATATAGAGATACAGCAGCAATTTTTACTTAAAAGAAAACCATCCACCTCTAACCTATTGCAATTTTTTGAGCATATAAAAATAATGGCAGTCTGTGGAAAAAAGGCCAATATAAATTGTGAATATTTTTTAAAAAGCCAATAATAAAGTTCATTAAATAATTCTGTTAAGAGAGCTCATGGTGAGAAATGTACCCTCAATTCCTTTAAAACAGCTTAGCTGTGAAAAAATATGAGCACAATCCATTTTTTTAAATTGTGGAAAGTTAACATCTGGTATTACAAGGTGCTCTATAGGATCACTTGTTTAATTATCAATTTTACTAATGGAAAAAGATTATAAATCTATTGCATTAAATATTACAAGTGTGAAGTACAGCAGAAGTGGGGCTGAAATCAAAATTCCGAAAGTCTCCTAGGAAACAAGATTATTTCAACTAATCAGTGCATCTGACAACTGAAACTCATTAGGTCTTAAAAACTAAGAGAACAGAATTTTTTCCAGCTTTGATTCACTGTTGATGTCTTCCCATTGTTACATACAATGACAATCTCATTTCTCTTATTTGTCCCAGAGCAGCTTTTAGTAATCTACAGTTTGGGGATTTCAAGAACAATGTATACACCTTTATTTTGAGAAATGGGTTTTCAGAAAGCTGTGATTAGATGGATTTTTATTCTTCTACTCCATATTCTGGCTCAGCTTTTTGGGTGAGTCTGTAGGTACACATGAATGACAGGACAGGGAAGCAAAACCAGGGCAGAAACAACACAAACTGGGATTTCCCAGCTGCACCCATCTGCACAGTAGTGGCTGGATGTCTAAGTATTTGCAGAGGAATCATACTAAAAATAATAAAATTCAAACAAGTTAAAAAAGGGAAAAGACAAAGTTATTTGTTCATCTTTCTGTGGTGCGTATTTTTGAAGCCCAGGGAAGCAGGGTGTTCCAGGTGTTGTGGACTGAATCCCTAGGAGGATCCTTGTCCATCACATCTACTTTCTTCATTTTTGTCATAATCAATATAACCCTCCTGTCAGGGAAAATGAGGAACTGTTTGACTAAAAAAGCTGCCGTGCATTAACAGTCATGAGAACTTAAGGCAGTTTTTAAAATTGAACTGAACAATTCACCTTAAAATAACAGGATGTCGTTTCCCCAGAGAGAGGAAAATCAAAGCCTGATCTGTCATAACTAATAAAATTTGAACTTTATCAGTCAAACAGTGAGCAGAGACCTCAGGGGAAGGGAATTAATAGGACTTATTAACATGTTGCTGTTGCCTGAACATGTGCAAGAAGTTTGCTATACAGCTGTTCAATTAAAACGTGCCACAGCATTTTTGGAAAGTGATGATTTTTGTTCTATTTTCTTACCTGTAAAAACTTAATAAGAAAAAGAAATCATAAATTGCACTGGAAATAAGTCTGCTCATTAAGAAAGGCTGAAATGATGCACATAAAATGAGTACTCGCCTCATCTTTATTCATATTTGGAGGGAAAACATGTGTGATTTAAGGAAATACAGAAAACTGCAGCTGATTAAATGATTGTGGTGTTTTTTTCCCTCATAATTATTGTTTCAGAGTATTCAAAGGTTATGCCATACCGCAGCTATTTTTGCTAATACAGAATGTGTGAATATGCTTTTTTTTTTCCAAAATTAGCAACCAGAAAAACCAACTTGAAATTGTTGCATAAAGCTACTTCTACATCTTAATTATTCTGTTGTGAAATGAAAACAGGATTTAGATGACAGGACAAGAGGAAATGATGTCAAGTTGTGTCAGGATAGTTTTGGATTAGATATTGGGAAAAAATTCTTCATGTAAAAGGTTGTAAAGCATTAGAGCAGGTTGCCCAGGGAAATGGTGGAGTCACCATTCTGGTAGTGCTCAAGAAAACGTTCTGGGTGTGGTACATGATGACATGGTTTAATGGTGAGCATGGTGGTGCTGGGGGGTTAATGGTTGGACTTGATGATCTTAAAGACCTTTTCCAACCTTAACGATTCTATGACTCTCTGAAATGCTTCAAAATGAAGCAAAATACACCAGAACAGCCTTATTTACATTAACTCATGTAAAAAATTATCTCTGAACTCTTTGGTCTCCCTCCTTGCTGTTAAAGGGGCTCTGCAAACACTGAGTATGAGGCCAATCCTACACGCAGGTACCGATCTTATGCCTGCAAACTGCCTGGAGAATTTTCGTGTTATTGTTCATGCAGGTCAAGCTGAGGGCTTTTTTTGCAATGTTGTAAATAAAAGGCTAAAAATGATAATTTACTTAGTTCTCTTAGGAGAAAATTACGTTATTCACAACTTCTAATCGGCTTAAAGTTGTAGCAAGAATATAAAATAAAATAAACTCTCACTGTGTACTGTCATTGTAGCATGGATCAGAAAAGATATGTTTCTCTGTAAGGAAGAGCTTTTGTTTCCTGCAGGTCACACGAGGGAGGTGTTTGTGCTTTTCTCCCTGCCATGTCTCTGAGGCCACACTACAGCTTCTGGCAGCACCTGCTCCTGATTGAGAGGCCTGGGTGAGCTTCACCTTGCTGCCAGATGCACTGGCAACACATCTGGAAAGCAGATGCTGTGACTTTTGAAGAGGGTAGCAGATGGTGGTGTGCTCTTTCGCCCAAACAGAAGGCATTATAACATCAGAAATATGTGAAATAGGCAGGTGCTTCACCTCTTCCAGCTCTGAAATAGCCCTGACTTCACCCACAAAATACAGCTCTCCTTTTGACATTTGTGGTTTCCAAAAGGTCACTGCAATAATTGAAGTTGCTGCCATTCACTTTTCAGAATTAAATTTCATGTCCTGTGTCCCCCCATTGTCAGGTGGGAAAGCTGCCCAGGGTGCCCAATCCCACAGCCAGGTCTGGCTGTCCATGCAGTGTCCAGCCCAGCCCTAGGGTTTTCTGCAGCCCCCCAGGCTGGCACAACCTGCTTACTAGGCTCCTGGCACCGTTATGTTCCACCAGAACACCAAAATCAAGGGACTAGAAGGAAACTCAAGCCTAAGGAGATGAAATTTCCAGAAACTGGCACACAGCAGTGGAACTCACAGGAGGTCAAAAAATAGCCCTGTCTTCTGCCATTACCAACACTTCATACAAGCCACATTTTTTAAAGTGAATTTTCCTTCAATGCTAAAATAAATACTGCACACATCACATCATCCTTCCACATTGCCACTCACCCACATGAACCTTATTGGGCCAAATGTATTACCCCAAGCAAGAGTTACTGAATAAAGCAAAATTAATTGAAATACAACTTGAATAAACTGAGAAAAGTGGTTAATAGAGGTACTGATTCTTTTTCTGTTGTGAAGTGGTGGGATGCTGCCCATGTTTGCCCATGTAAATTGTTAGCTTCTTTGTACAGATACTGGGGTTTTATCGACCTCAAAGAAAATGCTGTTGGTCAGAGCTGTGGAAAATAAGTGAAATATATAATATAAAAATACCCTGAAAAAAGGAAAGCTGTCTCCAAAAGCCCAAGTTTCAAAATAATGATGTAAAACTACATCTGTTATTAAATGTAGACAACGTGGTCTCAGAAAGAAAGTAAAAAAACCAAATTATACTCCTTATAAAGATAATTTGAAATTTTATGAGAGAATCGAAGTATCAACCCATTGTCTGTAACAAAGGTAAATATTTTTAATTGGAACAGCACATTCAGGATGGAAACAGAGCAGATCCTTACTGGAACAAGAAAGAAATTACAGTTTAAATAAAACACAGATGGGAAGCTCTGTATTAAGAGTCTTAGTAGTGCATGTCTTACCATGATATCAACTAACCGTTAAGATTGGTTTAAAACCATACCTGTATTTAATTCCAATATTTATTTCAACTTGATTTAATTATTTCAAATTATCTGTACTAATCAACCTATGCAAAACAGATATTAGGAAATGTATGAAAAAGAGGAAAGGCTTCCATATAAATATTTTTTTAAGACATCACAGTCATTTTATGACTTTTTCCCCATACTTTGTGTTTCAGATGGGTTTCTCCTATCTCTATATTTTTTTAATAGATTTTTGCAATGAACCAACATAATCTTGATTTGAATAAGAGCACACGTTTGGGGTGTAGCATTCTCCTGCCTGTTCCTTTTTTATTATTTTGGGCTGAGATATTGGATGTTTTATTTCAGAAATTTATCCTCAGCACAAGACAGCTTTTATTTCCCATCTTCTCTGTCTCTTCCATGTAGGATCACAGTACTACATTCAGATTTGTTTGCAATTCTTAATGACAGTTTAATTAGAAAAATCATTCAAGTAGCAATTGAGTATTTGTGCAGCATAATACAGCTGCTTCTATAATCCTTCAGGACTCCATTACAGCCAAATTGCCAGCTAGGTTTTATCAGGGGAGTTCCTTAATGCTCCTACAGAGGAAAAATATTAAATTTTCAGGGCTATTCTGTTATGTCAAAAACTTTGGCATTGGAAGGGATGACATGCAAAACCTTTTCTAACTAACTCTACTTTTTGCATTGATTTTGATACTCATTATAAAAAAAAAAGTTCTAAGAGATGGGATAAGAGTTGATGAAAATGGAGGTGCAGGCCAAACAACTCATCTGCAGGAATGTGAGTTGTAGGGCTGAAGGGATTGCAGGGGTGTGAGAAGGCAGTGAGACAGGAGATGGTGACAGCAGAGGGTCCTGTGAGCTCACCACCAGTGAGACTGCTGAGCCAAGGGGACATTATTCACTATTAGTGAGGATCATTCAAATGTAAGGTGTTTCTTAGACCAGGTTTATAATGGGGGAAGCTTTGTGTGTGTGTGTGTGTGTGTGTGTGTGTGTGTTGTAGTATTCTAAGACCTTCTTAGTTCAAAGGACAATAGCTGCATAAGGACTTTAGGACCACCACTTATTAAAATGTCACCATAAAATTTCTTATATCTTTTTGACAGTCATGACATCTGTATTGCACTACAATTCTGCACTCACTTTCGAGTATTTCATTAACTTTGGTGAATTTTATTCAAGAACCTAGAAAGAAAAAGCCATGTGCTCCCAGCTGTTTTAATATAACACATGTAGACAGATTAAAATCACCTTTTTCATGTGAAGTGGGCTACACATTTTATGTAAGCTGCATACAAAAAAAAAAAAAAAACACCCAAAAAACCCAAAAAAACCAAACCAAAAGAAAACAACAACCCAAAAAACCAGTTTCCACACACAGAAAACTGTTTTGAGTGAAAAACAAAATCAGAGAGTTCCCTGAAGTCCTGACAGGCAGGAAATGGTAGTCCTGTGATCTGTTGCCTCCCAAGCTGCCTTTTGGTGGAGCGCTGTGTGGAGTGAGAGGTCTTCATACCTGCTGAACCTCCAGGCTCTTGCAGCTGGACAAGTGGAGCTCTTGATGTCATGAATCCTTCTTTCCATCTTGATCCTCTCTACCTTCTTAAAGTAAAATTTTAAATGGTAATAACCCTTGAAAAGCTTCCCCCTTACAGTGCAAATATATTCACATGCTCTTAAGCTTGTTTGCAATGCAGAGTGAAAATACCAGCAGTTAAAATCTGTTCACTGAAAGGTGACAAAAAGTTTCACATTGATGTTTGCTATGTAGAAAGAATTCAAGAGGGTCCTTTTTTGTCCTACCACCTTTTAAATAAACTTCTTGGTGCCTCTTAAAATTCTTTGAACTATAATTATGAGTAGTATTGCTTAATATATCATACATTAAGGAAAAATACCTTATGTAAAAACACAGCTCCATTTAGATTGTGCTTTCATGCATCAGAAAAAATATTTTTAAAGCATCTTGAGCCTCTTCTGAAAATTAACTTGATTCCCAAATCACTTTTCTCAGAAGTGCAATCAAAATCTCTTAAGAACAAGATACAGTCTAATTGGCATACTTAAAAAGCTTAATTGTGACTAGGAGACAGCAGTTTATTTTAAGAATATGGTTTCAAAGAAAGAATTTCTTATCTTCAAGAACCATTAAAATGGCTAGTTATACCTTTGGAAACTCCATCAAAACTTTAGCAGTTCAACTTCAAACTTGGGGTTTTGGAAATTAATATGTTCTGTTGTTCCAGAAGATATAAATTACTAATGTTTAACTCAGCAGGTATAAAAATCTTTCTTCTTTGTGTATTCTTGAATGCTTCATAGCCAGGTTTCAGGAGAGAACTCATGTTCTTGTTTTCCATTAATAATAGCCTTGAGAATAGGACAGGAAAGCTCAGCCTCCTGGTTGTCCTAGTACCTCCATAGGCAGTCAGAAATGCATATTTTATGTCTGTGACTGAAGCCATGCACAGAGACTCATGGTGCTGTTTCTGGCATTGTTTTTCTGTAAAGTCAGATCTTCCTTTTGCCACAGGAAGCCTCCATCTCAGATACCTTCAGTTATATAAAGATCAGGAGTCTTGTCCAGGAGATCCAAGAGAAGCAGCCGTCTAGCCAGGAGGTGGGTATCAGGGCACTTTCCAGAGCAAGCCATCCTTGCCCTCTCTCATGGGTAGGAGTGGGAGCAGAAACCCACAAGTTTCTGTTTATGATGCAAGATCTCATTTGATTCCTCCAGGCTGCAGGTGTTTCATAACTGTACCTGTCCTGCTAAATCATGAGGGGCTGTCATGGTTAAAGATCTATTGGACGTTATGCCCTAATATTTACAAGCAAAAATTAAAACTGGAGGTGTATTACTCTCAGGTAAAGACTTTAAATTTGCACATCTCCTGAAACATTCATTGTGCATCCCTATATATGGATGTTTAGTCTACTGTCAACCTGTAGATTTGTTTACTTTTATTTTCTTTAACAGACCCCTTAGAAGTAGCTAGAGAGTTGCTCAATGACCCAGAGATGGATGGTTAAAAAAACCTCTCCCTAGAGTTAAACAAAAATTTGGTGACCTCTGTTTCCTCAGTTTCTGTGATTCAGTTATGCTGGATTTTGTTTTTGATGCAAGTAATTTTCCACAGCATAAATGAAGGGAAGACTTGTGTGGAATACAGGCACAGCCAAGACAAATATATGTGGCAGGTTCTAAGATAAAATGGGCCAGGCTAACACATAAAAAGAAGATTTTAAATATTTTTTGTCACACGGGAAGGTGGGAAGAAAGAGATTTTGTGAATTATGAACCTCTGAACAGACAGCAGCTCACTGGAATAGCTGAGAATTTTGAGATGGGGAAGAAGACAAAAACTGACGAATGTCATAGAATGAAAGAGATATAGTAAGGTTTGTGAGATTAAATTAGATTTACTATATCAAATAAACATCATAAATCATAATGTGGGAAGGGACACTGAAGGTTTCCCACCCAGGCAGATCCATTTTTCCTCTTGCATGTTTTTCTAACTTTCCTAAAGTCCTTGAATAGTCATTTCAATGCTCTGGACTTATTATAAGATTTTCCACCTATCCAGTTTATTTTTTCTGTACTCTATATATCTTTCTTAGCAACATTTTTTTTCTTTCTTCCCTTACCTAAGACTAAACACCCCTTTTCCAACAATGGCTGGTTTTTGTAGACTCTATGCTCCTCCAGCACAAAAAATTTCAGGAATCTTTCTCTGTCTCTTATAAAAATGGCATTTCACAGATTCACAGATGCCTTCTGATGCTAATCCTAAGCAGAATTTCGCTTTAAGTAAAAACAATATTTTGTTTAAAGACCCGCCAACTCAAAGAATGGGGAGGAAAGAATTACAGGAGGAATTGAGGCTTTCAATTTATGAAGAACAATTTTAAAGAGGAACATGAAAAAAATTTAGGCATCTTTTCACAATTTTAATAAGAAAAATCATAAAACTTATGAAACTTTGGAGGATGTAATTTTAAAAAATCCTTTTCTGTATAACCTTCTTTTTCAGTTTGCATATAACTTGAATAGTGATCAAACACAAATTGGGAGGAGGAAATAGGTGTATCAGATTAGAGACCTTTAAAGATCTTTTTCCTGGATCATAAACCTCTTCCTAGAATTTTCAGTTATTACAATATGTTAAATATATTAGTTATTATGTGAGGACTGCATAACTTTTTTTTTGCAGGCAATTATTTCTCTTCCTTGTCACTAACACAGTAAATATTTTATGTACTAAGCAAGAGGTGCATTCTGTGCCATAAGTGTCCTGTTTAGTCACACAAAAAAAGCTTTACTTATTCAGTTGCTCTGGTTAACAGGACTATTATAACCTGTAATAACTGAAAACATAATCAAGAGAAGAAAGAGAGCTGTCCCACAAAGATTTGCAAGATACCTTCAGAATATATAGGATGAAACTTTTCATACACACACAGACATAGCTTTCCAAGGGTTTGTGAAAATTTTCCCATATGATCTTTTCCTACCTTTTGTAAGAATGAAAGAAAAGAATGGAAGATCACCAGAGACATAATAAAATATGTCAGGTAAAAAGAGCATATCCTAGGGTGACTTACTAGTGAGACGTGAGGAAGAAACTTTCAGGAAATGCTGGCAAATTATAATTTTCCATAGCATGGAAAAGAAGGTAGAGGAGCACAGCTTTGAGAGAGTGCTCTGTCTTAAAGCTATATTAAGTCCTTTCATTTTATAGGCTCTCAGTGATACATTCAGTAATTGTCTCTTCAGGTAATAAACCACGCAACACAATGACTGGGAGAATAGGATTCCAGGGACAGGCAGCTGGGTTTTGTATTCTAGCTCTCACACCTGAAAGACACCCAAGACAGACTTTTCAAACTCCAGTGATTAGAAGAATTAGGAACCTATTGGCTGCTGGACCTTGGAATAAAGAGAATTTTGAAAATATCACATTAAAATATTTTGTGATGATTGTTCTGAGTTTGCTAGGGTTTTTTGGTTTGGTTTGGTTTTTTTTTTTTTGGTTTTTTTTGGTTTGTTTTTTTTTTTGTATTTTCAGAATAAAATTCAACTAAATTCATATTAGCAGAGCATTTCAATTACTCCAGTAAGGGCTCCAGCAGCCTGCTCTGGTGAAGATTCAGTTGGGTTTTGAGGCAAACTCAGTGCCCTAAAGTGTAGTACTGAGCGTGGCCTTCACCATGTGGCTCCAGGGGCTGCTTGAGGATGAACCATTGAATTTAGCATGCGTGGAAGAAAGAAGGATGTCCTCACTGCCTTCAGGCTAAATCTCAGCTTGTGTTGCCAAACCTGGACAAGAATTGACAGAAGGTGCTTCTTGCTGGGGAAGTTGACATTTCAACTCACAGCTTCTCCTGGAAGTATCAGGTGGGCAGGAATTCTCTCCACCTAGGGTTGTTAAAAGCAACACCAACTGCAGCATGCTGACTTGTGCTTCATCTTGACAGCAAGTGCAGGGTATTGACACAGGGATCTGTGACAGCTCTAGTCCTTTGTAATGGAGAAACTGCAACCACATTTTCTTGACTTGTTGACTTTTTAAAAAACTTGGGCTCTGCCTGAAAAAAACCATGCTTTTATTTTATTTGTATATGTGTTTCTACAAATTAGAATAATATGTCTAATTTGGAAAAAAATAATCAGTTATAAAAGCTGATCATTAAAAACAGAAAAAAAAAGAGATTTTATTTTCTGGTCCTGAATTTTAATGTGAAAAAAACAAGTTATTAGTATATGAGCAAATGGTAATTATATTTTTCAAGTGGTTGAGCAAAGTTAGTAGCACTTCAGTAATAAAACAATTAACTCACTGCTTTATTATGATAAATATTACATAATATTTTAATTTTCACTCAGCAAACTCATTTGTTTGTGTTTTTTTCCTTAAAGCCCCCAAAAATTCTGTAAAGACTCACTGCATATGTATTTCTGGAAAAACAGGCATTCCAGCTCTTTCTTTTACTGTTCAATATAATCTGCAAGTGTTTGTATCTCCTCCTGAAACATGTGCACTAAAAATATTTGGAAAGTTCTGTGACTTTTCTTGAAGAACCAGCTCTATTTTGCCCAAAATTTTTGGAACTGGTGGTACCTCATCAGATGTGAGATTATGGGAGGTAGTAAGGCCCATGGTAGGAGGATAAATGCTGGGTATGACATGGGAAGACATAGATGTACTTTTCATTGCAGGAGATTCTCTCTCCTCCTTTCTCTGGACCTTGCTTGCTGTCCACTACCCCACCTGTTTCAAACTGTGACATGAAAACTTCTGGGAAAAATTCAATAGAAAGCTCTTCAGTAAGTAAAATTTATTTCCATGGTGAATTAAAAAAAAAAAATTGTCAGTGTGGAAAAATGTTTTAATTGAAAAAAAATGTAATGTTTTGCAACAGCAATATAAAGATATTTTGATTTCGGTTTCCAATTTTTAAAGTAAATATGAAACATTTATTATTTGGGAAATATGTTTTACATTCTTTTTAAACAAGAGTAAAACAGCATTTGCTTCAACTTTGAAATAAGTGGAAGTTTCTAACATTGAAAGTTCTATAAACAAGAACACTGAAACTCAGGTATTACTACAAAAGACAGTTCAGGTGTGGGAGAGTGAGAGAGAAGCTGACTGACTTAGGGTTAATCCATTGCTCCAGATCGTATGTGACAGAAATCATGCCTAGAGGTGGTAGCATTTCATCAGATTTAAGAGGCAGAAGCATGTTTTCCAAGTGTGGGGATGTCACAGTATTCAATGACTTATATGGAAAATAAATCCAATAAGCTCCTGAGATGTATCATCCTGAAAATGTATTCAAATAAATTATGAATTTAAATGTATTTGCATAAGGCATTTTGTTGAATAGGCAGCAGAAGTGCTTGGTTTTTTGGTGAGATATAAGAACCAATGTTACAAACATTAATTATTAGTAGGAAAAAGTCTGAAAGTAAGAGTGTCTAAAGCACTTGGCAATGACCCAGGTCAGCAGGCATTGAAGTTATTGGAAATTTTTTTCACTGTGTTCACAGTTAAGCCAACACTGAGTGCTTCTACACACCTCCTGTAATTTGATCTATTAGAGGCAACATTTATGCATCATCAGTGCAAACACAGCATATTTTCAGTGAAAACCTTAATTTAAAGAAATTGCAATTCAGATTTTCCCATTTCACCCTTTCGGGCTGGACAATTACAATAATTTAAACAATTAGCAAGCTGAGCTTGCTCAAAATTAAATAAAAACAACACCCACTTTTGGTTATGAAAGTGTTCTCTTAAGCTTTTTTTGCTTATTTCTTCACTATTTCACATAGTGTTATCAAGTCATATCAAATCAGAATGTATAACAGAAATATTGAAATTCACTGATTCCTATAATATTTTACTATATTATAGCTCTTATAATATATCATATCATCATATAATATCAAATCATATCAAATTTAAAAGTATTTCATATCAAAAATATAGTCCCTGACTAAAGCATTTTTAGGATGGACATTATAATTAAGGCAGAGCTCAGAGTAGAACAAAACAAAATTTTAAATTGACCTCTGTGTCTTTGACTAAAAAAATCCAAAACATAAAAACAAAACCAAGAAAAGCAATATTTATAATTTATTAGAACCAAGAGCTGTGAAAAATTCCTACAAAATTTAAGTTACACATTCATAACTTTTTCTTTGCATACATATTACTAAAGATTGTAGAAGCTTTTTAAGTGTTAAAAATTGTTTAACAGAGATTATCTAAGAGCTTTGCCACTTCAACTTTGCTAATAAGTTAATTAGTACTTGAGGTTTTTAAATGTCTATTATTACAATTCCAGCCAAGCCCGGAAAATAAACGCTATGAAGTCAAACAAGAAAATATACAGAGTAAGTTAGCCAGGAGATCAAACAGAAAAATAAAAATTCCTAAAGCTTTATGGGATGGCCATTTCATGTACAATGTCCACACCAATGGGTTATTGTACTTAGTCACCTGGACAGCTTCCTGTATTTTTATTCTAAGGACAAATAAACAGGTTAAAAGGCATTTTATAAGGAAAAAAAATGAAGGGCACAATGAACAAAAAGAAAATTGCAAACAGTCTGAGTACACAATCATGGTCAACAATAGTATTTCAATATTTCACAACACTATTTGCAAAAAAACAAGCACACAAACAAAGCCAAAACACAAAACAACACAAAATAAAAGATGCCACAGGGCAGCAAGGAAAAAGGAATGTGTAAAGATGTGAGGCCAACCTTCTAATGGAAGGGCACAGAGGGTTAATGTTGCTGTCTGAGCCAGAATGATGCTGCTTGATATTTAGATGCTGACAGTATATTTTCACTTTTCTAGGATTCAGACTTTGCTGCACCTGATCATGGGATGTGGGAATGAAATTGCTCCTGATCTCTGGTGATGTGCATGCTACTAACACAACATTTAAAGGCACTACTCATAAAATAAGGTAATTTTAGAGCTGTCTCCTGCAGCTACCCAGAAGTGCAATGAAGCCTTAAATCTTTCCTTATTTATCAGTGCTTTCCACAGGGGTATCAAAATTTTTTCATGAAGTGATTAAAAAATCCCTCTAGAAAGTCTATCAGGAAGAGAGTGATTTTTTTTGTTTATTTGTTTGTTTTGTTTTGTGTTTGTTTTTTTTTTTTAATTTTAGAATGGAAAAAAAACCAAAATGTTTCAAATCACTCAAAAGCAGGGTATGGAACTCTCTGATGGCAATTAATTTAAAATGTTTATTCTCATTTCCTTGACAGAATGACTTTTCCAGATAGCTGCTTCTTTCTTGGCCACACCAGGCCAAAACCACATTTCTTTGATTACCATACACAGGCAGCATGTCAGGCCATTCCTTCAATAGCTTTTCCAAAAATCAGTAGTGTCAGGGGATATAAATTGGGGCAATCATGGGTTGCCTGGATTGACACAAAAAGGAGCTTGTATGGGACAGACCCATATTACACCATGGAGCCCTGTGCAAAATAACTGAGGAAGCCTTGAGGGAAAATTTCAGTGTCCTTAAATGCTCCTTAAAAACACAACTCTTTTGGTCAGAATAAATAGATGTATAAAAGACTTTCAGTCCCTCTTCCTTGGATCACTCCATTATGAGGCAATACATAATTCCTAGAAATTTTACAATATGCTGATGCATAGAAAATGTAAACAAATTATAAATCAAATGGACTAAATTTGTAACAGTAAACATGGTGTAAAATATCTTTCTTTTAATATCTTTATTAATCCCACTTTATGAATTTCTGCTAGTGAAATAATATCCAAACACAAAAACTCCTTTCTTTTTCTGGCTCTTTGCTGCATCTTCCTCTTTAGATGCATAGAAAAATCTTAAAATGTAACTGGATAACCTATGTTATTTGTTACTTATTCTTTTTTTGCTGATTCTGATCTGACCCTGGCCTAGATCCATAAGTCCTGGTGTCTCAGGGGACCAGAGAAATGGACGGGAAAAGAAGGTGGGATCAGAGGAAGAGAAAGCCAGATGGGAAATGTCCTGCTGCTGCTGTTTTAGCCATGCTCCAATGGGGAAGACACAGAAATCAGAAGGAGCTCTGTCAGGATCTTCTGAGGTAGAAACAGTAGGTTTGGTTCTATTTCTCTAACAAGCTGAAAGGAGCTGGTTTGGATTTGATCCTATTGAAGCAAAACAAAAAAAAAGGTCTTGTTCACTGCCTATCTCTGTCACACCCTGAAAATTGCAACTGCAAACTATTGATCACTTCAATTTCACTACTCATATCTTGGTAAAATACCCAGTTCTTTCTCTTCTTGAACGGGTTTTTGTCCCTGCCCTAATCCCCTTCCCTTGCCAGAGACATTAGCTGTTGAAAAGTTTCCTTGAAAAGTTCAATATTATTATGCAGTTTTTAACATAATAGCAATAGATTTTGCTGCTGTGTATTGCAGTACTGGAAAACATTTAAATATTATCCATGAAGCTGAACCTTTTTATAATCACTCCTTCTGTTCTCTTTAGTAACTCAAAATAATTCCTGAATTGTGCCAGCTAATATCCTCCTGTTTAAGTGTTTCTGAAAGCACTTCAGTTGTGTGCACACCAAGGTTTCTTCCATGCTTTCCGCTTTCATCCCTGTCATTCAATGTTCCAGTCCAATGGTTTTTCCATTTCTGTTTCCAGTGAGCTCATTTTAAAGTTCCAAGTCAATTTTTAACATTTATATTCTCTATTAATTTCCTTTATTTCCATTTCTTTCTTTTTTCTTTTTTTTAATATCATTATATTATCATTGCCACTATCTTTCAATTTGCAGTCTACATCCAAATTTTTTTTTTCTTTTTTTACGCTATAGATCTGGAAGATGTAAGAGGTGTACTTTGACATCTGTAACCAATTTGCAACCTTTTTCTTTTCTTCAAAATATTTTCTCTCTTTTTTGATGATTAAAAAATTAAGAATTCCCAAACATAAAGTTCTTAGAAAAACAAGTCTGTTGATTTATTTTTCTATATTAAAATTTTAAACTAAACATCCTCCATAGATGATATATGAGGTATTCACAGCCCATATTTTCTTAAATGTCAGTTTCCTAACTCAGCTTGAAATCATATATATTTTTTTAATTAATTATTTTGCTATTTATGGTGCATCCGGAATGAATACCGATTTGCAACTCTAATAAATTAGTATTCAGGTTTTCATTTCCAGACCAATTGGAAAGGACAACTATAACTTTTCTAAGAGATCAGGGAAAAATGGTTACTGTATTGTTTGGTTTGCAGTCTGCTTTTCTAAGTGATATCCTGAAGGCACAAAAAATGTTTCAAACACTAAAGACCCACGGCTTTTACTGCACTAACAGTCAATTTTAACAATTAGGATTTAGCTCATAAAAAATGTTAAGCAGAGGCAGAAGGCTGAGTCAAGCACAGAAGAGAGAGTGCTGGGAGAACATTTCAAAATGAAAGGCCATCAAGGGAGGAGGACAGATAGGGGCAGGATGGATTGTCCACTAGTGAAAATAAATCATATGTGCATGTTGCACCTGCAAGAAAAGGCTAATGGCTGTACTTGTTTCAAAACCCAAAGGCCAAAGGAAATCTTGCCTCAGAATCTACTTTATTACTTATATCTATGGAAAAATTTAGAAATTAAGTATTGGTTTTCTTCTAGGTCAAGAAAATACCCGTAAGCTAAAAGTAATGAGATAACTTGCTGCTTCCAGAAATTCTTGAGTTCAGAAGATTGAGTCTTCTGGAAGAACTGAAGTGCTGCAAACCAGAAAAAAAGTACTGCATTGTATTGACAATGCAAGATCACAGCTCTTGAAGCCTTACTTGTTTATGTACAAGGATTTCCCTCCTAAGAAACAGTTAGATGATCAGGTTTAAAAACATGTAGCATGGGAGTTTCAGGAGTTATCTGCTATGAATATATTATCCACTGTATTTAACTTGCTTGTTTGTGAATGGGCCATGAGGCACACAAAAGATATTTGCTATTCAGAACTGTTCACAAAATAATATCTAAATCACTGAATATAAATATTATATCTACAAACATCTCATCGCAGACCGTTTGTAATATGTGGTTGGTCACTTCAAACACAAGTCCTTTTTCAGCTTCTTCAGATGACAGAAATATTTCTGTTGTAATACAAGTAATACAGAACCAAAGTTCTGCCTCAGAGGGTACTATGCATGTTTAAAATTAGTAGTTATTTACTGTTCATAGCAGTAAGTCCATTAATTCCATGTCCTTCAAAAGATGATGATGATGATAATAAAAACAATGATAATATGCTTCTTGTGTTTTGCCAAAAAGGTATATTGTCTCACCACAAAGTGATGGTAGATGTTAATTATGGTCCTCAGGCCTCTGAGGGGGGGCAGTGTTATTTGTTATGTCTAAGCTACAGTGCTAAAGAAAGGTAGTGTGGATTACTTCCTTCATGGGAGCAAGGGTTTCAGCCCATTTTTTCCTTCGGACAGTCTTCTTCTATGGGCTCCAACCCTATGGACTCACCACCCCACATGGCTAGCAGAGGGAGGAGACCATGCCACAGCAGTGTTTTCATGCTTACTGCATGTCTCTGCTTAACCCTGTAGTCCCTAGGATGACAGCCCACAGTCTACGTTACATTGCTCCTGAAACTGGGATTGGTGCTGAGAAGGGATGCTCTTCCTGCTTGCAAAGGCTGAGAACATTTAGCTGGTGAAAGAGCTTGGTAGTGTTATACATCACTGAATGTAGTCATCAGACTAGACATAACACATATAAAATATGTTTTTATAGTCCTAAAATCAATCCTCAAAATTATGCAGTTCTACTGCACATATTTATGTAAAGTGTTCAGTGTTCAATGTGTACACTGTTTATGTTTCTCTGTTCCTTATGTCACTCACTGAAATGTCCCCTGAGACAGAAATGCATTTTTTTTCCAGGATGAATTTGTACAAAAATGTCTGAATGCAGAATGGAGGTCTGGGTTGGAGTTTTTTGTTTGTTTTGTTTTGTTGGTTTTTTTCCCTTTCTTTTTGTTTCTTTGGGTTTTCTTGGGGAGGGGATGGGAGGGCCTGGCGGAGAGAAATTTGATCTAAAGTCATGGATTTTGTTTTAGAGTTGAGAATCTCCTCATATTCACAGCCCTGTGAGAAGAAGGTTGCTGTCCTACATGAGGCCAGCAGTTGCTGATTCAGCAGGCAGAGTCCACTGAGGTACCTGCAGGAATGTTGCAGGAATTGTGACCTTTGCTGCCCCATTACAGGGATGCAGAATCAGTATCAGGGCCACTAGGTCGGGTGTTTGGAGTAGTGATACTAATGGCTGGGGATACTCAGGATATCTAGGAAGGAAGTGTCAGTCCCTTCTCTCTGATTTCCTCAAATAAGAGAAAAAAATGAGGAAGTGTGTTCCCTGTGTATAAAATCCTATTTTATTAAATTGCCATATTTCTGTAATTTTTCTCAATGTCATGTTGATAATAACTAAATAATGCCATACACATTTTCTATGAAAATGCATCAACCACTCCTAAGAAGGGAAGAGAGTCAGAAGTTCCCTGAACCCTTTTTGAGTGGCTGATCTGTGAGGCTGCAATACCCTGTTGCATGTTACTTTACATTTTAGAGCATCAGGAAGATTGCCATTTATAGTGGTCAGCGATACCCTGGTACAGTTTTCTCAAGGTGTTGTATACTTACACACACTTGTAGGATCAAAAAGCAGCTGAAATGAAGAAGCAGTCCCACAGATCATTTCTGTTATGTAGGCAAGAGTCCTGTTTACACAGATGATTTTATAAGCTAAGTGGTTTTTTTCTATCAGTACCTCTTCAGGTGTTAGTGAAGACATTGCTGTACCTCCTCAGCATTTTCTGCTGGCTGAGCCATCAGGCTGACACAGCCTATGTACTACAGAATGGAATTTTCTGCCAGAATATTTATATTAAAATATGATTCAGAATATTTATATTAAAATATGATTCTTGAATAGAAGTGGATATACAGATGCGCAAGCTCACCCAGCACAAATTTCTCATCTCAGTTTTTTTCCTTATTTTCTATTTTTTTCCCACATAGGAAGTCATCAGAGTTATATTTTTCCTGATTAACACATTTCTTCATCAACTATAATTGCAACCATTAAATTAGATTGCCTCCTGTTAATCTTCCACTGCTTCAATCCTATTATGCAGAAAAATAATGTAAACTGTCATAGTGAGAGAATGCAAGTGCCAATCTTGAAACTGGAGAAAAATATTGTTTTAATAGAAAGTCTTTCCATCATAGTGAATTTTAAAGCAATACAGAGATGGCATTTTCTTAAACAACAAGAAATATGCATAAAAAATGGAAATCTTTCATTAACAGGAAAAAATAAACATCATATCAAAGCTGATGGCCTTCTTGAATGCATCATTTGTATAGCTCGTCAGATAGCTTAGAATAAAAAGTACCCTCAGGCAAGGAGTCGAAGAAGCAAATAGTCTTAATTTATATCTCAATATAAAGTTTATAAGCCTAGATAAAAAAAGTAGGTACTGAAACATTAAGTCTGAACAGTCTAGCCAGTCTGATTAATATGTCTTTGAACAGAACTTACATTAAGACAGAGACAGCTGGGTTTAAAACACAATGCCTAGCACAGCTGCCAGGCTTGGCACATAATGGAGGTGAAAGACTTCGTTTAGAGCTAACTTATGTTAAAGTACCATATTAATCTTTCAGGGAGTTATAAGGATCTAATGATCTGAGAGAACTTACTTGCTTTTTCAGCACTGAAACATTCTATACATTCACATTTTATTTTTTGAAGATTTTATCAAAGATTGATTAGAGCAGCAGCATGTTCAGAAAAAAACTACATTTTTTAATGTTAAAATAAATTATAAACTGTCCCTAGTTTTCTAGTGTATAGATAAAACCTATGACCCCTGAACTTAATAATTCACCTTCAGTGCCATAGTAGTCCAAGGTTAATGAATTATTTTTTTGATATTTGAGATAGTAAGGGAGAAAAAGCTTATTACCAGAATAAGTGGAATTACATTAGCTTTGAAGTGAAGAGTAGGATATTAATATTTACCCAAATCTGTTTGTTTATTACCTAGTTTCTAGGATGGCTTAGGAACAGTCATTGGTAGATCTTAAGAACTGGTTGTTCATTCAGACAGAAAACATATGACTGGAATGTCCAAAGGAAAAGAAAAAAATAAATAAAAATTAGACAGAGTACTTCCATAAGTCCTCAGCTCACACATTTTCATTCCAAGGTTTTTCCATAATTTTTTATAGGATGATTTTTTTTTCCTCCCACAGGTTATCATGAAGGTATTCTCTGAATTCTTTCTGGCACCCATTTGTAACTATTATTATTACATTAAGTACTTTCCCTGCAACAGCAAGTTTTCATGATTTTTTTTTCAGCCTTATTTAAGCTACTGCAACCTGTGCAGTCCTCCTTTCTTTTGTGCAGTAACTTGGCCATTCTCCAGCTGTGGCCTGCAGGGATTATTTTATGTCCTTTGCCAGGACAATTATTCCTGTTTTCAAAGGGGTGGAAAGAAGCTTAAATGTACAGTTTGTTTTTATGACCTTACTTTTCTGCATATCTGATTTCAGTAGTCCCCCTCAGCACATTCTGCTGCTGAGAGCAGTGAGCAACACTAACTCAGTGCTCCTGAGTTTAGGAGAGGTGTACTCAGTGGTGGGGATGTTTCCCCCTGAGTGGTGGGTAGGGACAGCTGGGATGCCAGGTCTGCAGCTCTGCTGTTGCAGCTAACCTTGGGCAGCCAAGGATTTGGGTAGCATTTGGAGGCAGGCTCAGGGCATGCCTGTGGTCTGCAGTGTGGTGCTGTGGTCACACATTTCTATCTGGTTGTGTACAAAACTTCCATGATGTAAAATATTACTGACAGTATTTGGAAAAGACAGTCATTGTGCTGCCAGTGGAGCAGGAATTACTTTAACAGCTGAGGATGACAAGTAATGGAGAGCTCACTATTGCAGAATGTTTTATATCAGCAGGGAGGCATGCCTTCAAAGGTAAGGGGAACAGAAAACAGGAAAATGGGAAAGGCAACAAGGAAGAATTGTTGGATGACAAGAAAAGAGGAAAGAAGAGAAATAGAAATGCAAATTATATAGGAAAGTGCCCATGGGGAAGAAAGGATGGAAAGAATTCGGAGAAGATTCACAAAGATGCTGAAGTGCTAAAGTGAGAATAAGTGAAGTGATTCAGAGAACAAGAAAGTGTGAAAAATTTAAAGGAGGTTTGAGCAGCCACTGAAAAGAGAGGCAAGGAAACTGCCTGTGCTCCTGCAGGAGTGGGTGGTAAGAGGGGCTAACATATTTGCCAGAGTTGGGACCCAGCATCCCCATGGATCAGACACAACAGCAGAATCCTTGTGTTCTTCCAGGCACTCCTTGGACCTCATTCCTTCCAACCGAAGCTGACATAGTAAAAGGCAAAGGTAGTGCTTGAAATACATGAATGAATCAGGCCCAGCTGAGTTCCTTCCATTTGTGAATAGGATCTGTCACAAGAAGGAAAGGCCTGCTGGCACCAGTGAGATATCACTAAGGTCTGAGGAGGTCTCCCACTCCCTCCAGTGCTGCCCTCAGACCACTTGCTTTTTATACTCAGTTTTCATTTACGTTATCACGCTGGCATTGGTGACATCTGTATGGCATGTGGGTTTTTAGCTGATGACAAAAGGCCTGTCAGAAGTGGATAAGGCATTTTTTTTCAAGGAATTCCCATTCTGTGTCTTTGTCTCTCAGTCTGTCTTATCTAGTTCTAAACTACCTACTTCGGATTCTAAGGAAAAGGTGTATTCTTAATTCTATGTAATATTTTCTAAAGTAGTTCATGTGCATGTTTATATGTTGAGTGTGGAACCTAGTTAAACTAAAATTATATCATCATTTTAATGGTAGAAATTATATATTTGCAATCTACATACAGAGCAGTTTAATGAGAATTGAAAAGCTGTTAGTGTATCATAGACTGAAACATTATAGATAATCACCATTTTGTCTCATTTCCCATCATTATCTAAAAAATACAATGACAGAATTGCTTGTATGACAGTCTCAAAAAGATTTTGCTAAAAGGAGTTATTTGTTCAGATTTGAACGAGCTAGATTATGAGAGAGCTTTCTTTCTCTCATCCCCAAACCTTTACATTTGATCATCTCTACAAACCACGAAAATTCTTCTGGTGGACAGACAGCTCTTCAACATGTCCTCAAGTACTTTCTGAGATAAAATGGGGATGAAAAGTGGAAGAGCATCTGTGTACTTGGTGATAAGAATGAAAAAACTGACACTGTGATTTGCAGAATATCCAAGAAATATATGAAGTAATTTTTCTTTGTCACTTTAAAAGAAATGGAGCTTTGCACAAGTCAGTTTTGGACTCTTAAATGTGGCTTGTCAGAATGAGATGCAAGTGCAGTGAGACTACGACAAGATTAAACAACTGAGCAGAACATAAATTTTCCAAAATATGGATAACTGCATACATTTTCATGTCTTGCATTAGCTTTCAAATGTTTTGAATAGCATCTTTATGGTTACAGTATTCATGAAAGAACTGCTATCTACTGGAGAAATATTTCAGATAACCTTAAGATGGCAACTCAGTTATTTCTATACTTGTTATATCTTTAGTAATGGTCTCACTGTTTAAACCCAGCCTGTTTTGTAGGGAGAGCAAAGACTTGGCTCCCAATGGCCTTACGTTTTGTTGGGAAAGAGACAGCTGGTCCTGAATCTATTCAGGTCTACATGATAAAGCCTAAAATGGAGAGTCCCTTTGAACCATGGCTTTACACTGGTAAATCAATGTGAATGTATGGAAGAGAATAATTTTGTCAATAAAAGGAGAAAGATCCCAGCTGAGGCCGTGCTAGGGCCTATTTGCTACTGATGGAAGTTGAAAAGCAGAGTGAAATGCCTGCCAGTGGACTGTGCCAAGCCCCTGCTAGGAATGAACCTGCACACCCGAGCAGCACGTCCTGCTCCCTACTTGCTGCCGTTCTTCCCAGGTTTTTCCCTGGCCCTCCCACTCTGGGTTATCCTCCGCCCTTTCCCTGCCCCCCTCCCTGCCCACATTCCCTAGGTATGTGCTCTCCTGGTACCACACCCCCCTCTCAGGTTCGGGTATAAAAGCTGTGTCCGCCCATCCCAGGGGGTCTTGGGGCTCACTGAATAAAACCATCCTGTTCACCCCCAAGTCCCGTGTCGGCTCCGTCTGTCCCCACGCCAGTAACTGGGACTGCAGAGCCAGGGGGGAACGGCTGACTCTTCTCCCTCCTCTCCCGCTGCCAAGCACGCCACCGCTCGGGGCAGAAAGCGGGCGGAACGGACACTGCGCCACAACAATCACTCATTTCAAAACTGGAACTGCTCAGAAAATTTGTGTATGTAGCTATTTTAAAACTACCAACAGAGTGATGACATCTTGGAATGAATGCCTCGAGAGTTAGAAAGCATAGGGTAAATTAATTTCAGATGGATGACAGACATATTTTTTAGAAAAGCTTAAGTAAGTTAGAAATCTAAATCTTCCTTTCAGACATGACTAAAGGCACTCAGAAAGACAGTTTCTTTCAAAGTGTAACTTGATCTCCTGAATCACAGACACCCTTTGAAAACTGTTTAAATGTAAGACAGTTTTCTTTGTAAAGTAGAAATGTGAGAAATTTAGATAGGCCTACATGAGGAAGTTTTTAAGGAGCTTTACTGAGTATTGTTGAGATGAGACTTCAAGAAAATAGAGTTCTTGGAAACCACAAGACTTGGCTAAAGTGTCTCAGGCTGCTTACTGACATGCTTATTGTTCATTTTCCCAGATGAGAAGCAGCGAGATAACAGGAACAGATGAAAATATGAGAGTCATTAACCAAAGTAGATTCTGTTTAGATTTCACAACTAAGCAATAAAGGAATTTGCCCAGAAATGCAAGCAAAACCTACACATTTATAGCAGTTTACCCTATAATGTTCTAAAAAAAGGCATATTCATAAAAGTGATGTGTATCACTCTTGCTAAAATATGTGGGGGCATCTTGCAACAGTCAGGAGCATTTCCAGGGAAATTCTTCCAGTAGGAAGTGCTGTGTGCCCTCTGGTTTCTCGTCTGTTCCTGTGCTCTTTGGTCTCTGATCTCTGCCATGGAGAACAAACTGGTTTTAGTTCAGTTAATTTAGTTACTAAGGAATGAGTTATTCTCTAGATTCCAGAGATATTGATTTATTCTGACATTTTACAGGCTAAGAACATTTGTTCACAAATTGCAAACTCTGTTACCCCTCTGTTTGCCAATACCTTATGTCCCAAATCTACAGATTTTGTGGCAACCTTGTGATACAAATTTGGGATAAGGATTGCTCTGATCCCAGCACAGGCACACAGTCTGAACAATGTTAGAATTAGTTATCAGTAATGTACTAATCTTGATGTGCTTCACAAAAGCAAAATAAACTTTTCTTTATGAACTTACCTATACAGAGCAGAATTTTGCTTTTCATATAGTTACACCTAACACACTATGTTAGAATCTCTGTTGAACCATTAGTCTTTGGCATTAATTTGAGAAATTTTGTGGAAGGATTAGAACAACACAACACAAGGAACAATCACATTTCCAACATTATGCAGTTGGTAATTCCAGTAGTTATGTCTTGTACGTTTGATTCAACACTCCAGGTGGATATTTTTTTCAGTACTTTTTTGAATATCTACGTGCTTTCTGTGAGCATCAGGGTCCTGATCCAGCTGCTATCAAGACATGAAAAGGTATGATATTACAATATATTTAACGAAAATGCTATCAGAATCTTTAAAAGTAGTTTCTAAACTTGGGTCTCTAGTCAATATTGAGAAATTTTTTCTCAGTATTTTGGTAGGATTTGAACAGGTTATTTTCAGGAAGCCATGTTCTGCCAGGAAAATTATAAAACTATTTTACAAAAACAAACATGAATAATCTAGTCACACCAAAGAAATAATATAGAAAAATAAGCTTCATTGATTTTAAGGCAGACATTTTCAATAAAACCAGCCACCCACAGATGTATTTAATCACCTTAGTAAAGAGGATTTGATTTTCTATGGCAACCGAACACCTGTCACATCAAGTAATTTCCAAGATACTTTGAATATTTTGTTCCAAAACGGATGTCCACAGTGACCTTTGAGAGAATATTTCATGTTCCAGCTGGTCCAGGTGTGTGCTCCTGCTACTGCATTTGTAACACATTTCTAACCATCCAGATTTTTTAAAGAAAAATTTGTAAGCAATGGCTTTTTCTTTTGAGTGCTCAGGTGCCATCAGCCTAACTGAGCTTAAGATACATTTAGGATAGAACATATGTGCTCTGCTGGATATGATTGCTTTCTCAGTCAGAATGTATGTTAATACATTATGTGTATTAACATATGTTATTAACAAATATGTTAAGTAACAGTTTACATTTTTTTAGAAAGATCCATTGGAATTTTTTCCTCCTCTGAGTCTGTGAAATGCAGAATATCCTGGCTTACTGTAGCATTTTGCATAATGATGTGAGTCTCCTCAGTGGACTATGTGGTTTGAATTAGATGATTCTTTCAGACATACCCTGGCTGCAGCTGCTTGCTCCTGAAATGGGTTTCAATTGAGCAGAGTAGCTCGAAATTCATGTGATCTGCAGGTCAGCTCTGTCATTCACCCCGAGGGACACTTCCATAGGGCAGTTATTCCTGTGTCTGGGAGTGGCTATGTCTGCGAGCCCCAAGGAGGCTGCTGGAGCTATGTCTTCACCTGTGGACAAAGCTGTGTTAGCACTAATCATGCCTCCTTACCACATCTAAAATGTACATGCCATATCTTTGTTTAAATGCCTTTATCATGTGTAAATGTCTTTATCAGATTCTGTCAGAGAGTGATGATCAGTCCTGGAAATTTTAGATTAATAAATCAAATTTGATTTGATGAGCTAATTTGAATTTTGATGATGAATATGTTGATAGCATCAAATAACAACAGAAAAAGAGCAGAAGGATCTGCTGAATAGTAAAATCTTAGCAAATGAAGACATGATACAGAAATAAAAGCTGTTGCATAGTTTTCCTTACTGGCAGGACTTATTACATGCTTCAATAATTTTATTTTCCTAAAATGTCTATTTTCATGTGCAGTTGATTAGATGAGGGGGAAAACCCCTATATTTATCTAATTTTCAAGTCAGGTATTTGATTTTAGAAATCCAGAAGGCATAAAAGAGTAAGAAATTATGTTGTCTAACCTTGATGAAACAGGGTTATGGTCAGCAATTTCCTTAGGTGGCCCTAGGTATCAAAACCTTCTTGAATTGTTAAAGGAACTCAGATGCAGAACAGACTGACATACACTTGCACCTGGAGAAAGCTAGCATGCTTCAAAATCACTATATTTTATTGATTTCTAAGCTTTATGAGACTTTTGCTGTTTGCAGTAAAAATTGTAGGTGTGGTGTCCCCTTAAGGGGAAGGGAAGGTCCAAGACTGGTAGATGTCTGTGGTCAAAACCGAATGGCAACTTAGAATTGTCTTATTAGCAAATTGCACACTTTACATAGAAATTGATATAAGTTAGATCCTCATTTTTAGTATAAATACACTTGGATGGATTTTGCTTAAGGGGTAGAGTGACACAGAAGACAGACAGATTAAAGAGAGGTTGAGACAAAGAAAGGAAGAATGAAAGAGATTAGCAGTTCTAGCTCCGGTGTTGATCCTGCTGTTGTTTTAGGGTGATTGAGGCATTGCCCAGGCTTTCTGAGGGTGCCTTTTCATAGAAAAGTTTCCCCACTGCTGGGGGTGTTTCATGCTTCCTATGCAAATTATTAATCATGTGCAGTTTGTTCTTGTCGACCTTTCAGGAAAAGAGTTGGAAGGCTTCAGGGTCTATGGAAATATTGATCCTGTGCTACTGAGTCAGTCCTTTGTCAGAAGTCCATGTCCACTTCTCAGCCTCATTCATGTGTTTTCACTGTGCTATGTTGTGCTTATCTCCAGAAGCCAGAACAAGAACATTTGTCCCAGAACATTGTTGCTCATATTCTGTTCTTTCTCACAGTGTGCTCTTGCCAACAATCATTGACTCTGACTATCTGGCTATCAGTGTTAGACACATACAGTATAGTGCCTTTTCTTGTGAGCAATTACAATAGGAAAGAAAAATTCTAAATAAAAGTTTGCTATTTATTGACACTGAATCCTTGATCTCTTTACATTGCTTCTCTGCAGCACAAATTGCATTAAAAAAGATACATAATTATAACAAGAAGTTGTACTGAATCCAAATCAGGAATGACTGACATAAAATACTGTGCTTACAAGTCAGTGTTCTTCTAAATGTATATATTCTGATTGGAATCAGTGCTTAGGTCTCATTTTTTAAAAATGGAGAAGAGTCAATTTTGCTTCCTTTAAATTTTCCTGCAAATTGTTAATGTATGTTTCCCTGTCAGAATCTAAAAAATGCTCTACCAGCATCTTTTAGTGCACATTACTTTGATATTAAATGGACAAATTCTGCTCCTGGATATGCATTTCTACTTTCATGTGTAAGATGAGAATTTGATCCACAATTTACAACTGAGGAAAGACAAAAAGTAAAATTTCTAGCCTTTTATAAAGAGACATGAAGCATTTTTATCTTGGGTCAAATCAAGCATGCTCAATCCAAAATGTAATGCTGCCTTTACAAGACAAGAAAGCCTAGATTTTAGCGACATTTATGTCCTGTTTTTATGACATATATTAGTACTTCAGTCTGCTGAAAACCCAGGTGTAATTCTCTTCTCTGTTGGGACAGTTTAAAGCTGCTTCATGGATATCCAGTATTTATGGCTGGATTTGAAGATATCCTATGGTCATTGTTCACAATTTCTCTTGGAGACAGTTTTTCACATGTGTACAGTTATAGAATCTGTGAATTAATTGCTTGTTCATGACTATGCTAAGTACTGGACTGCAAAGCTGCTGGCTCAGTTATCTTTCCCTACATGATTTTATATTTCTTATACTTTACATTTTGTACTATATACATTCATTTTACAGCACTTCATAAAAGACAGCAAATATTTCCTGGGAGAGGGTGGCATCCAATGCATTGAATAAGGAATGATTCCTCAGGAGAGAGTATATTGTCATTTATATTGACAGATAGATGTGTAAATATCAGGAAGAGGTTGAATTAAGATTTCAGCCTTAGTGGTGAACAACATGGTCCAGTAACAAAAGTTTTATGGAATGCACACATTCATCCCAACTCCCCAACCTTGGATACACATCCACACGTACAGATATCAATAACTCAAATCAGTGAAAAACACTATGACCACTGCAAGGCTAATTGCTTATTTCTCTTTTCCTGCTACTGTTTCTGTATTTGAACTTGGTTTCCCTCATAAAAATCAGGCTTGAAATCCCCAGGAACTTTGTATCACATGCTGAAAGTGAACAAGCAAACAGGCATATTGTTCAGTCTTCTTGGCCATTCCCTGGTTTTTGAAAGTTCCTCGGTACTTTCAAATTGGAATGCCCTCTTTTTTTTCTGCAGTTTTCCCCTCTGTGTTCAAGAGAAAGTTGTTTGATGAGGAAGGAGAAGGACAGTGGGGAAGCAGAGGGACAATGCTTTGCTTAGGAAAAGGACAGATGTTTCTCAGTCAGAGCCAGTCTCAGAGCTGATGTTCTTCCTTGGTATGCCATTTAAAACATCAAGCACAATTTAATTCTGACCTGAAATAGTGCTCACTGATTAAAGTAACTTTGCCCAAGTGTATCTTAAAAGACCTGACTATGAGAGGAAGAGAGAGTTTTCTGCTGTACAAATTGTTCCTTCTCATTTCTACATTCGTGTAGACCATTTCTGAGAAGCACATTCATGGAATAGCTGTGGTTGGTTTGGGTTTGGGATCTCGGTCAGTCATTTCATCCTGCCCTGGACTCACAACAGAGCTATCTTCAGCCTCAGGTCAGGCTGATTGGGCCTTAATTCATTTGAGGATTTAATACCTCCAGGGATGGAAATTCAACAGCCTCTCTGTGTGTTTTTTTCAGTAATCAGTTCCTCTAAGTGCTAAACTAGGCCGAGTGTTTTTCAGTGCAAATACAGAGGCTGTTATGTATCCCTGAATTTCTGTCTCATATTTTCTATGAGATCTTCTGGATAATTCTCATTTCCTACATATTAACTGGACTGGCTTTTGCCTTTTTTTTTTCCAAAGGACTTTGTGTTTTTCTTCAATTTTGTCTCTGAAGAACAGGCATAGCCATTTTCATGCCAACTAGTATAAGCCACGTGAGGGAGTCATCTAAACAGAGAATTGCAGTGAGCCCATCTCCCATTGATATTGGAAAAGAATAGCATCTCTAGAAAGTATTTTTGGCCACCCAGACTCTGAAAAGTTTGAATCAAAACAAAACAAAATAAAACAAAGAAACCAGGAAAAAAGAGAAATATGTTATTAAAATAAGTCTAAACAAAGCATTCCTACTTGAGGAACAGCTGTTTTTCTACTGACAAAAAATTTTGTTCCATTTGCCTGAATTCACATATTCAATAAACTGCATTTTTCAATAAATTAGAGGTTTAAGGTTTCTGCCCTGCCTGTATTAATTTTATATAATTAGAGATGAGTTTTTTACACGTCTGAGGAACTGAATTACTTGTCTGGATTTTGCATTGTGAAGAAATTTAAAATAAATTCAAGCTCAAATTTAAGAAAAGCAGGTAATTAGTTAAGCAGATTATATTTAAGCAGGTAAACAGCTGGCATGCTAAACAAAAGGTGCTCCATTCCCACTCACTGTGCTGCAGCTTGCTATGAGAAACTGACCCTCAGACTAAGGGGCACTGTGGCCTCCAAGACATTGGTGTGAATGAGACAGGGGAGGAGGTGATAGGGGTCACCCCAAAGTATCCAAAAGATTGAAATATTTTTCTTTCTTCTTAGGACCCAATCTGCTCCATCTCAGCTGCATGAGAAGCATAAAACTTTTTGCTACAATGGGAATTTATATGCAAATGAGTTTCAGACTGCATTGATAAGCAGATTCAAATCCCTGAAGTGCCTGGGAGCCAGGCCTTAGGATCAGGTGGCTTTCAGTAAGTGAAATTCTTTAGTACTGAGTTGATGTTGCTAATGCTGTGATTATCCACACCCAAGGAGGAATGGATTAATTTTTCCATAGTTCTCTAACTTCCATATCAGAAATGGTAGGCCCAAGAGAACCAATGACACTCACATGTCACAAATGGACTGTGTTTATTCACTTTATGTACAAACAGCAGCATTGTTCCACTTCCTCTACTTAGTTCTTCAGTGATACAAACAGAAAATGTTTCAGTAAATGAATATTCACTTAAAAATGTTTTTCGGGATTGTGTCTAAGTGAATTGCATGTAAGATTAGTTGTTTGAAATGTACTTCTACGTATTTTTATTTTTATTGAAGTGTACTTCTACGTATTTTGGTAAAGAAGCCTATATTTTAGGAACATAGAAAATTTAATGTTAGGAATTTGAAAATATGACAAGTCCTTTCCCCTAACAGACCAAATGACTGCAGAACTGTGGGTATATCTCTCAACCTATGTTTATCAAAATAATTTGAATAAGTGTTCTTTGACTTTTTGCATGCCTGCATGCATATAGATTTTTGACCCACAGAGTGGTCCTGGCTCATGTGGTGATTCAACTTCAGTTGGCATAATTTATTAGAAAAGCTTAAAAACATAAAGATTAAAAAGTGTATTACAACTATTTGGCTGAATCTGCTCACTGTGAACAAGTTTCAGGGGTTATGAAAACAAGGAGGTTATTGCATTACTCTGTTTCACAAATTCAGCAGTACAAATTATTTAGCTGAGGAAAAATGAAACAGAAAATATCACCAGGTCAGTCTAAAATACTTTCACACAGCATGTCTTGAAAATTGACTATAATTCTAATGCAAGGCTCTCAGAAGATTGTAGTCAAATCAAAAATAGCATTGAGAAGGGTGATGAAGATGATCACAGACACCAGACAGACTTTGCATGCAGATGGACAAATGAGATTTCTTTGACTGAAAGAGAAAAAGGGGCGATGGTATGGCAGATGACTGTGAAATCACAGAGATTTCACTGTGAAGAAGGTAAACAGAAAATGAAGTTGTATGGTGCTTGAGGTGCCTTAGTGCTTCAGGATGTGTAATATTACAGGTCAATATTTGCAGCTCTACAGACTTTCACTTAAGCTGCGTGGAGCCACACAGGCAGTTTTCCCTTGCATTCCATTGCTTTTAGGCAGGTACAATTGGTCTCATGCCCCTACACCTGCAGGCTTCAACAATGTTGTGTGGGTTCTCATGGGAAGCAAAAGCTTTATGCTTTCATGGGAAGGAAAAGATGAGAAACAAACACCTCTGCTCATCTCTCTTCACTCTTGTTTTGCTGATTTTTATTTTAGGCTGGGGAAAACCAAGTGAAATGAACAACAAAGCAGGTTGTAACCAATTAAATACTTGATAAACATTGCACTGAAATGCATGTGCATGGAGACTCAAAAGCTGATCAGGAGGTATTTCTAGTGCCTTTGTAGAGTTCTCCAACCAGTGCTAATAGCATGACAAACAGGAACATCAATAGGGAGTTCAGGCCAATCCCCAAAGAAAGTACACATTATTGGGGAAAAATGTAACAGTACTTGGGGAAGAGCAATCAGAAGGCCTAGAGATGAAGCAAAGGGAGACTCAAAAATATGAAAGTTATTCAAAGTTATAAGGTGAGGAGGCAGATAGTGTATTTGGACTTTAAAATCTTCAAAGACTATAAAGACTTTAAAATAGAAGGACGGAAAGAAGTAGACACAGGTGGGCATGACCCAAACAGCTGTGAGTGCCCACGCTGTTTTTGGGGTCAGTTAGAGTCATCTTAACATTGTGTGAAATCCAGGTCTGAAAGAAAGAGAAGATGCTTCAGTGTTGTGACTGTGATATGCCTCCTGCATCTAACATGTCCATCCATGGTTCAAGAGGTGACATTGTTCACTTGCATTCTTACTGATAACTGCATATAAAAAGGACTAAGACAAATATTCTAATTCCAGATTTTTGAGTATCTTCAGGTTGAATGTGAGTTTTGTGACAATTTACCATAACAGCACAGGAAGATACCTTTTTTTTTTGTGTCCTTCTGGGAACCACACTACACTTACGACAAGACTTCAGCCTGTCAAAACCATCCAGATGGGCAAAACTGGGGTAAAGCCTACAGGGAATGTTCACTCCATTTATTTTGCTCTTGAGATCATGTGAAATCTTTACACTTTATTGTGTAAAGAAGCAGAAGTAAGTTTAAAACCTATTCTCCTGATAAACTCAAAATTTGCAAAGGAATTTAGAAGTTAACAATTTCATTTAAAAATGAAAGCAGCTGTAACTCCTAAAATGAGTGGACATCTATAATGAGAGGCTAAATTGCCTCCCTTGTTTCTTAGAATACATTCAGCATTTAAGTAGTAGAGAGATGGTACACCTCAGACAGCCTCATCATTTCCAGGCTTATCAGAAGGAACTCAGTTATATGTCCATATTAGAACAGCATTAGCAGGCTTTATGTGTTTAGCAGTTTCTTTGGAAAGATAGAGAATAGGACTTGCTGATGGATGTGAGAAGCTTAAGAGCAGAAGCTCAATTACATTTGATGAGCTTTTCCCATTTCCTCTGTGGCTGACTGGATCATTACTGAGCAGAACCATCTGCAATTGTATAAACCAGTTTTTTATTGATACAGCAGGAGCCATACATCCCAAAGAGATTGGGGCAGACCATGCATGCCAGTCTGGCATGTGGCTTCCTTACATTTGGCCAGTCTCTGGCAGGGGCAGTGCTTGGCAGCAGCAGCATCTGCTGTGCCAGCAGGCTGGCAGACTAAGGCCTGTGTGAGAGGCAGACAGGGAAAAATGCTGGAGATCTTACCCTGGCTGTCACTCTGTGTGAAATTATGGTTTAAATTGTGAGATACACAAGATAGTCACTATGAAACAGCCTCCCAAGAATACTGAACTCTAATTGTTTTGAGAAAAAAATGAGTAAAATGAGTTGGAAAACCAGGCCATTTACTTAAATGGGCAGCCTAGGGTCATTCACATAGCAGGATGTTGGAGCATGGTTAATGCTCTAGCATCAAAGGATGTCCTGTGTTGTCTGCATCATTGTCTACTGGTGTTTCCAGACAGACTCTGGCAGTCTGGGCAGATTGTCTGTGGACAGTGTATGGGTTCTCTTAGATACTTTGGGTGTTTTTTTACACAAGGCAACATGCTCTGTTTTGAAGGTCCTTCTAGTCCCTTACAAAACTCTTGAACCCATTAAAAACAATAGGACAATGCCTTCAACATCCTAAATTTTTTTGAAAGCTCTTCCATCATAAAGCAGTTTTTAAGACATATACAAATGTTTATACTTATACATCAAGCATATGCGTTAAAGCTTTTTTTCCCCCAGAACTTGCAAAATGCAGGTATAGTGATGGGAAGAGCATGACTGTGAATGTGCAGAAACCAAAAGAAGAGCAAATTTAATGAGAAGGCATGCTTCATGCCTTGGAGGCAATAGGGAAAAGGTTTATGTGGTACTAATGGAAAATACTTTCTTTTATTTTCGGGATACAAGCAATGTTGAAAGGCGACATGGAATTGGAGCCAAGAAGCCAAATGTAACAAAGAACTTTCCTGACATGTCTTACAGCAATGCTAAAAGGGAGTATATGTTAGAAACACATTGTTTAGTAGAAACAGTGAACTGCACCAGAAGGACGTGAGATGAAATTAATGGAAACAGAAGTAATTTCAAAGTCTGCATAGAGAACAAGCATGAATGGTCACCGAACAGGTGATCTGGAAAACATTGCATTTAAAATCTGGGGCTTCTGCAATAACTAACTCAATCTTATGTATATAAAAACTCAAATAGTGAATGACATGGGAAGTGCACCAGACAATAATGAGAATAAGGGATGTTTAAGAGGCACACAGTTACATAGTTTTGCTGCTGTAGGATGTAGCTAGCTCAAAGATCATTCTCCAATGTCAATTGCTGTTTTATTTTCCTTGATTCCAAAGCAAAAACCTATACTGGTAAAAGCAGCCAATATGAAGACAAAGATGAGAAATCAAAGGCTATTTTACCTTCATAAAAATGGGTTGCAGTAAAAACACAGTGTCATTTTGATAAAGTAAGGGAACATCTCAGGGATAAAACCTTTGAAAGGAGTATTTTGTGCTTGAAATGAGACACAGCACATGCTTGCCCACTAAGTCAACACTTAAAGTTCAGTCATGACAAAAAACTAGCAGAATTCCAGAGTGCAGCTGCTCAGAGAGCACCAAGGAAATGCATCTTAATTCTCTTCATTTCAATACCCTTTAAGCCAATCTTCCTTCTTACATGCTGGGTACTTTCTAATTTTTATCATTTCAGACAACATAAGGGATGAGATGTCTCAAGAGAAGACAGTTTTCGTGTTTGTTTACTTCTTTTGGCTCACTGCAAGAATAAGGTCATTTTGTCAGGAAACAGTTATGAGATTTCGTGTAGATGTCAGGAGTTCATATCATAAGCAGTGACAATCCCTCTCAGAGAATAGCAGATGCAATATCTCTCATGGCCAAAACAAAACCTGTTGTCACTTCAGCTGAAGAACTTGCCCTGTAACCACTGATGTTTAGTAAAGCATCCTCTGCTCTTGAGATCATGGCAGAATTAAAGAATGTGTCCATTTGTCACTTAGCTACCCTGAAGTTGTCATCTACTGTACAACAGCTGGCATCCTCGACCCCTCTCAGACCCTTTGGCAGCTTCTGCTTTTTCCTTTGGCCCACCCATCCACAAACCAGATCCATCTGAACCCTTTGTCTTTCGGATCTAAATGTGCCATCTACTATTTAAAAATACTTAATGACTTAATTCAGGAATGCTGAATTCCTTTGGCAGTGATTGCTGCCTTGTGGCATCATTGTACCAAGGACAAATGCTCTGAAATCTATTTGCAGTAGAGATCAGGTGGAGAGAGCAAAAAACTGAGTGTAGAGGCCTCATTTTGTTAGTAGCCATTACTTATATTCAGAAAGGCTCTATTTATCCTCTGTTTTTACTATGTCATTTCAACAAGTATACATTTCAACAAGTATACAAGTGACTTCTTCCAAGTGTCCAAGAAGGGGAATTTGATTATTTGTGAAATTCCCACAGACAAAGACTTATGAACAGGCCAACAGGTGGAAAGGGGTGAAAAACTTTAAAGGAAGGGATTTTATAAGTACATACACACATTGTTTACACTCAGAATTTTCTTATTTCTTCTTCTCTTGGTGTATTAAAGCTGTTTTACAAAAATTGATTAAATACGATTTCTAGATAGTTAAGTATTGTTAACTTGTATTAGAAATGTTATTTCTTTTTCTTTTTTTTAATGTTAAAGATCACCAAATTAAGGTTTTAAGACCTGTCTTTAACTGGTTTATTGTTTTAACTTTTGCACAGGGTTATAACTCTCTGAAAATCAGTTCATGGTAAAACTAAACAATTGTCTCTTCCTGCCATGGAGACTTGACTTCCTTGAGGTTACTGTGCTAAGATACTCTTGAACAAAGCATTTTAGCTAATGTAGCAAATAAATGTAATGTTACTTGATATTATGGCTCAACATCTATCCAAATTAAATATAAATACTTTGTTACATCCTACTAAAGAGATAATTGATTTGACAAAGCTAAATTAAACCAATATATCCCTGAATATGACAAGGAACTGCAAAAATAAGGTCAGTATTTTATGTCAGTGAAACAATCTTAGAAGCTCCTGAAATAGTGATACTTTTACTTCTAAACCTCACTACTAAAATTTCCAAACTCCTTGTAATTTTGTGCTTGCATCACCTTTTGGCAGTATAAATGCAACTGAGGTGTTATCAGTAGCAAAACCCGGAATCAGAAAATAACAGTTTCCTGTAGAATTCTATTTTTCTTCAGATAATAGAAATCCAATGGTAATATGCCTTGATCAGAAAACAAAACTTTTATTGATGGTAGGTGACAGTACACCAGGTGATAGGTTTACAACCCCGCATGAAGCATGATAGACTTCTGGGGTTGGAACTCTACAAAAACGTTTAACTGTTGGCTTATCAAGTGAATGACAGTGTTTTCCCAGGTACATGATTTGAAGAATATTTTTCTTGCAGTTTGAGGGCAGATGAATATGTTAACTCACCTAGAGGACTAGAATGGGTATTCACTTATAAAACTGTCAAAGTCACCATCAGAGATCCTTTCATTTACTAAATGCATTCTTTTTTTGAGGTTGAAGAGTCCACAGTATGTGCAGGAAGAGAGATTGGATGTATTGCAGTAAATTATGGAGTCAGTAAATTTATTCACATGATAAACGACCATTCAAGTTAGAATAAATAAAAGCTTTTGGCCTGGATTTCTTGATAATTTTATCCTTAAATGGCTTTTTTTTTTTTAATTTACATAGTATTTGCCTCACTTTTAATTCTGATCACAGAATTTTGGATTTTGTTATATATTCACAATTTTGGAATAAAATGAAGTAAAGAACAGTTTTGAGCCCGAAATACTGGAATACCAAGGTTGAAATAACTACAGCACGAGTTCAATGACTCTCTGAATCTCACTTTTCTTATTCATTCCTTTACGTAGGATATACCACTAGATTCTAAATAGCTCAAGTTAAGTTACACAAATCTCATCATGAACTGCTATTTCATGTCATTCCTTGCCATTTCACTGCAATTTCGTAAATAACAGGTGAAATGCACTACACAATTCACAAAATTAAGTTTAATAAACAGCTGGTTAGAAAAGACTCAGGGAATAGTTTTCTACATTATTATTAAAATCAGAAATGTGTTAAGTTGGAGTTGCTTGTTTAAAAATCTTTAAGAAAAGAATAGCACAGAGGCTTTCATAAGGAATAATATTTGCTAGCTGGTTTTGCTTTAAATTAATTTATACTATTTCATACATTGCACTACTACTTTGTCCTTCTGTCAGCTGTATTCTGTGAATGTGGTAGGTTCTTTATTTTTAGAGCTGATACAGAACTTCAAAAACCTATTAGTTCTCATTTTAAAAACAGGTTAGGATCAGATAACATCTTCTCAACAGCCCCTGAAATCTGTGCTTTGGCCCAAGTTAAGTTGGCTTGTGGAAAGAAATACAGAGTGATGGCTGAAGCCTATTATATACAGTGAAGTGTTAAACAATAGAAAGTTCTTAATGAAGTGTTAAGGAACCACTGAAGAAAAGTTAGCAATCAGGCCATAGAAACACGGTATTTTTAATTATTTTAAAAAATGAATGAAAATTTCTTTTGTGTTTGCTTCACTGAGAGAGCATTCTTATTAACAGTTACATTTCAACAGGCTACTACATCCTCTTTCTTCCCCATTTCCTTGTCAGACTTTGAGATTAAACACATTAGCATACTCTATCTCTGGAAAGGAAAGGCAGCAGCTGTATTTTACAATAATTTTTTACTCTCATTGAATTGCTTATTCAAAATACTGCAACTGCTTCGTAAATTTCATTTGTTAGCTGTGCGTTAGTGAGAGACAGGGGAAAATTCAACCAGAATTTTAGTAGCAGAGCTGCTTTCTAGATTAAAACAAGGTCCTGGCTATGAATACTTCTGGGTGCAAGGGTCTATCAAATTCCTGCAATTCCAGGTCAAGGCACAGACCTAGCATAATGATCTCCTTCAGAGTGATGTTGCTTAGATATCCAAGCTCTAGCAACTTTTCAGCAGCAGAGGCACCTTTGTCACAAAGACACTTGAGAAAAACATACCTGTCATCATACACCTGGCACAACTGCTTGTTCAGTTGCAGCAGCTTCTACTGTGGTTTAGGGCTGTATGAAACCTCTGTCACTCTGGAGAATGGGCAGCCTGCCAATGTGCTGTGTGAGAGGTGCCGTCAAGGCTGGATGATATGCTACTGGTCAGGAAGGCTGAACGCTACTCAATGTCCACTAGCAGGAACATGAGATGGATCATGCGGGTCATGTGGAAAAACTCCAGGGAGACAATTCACACCCCCGCAGGAGTCTTGAAGGAAGAACTGAGGTTGTTGTCAAGGGCAGTAGCACAGGAGCATTGCTCCATGTTGCTTAGGCCTAACTCCACTGAAAAGGACCATTTCTGTCAGCTGAGTTCACTGCAGGTTGTACTGTCATTGGAATGCTTCCTTTGACAGACAGAACCTGTGTTTCCTGTGGGTGGTGGGGCAATCTGGCAAATGCAAAAAAAGTGCTTCATCTTCTGAAGGTGGCTATTTCTAGCCCTGAACTCAGACAGTATCTCATACCTGCACTGCACTATGAGAAGCTTTTCATTATTCTGTTGGCATACATCAAAAAATTCCTCATGCTCTCTCTCTTCTGATATTGATAGGTATGAAGAATCTCAGGAAACTATTCTTCAAAGTATTGTTACACAGAGAAATATATTAAAAAATCATCAAATATTTGGTATGGTGATTTCTTCGCCTAGATAGTTAGCTTTATTACATTATTAATGTGATCAGAAGCTATTCTCATGATATCCACACTACAAAGACATGGGAAGTTGCACATCATGTTAATGTGCACATTATATTTTGAGCTCCTAGGCTGAAGCTATTCCTGGTTGGTGCTACTGAGGTGCTCTCTCAGAACAGGTTTTCTGGCTTAGCTCACCCAAATAGAATGCACGTCTGCCCTCTGAAATTGCTCAAATGAAAATGTGTTAGCTGGGATAATTCTGGGAGATGTGTACCTTTTCTGAACTAAAGCACCAATGGAGATACACCGATAAGAAACCTACAGATCTGCTGTTCAGAGGGAATCCTGGGCTTATTTTGCAATCAACTAAATTTGAAGTAATTAACATGTCCTATTTTGTATCACCACTTTCTTGGAATATTTCTTCTACATATAAACTTCTAAGTCAAAATTATCTTGGGATGTAACTCTTTTTAATCAGACAAGTAACAGGTGCATAACTTAAGCAAATAAGCAGAATTTGAATTAATTGGTCCAAAAAATGCGTATGTTCATGACATATAAGGATCACTTTTGAAACAGTAAAGGTGTTTGACAAGTAGGAATAAAACATATTTGAAAAACTGCAGTTTTATGCTGTACCACATAAAACAAGAACTAAATATTACCCTGACCATCCTCCATTAAGCTAGGCTCATTCTCTTACAATGCTGGTGAGTTGAGGTGACTTATTCTGAGGGTGAATTTAGACTGATGATTTTGACAAAATACAATGGTATCTAGAGGCATGTCAAAGACATTTAGCTTTATTTTCAGAACCCGGGTTTAAAAAATCTGCTTGTCAATTTCTGGTAGAACAACACATAACTATTCAGTATTACATCATGAAACAGCAACTTGCCATATGACTTACAGGTCTATAACTTAGAACAGAATTATTGTGATATCAAACTCATAGCAGAATGAAGGTGTTATGCCACAGAATTGTAAAAGATAAAAAATAATTATTTTTTTACTATATATATTTTTACTTTCAATCCTATTTTAATTTCTGTGGGCAGTTGTAACTTCTTGAGCTTCTGCTTTCAAACTACAAGAAATCCACAATATGCTTCAGACAGCTTAACTTCTATTCAAATACCCCAATCTGCAGTCCTTCCCAAATAAACCTCTCTTAACACCTCTGTGGATACATAAATGTCCACAGACACACAAATAGCACACATCTCTCCAAGATTTTTTGGAAAATTTTTCCACCATTAAATGTTGAGACACACAAATGGCAAGAAAATATTGATAAAAAACTATTGGCTGTGATAATTGTGACTATAGCAAAAGCCTTTTGACATCTCCTGTAAATCATAATTTTCTTTGGATGCATGTTCTATATTATTAAAGGTAGAATCTGCTGACGGCAGTTTATATTAATTTGTAAATGACAATAGGCCCTACTTAAGGAAAATGGAGTCAAGTTTCCCATGGGAAAATTTGACACTTTCTTGGATAGAAGAAAAATTGAGAGAAAAATTGTACTAATGATAAGTAGGGTTTTCTTCCCAGTAGCCAAACTCTGAGTGAATTCCCTTTTTTTCTTTGTTATGCTTTTCTAGTATTTCCAGCAAATTTGCCCAGTTGGCATTTGATCCCTTCAGAAATGAGCTCCCAAGAGCTGTGAGGAGATGGCAACATAACTTATATTTTTGTCATTTGTTCCTGCAGTACATGTAGGTATCATAAAACAGAATGGCAGGTTGTTTATAGAGAAGCAAACTTGGTTTTGGATTTGATAGGCTGTATTATGAAGGTTGGAAGCTGTTTTAGTCTGTCTTACATTCTTGGACATAATGTCTAATTAATACGAGACCAACCAACAATTTGTTTCAGGAGATAAACATCGGGAAAAGTTTATAAGGGATGTTTCGATATGTATTGTCGTTAATACTGGTACTGAGCAGATTGCATCAAAGTCAGACAAATAACATTAGCTACAGTGATCTGTAATAGCACAGGAAGCAGTGATGTGCAGAGAAAGAGCTGCCATGCTCATCCCCAGGGGAACATTATAGATTTATGTCAATTATACCAGGTAAGAATCTCTCCCATGATGTATGGGTGTTACAGAAACTGCTGCCCCTGGCTGCAAAAGGTCGCATAGCTGTAGAAGCAATTTCCCCCTTACCTCCAGCTGCAAGATGGCATTTGCTTTTGAAAGACTTTCAGTAAAGGAGAGAACCCAAAAATACATTTTCTGTACTAATTTCAGATCAGAATCAGTACATCTGCTGTAAATGAAGCTACTACCATCATTCCTATTTTTCCACACCAAGTTTTGTCCTTTTCAGTATAACACTAGACCCACACATAGCTCCAAACAAGTGGGTCCAGGACTGATCTACCCATGGTTATCAGTTTTGTGCTGTATCTTTAGTGCATGGCTATCAGTCCTTATGGAAAGTTTCTTCACAGATTCTGTTGACTGACAATCAGTTGTGTGGTTGTCCAGCTGAGAAAGGTTTTAAAATGGATGCTTATTTACCCTGAAAATCTCTTGATCCTGTCCTGGCAAAGAAAATTTTCCTTTCACACTCAAACTACAGATCCAGGGCATTCAGAGTGACTCAAAATATCATTTATGTGTTTAAGTTTGCTCTAGGAAGAAATATGAGACAGTCGTCAGCTTGAATTGACCTTTACAGCTTTGCTTAATTCTGATTTTTGCATGAAATCATATTAAGTTACAGCAAGTATGCACTGTGGTATATTGTTACACTCTTATTGAGAAGGAAATGGAATGTAACTCAGAAAATGCTGAAGAGATTTGTGCCACAAAGCATCAGATTCAGGCCTTATAAGCTGCAGAGACCATACATGGTAATTTGAAGATCATTTTCCCTCCCACCTAGAAACCGTGGATTTTCAGAGAAGGTTCAGAGAAGTGCCTGATTTCAGACAATATCAGACCTGATATTGACAATACAATTCTCAAAATTATAAAGATGACTAATAAAATTTCATTTTATTTTTTATTTCTAAGATTAATTTTCTCACTGAAGATCTATATCTTTTCAAACATCTCCTCAAACTGAGAAGATATCCTACCTGGTTTGATTTTTGGTTTTTTTCATTTTTTTTTTATAATGATATTTTTGTGGCAGTAATTTTAATGAAAGTTGAAAACATGAAAATATAGAAACTATATCTAATATTTCTAAAGGGAAAATATCTCAAACCCAGGGACCTGCATTAGTGTGAATTTTGCTGCATATTCCAGCTAAATCAATAGAACTATTCATCTTTACTCAATTAACAATATAGAGTTTTTTTGCAGTGGAAAAAACTATATGTTTATTTTATGTGGAAATGTGATAAACAATAAAAATTGGGCAGAAATATTTAATATATCCCTTGATATGTATTCACCGAAATTTCTTCCTGTGTGCTCTAAAAAAAGAGCAGTTTTCCATTTGTATCAGTGAATTGAACATGTGTCTCAGACACTCCAGGGTAAAATAGTATAAGGTCATGGAGTCATTGTGGGGGACATGAGAAGGGGGATCATTATGGACTCACCCGGCTAGGAGAATTGAACCAAGCCACAAAGGGAAATGCTCTCCATTATTTGCCATATTTTGCAACTGGTGATCTTCAATGTAAGCTTAAAATAGTTGCCCTTTCCATGTTTTGGTCCAGTTGCAGGGATTTAAAAAGCTGCTCTCCTGTAAGGCTCAGAAGACTCACAGTGCAAGCATTTAAATAAAATTCTCAGGAAGAAAATAGTGAACGGAAATGTAATAGGAAAAATGAGTGGATGGTGTTATTTAATCATATAGTTTTAGTGCATCTCATGCATAGTTAACTTCCTTTCTTCTTTAATGTTTCATCCAAAGGACACAAGGGCTAGTGCTGGCATAATTCTGCAGCCACACATCACCTGCTGACAAGTTTATAACACTAATTTCTGGTGTCTGTGAGTCTCCAAAAGTCACACTGATGAAATAAAGCTTCCTCTTTTTCTGGAGGCTCTGTTGCAATGTATTGCACTAGGTATATATGGAGTTGCACATTACACAATTAAGTCCATTCAGACGTGTGCTTACATAGGCAATCAGTTGCAAAGTTTGGGAGAGGGCTACAAGTTCTTTAAGGTCTTAAGGAGAGTGTCAAGTATGTGGTAGAGAGATCTGAACCTGTTTTAAATAAGAGCAAAGTGTAGTTATCTGGGATTTGGGGTATGGAAAAGAGGTGATCTGGAGAATGTCTGCCTGAGAGGTTTTTCAGGTTATCCAGGTGGCTTAAAATGTCATTAAAATAAAAAAAAAAAAAAAATCTGAGCAAGTTCCCATTCTGCAGCCTGGCTGGGGAACTGAGCAATTCATCCACTTTCAGAGAGGCTGATGCCACACCTCTCCTTTGGGAAAACTGCATTTAAAGATCATGCAAATAATACAGCCTTTTCTGGAGGGTATTCACTCCTCCCTAGGGCACTACTGCTGCAGCTGCCAGTCTCAGATTTGGAGTAGGCTGCATTCAACAAACCCTTGGGCCACACGCACCACCATCTCCTCCCAGAAGGAGACAGACCTGGACCAGCTAAGGCATACCAGGAAAACGGCAGAAAGCAAAGCTAAAATGCTTGCAAATAAAAAAAGAAAAGGAAATATCATACTTTCATTGCAGATCTTTAGTCAGGTGTCCAGCAAGTTTTAAGTGAGCTGGTCCTAGTACCTTCTCCATTGATTTTTACAAACTTTAGATCTGGTCCATTGACTTCTGCCTGGTTGCCATGGCATATAAATATCTTAAAGGGCTGGAATTTAAAAAAGAGTTACCTTAATTGCTTTTCCTCATAACTTCAAGTACAAATATTACCTTCAGGGTTATATCTAAATCTTTTAAAATAGTAAACTATTCAACACACTTATTATTCTCTGCATAAAAAAATATTTTCTCTGCTATGAATATGCTGCTCTATAATTCACTATTCTGCAATCTTAATCTCAGGAAGAGAATGGAAAGGAAACTAACTCAGTCAAGTCATGTTTTCTTCTAAGTCTCATACATACACTGAGAGAGAAAACAGATTAGCTCCTCCAGTACCCAGCTTTTTTTTTTTTTTTTTGCATTAATTGTCTTCCATTTTTCTTCTTTTAGAAATTAGTGTCCATGAATGTGAAGGACAAATGCATTAATATGAGTGAGGCACAATTTCTAAAGATGCTTAACATGGAGAATTAGATTTTCTGCTGAACCATGTCCATGGCCTGGATGTGGTCCTTGTTCCTCTCCAGAGACCATTTTTACCAAGAGGTTTCAATATGTATAAGCCAGGACTTTGTTTTAGTATGTGCAGGGTCTCTGTCCTGGACTAGAGTATTTTTAGGGTGAGGAAGCAAAAGGTCTGTGTAGAGGATTAGATCTAAATGCGCAATTTTGCATGGAGCTCTGACTGAAGAGCTGATTGTGTAGTGAGAGATGTCTCTCCTTTCATGGTCTCATCTACTTTTCTTAATGTTTGTCTCAGGATTCTCTGAGGGCTGGCTTATTTGTTAAGAACTATCTGATAGGCTGTGGTTCTGAGAGGACACATAGAAAGGAGTGCAGCTGATTGGCATAAGGAATGTTAAAAACCAACCATGTCATACCTTTCTGGGATTTGTAAGCTTTTATAGAAGCCATATAAAAAACTATAATGGCTCAGGAATTTAGGGGAGTTACTTAAAAATTCAGGGTCCTGGATTCAAACATCTGTTCTGCTGTTCAGAGGTTGCTGACATCGTTGCAGGCCTAAATTACTAGTTGTAGACCTAAATCATCTGAAAAGTCAACAGGAAATTTGTCTATATTATATTTTTAAAATGAAAAGAGAAATAGTAGTTTCATGTCTCCTGCATAAGGATATTGGAAGGCTAACTATATCAAAGGCACGGTCCATAATTTCTGTGAATGGAAGTGGCAAGGGACCTGTATAAGATTTGGTCCTTAGAATTGGTCCTTATATCTGAGGAAATAGTAGCACTTCCAAGATTCATAAGCAAAGATATAAATAAGTTAGTACCTTAATTCAGCAGGTAAATGCTAATGATGTGGTAATTCTGATAATACCAGAATGCCATTACTTTCTAGAGTGATAAAAGCTCTCACCATGTATTCATATGTGAATAGAGAATTTTAATAATTCATTTTGAGCTTTTTCTGCAAAGGTATTACTGCAGTTCAGAGTCTGTCCTCTTAATTACCTTCTCAGTCTTCACATCATGATGTTCGGTTAATGATAGTTCTCTTGATCCACGTGAAAGTAATAAGAAGTTTTCTACCAGGAAAGTTTTCAGATGTGGTCACAGTTCTGGCCTAGGAGAGTCTGCATTTTGCTGATAATATTTTAACTTGTGATAGCTCCTGGTACAGAGGTAACCAGTGCCAGAGAAAAATGTACTTATTAAAATGCTAACTGAGTGTCTCCTCTGAAGTAATGATAACATCATCAAATTTCAGAACCATTGGGGCAGCTAGAGAATTGATTGACTCTCTTGCAAAGTGGCTCTAATTCAACTAATTAGATGTTGAATGGGTGTTAAAGTTCAGCCAGAGTGATTAATTTCTTTTTCAGCAATTGTACCTCTCTCAGTCAAAGTATCTGAACGTTAAAATACACCCTATTCACAGATAAAAACATGAAATAGCTTTGTGTTTGAATACCTATTTGTAAAAAACTGCACCTGGCCTTTCACAATAAATACAAGCCCTGGTCATGCTGTTCCATGTAGAAGTCCCATGAAATAGGCAAATTTTCCAAAACAATTTCCCTAAGGTTTACCTGAAGGTTTCCAAGACACTTAGGTAAGAGCTACATGCCACATGCTGGAAATAAGACGTTAAATTGTGTGGTCCTAAGGATCTGCTAGCAAGCTTAACTGCAGCCACAAAAATCTTGGCAGGTGTGGTCCAGTGGATGCCCCCAATTCTGCTTCCCTCCTCAGATTCAAAGCAAGCAATACTTAAGTCATGGTCCATTAGAGCACTCCACCAACCCCTCTTTCCTGTGGCAGAAGCAGAAGGCAGTACAATGGCAGCTGTCTTTAGCACTTTAATGTGGTTCAGGCCAGGCAGCATCCAACCCTCAGGCTGCAGTCCCTACTAGAATTTCTTTGGAGGAAACCCTTTTTAAAGCAGGTCCCTCCCACGGTTGCTTGTTCCTTTGCTGTACTGGCACTTTGCTAGCACAGATGTTAGAGGGCTGTGGGGGAAAAAATCAAAACAAAACAAAAAAACAAACAAGTGCAGGGTACTAATTCAGCAGGAAATTAATTGTTTCTCCCTGACAGGGTTGCTTCTCAACTAGGTCTGTTCCCCTGTTCAGGTAGTTGGGTGTCTGCATGAACTGCTGTGATGGCATGGTGGAAGGAGCTCCTGCAGCTGGCATGGGCAGGCCTGCCAGGGACTGCCACTGCTCCAGGCACCTAATGAGGCAGAACGCTGTCAGCTCTCCTTTCCTAATGGTTACTGAATTACACCTGGTACTAGACATAAAATAAACTATGGAAATAGCTTGAGCAAAAAGATAGAACAACTGAAACAATCAGCAGTGCTTAAAATGCAGAAATGTGGTTTAATCAGAGCTTCATACTGTGTCTGTAAGCTGTGGCTGCTAGTGGAGTGGAAAAAATTCAGTGTCCTTATTCCTGACAATGGCTAGCACTAAAAGACATGACAGCTTTCAATTAACTCTGGAAGAGCAGGTAAACTATGAACCTGCAACAGCACAGTCTGAGAAATACAGCAGTGTCTGCAGAGGATGTGTGTTCTTACAGTTCATTATTAGGCAAAGTGTGAGATAAATGAAATCTTAGGAAGACTTTCATGTTGCTGTCAAAAGAATGCAGTCTTGCTGCTATAGGGAGAAACAGCAACGAAGTCCCCCCCCCCCCAAAAAAAAAAAAAAAACAAAACCAAAAAAGGTAAGAGTGCTCCTAAATTCTGAGGGGCATAATCCCATGGGGACAGCACTTGGAGCTCTGGAATTAAGCCAGTAGCAAGCATCTTCTGAGCAAAGGGATGGGCACTGAAGAAAGTCAGTGTCCTAACCCCAGAGGTATGACAGAGAATGTAGAACATAGCAGAGGGAGACCTGGGGGAGGAAGGCACACAGAGGTCAGTGCTGGAGCCTGCAGGAAGCAATGTGGGGAGTGGTACACGTCAAGACACTTGAAGCACTTGGGAAGAGACACGTGAGTGAAGACGGAGATCATTGCTTCACATATCTGCACTCACAAGCAGTGTGTGCATAGTAGGTGGTGAAGGAGATCATTAAAGCTCTTAGAGATCTCATTCCCAGAGAAGCAGCTCACCTGATGTTAGTCTTGAAAAGAAGAGAAGCACTGTTTATGTCAAAATAACTATGTTGGACAAAAATGTATTAGTCAAGCAGCTGCTGGAAGCAGTGGAAGACACAGTAATGAAAAACAGAAGCACTTGAAGGTAGAAAGGGTTTAGCAAAAAGTGACAGAGGGAAGGCTGTCACCCATCCATGGGTGTTTGAACTATAAGTGTGTGAGTAAAGAGTGTGGAAAAATTTGTAATGAGATCAAGCTAAAATTACATCAGTTCCTCTTCTACTCTAGACCATCTGATTAGAAAGCAGAGATTCACAGCAAGTATGAAGAAGTCTTTTAGGAAGAAGCAAGTTTATCTGGGTCCAGAATAGAGCTGAGAGTACACAGACATCCCAGTCACACTTGTGGGGTGGTAGCAGAGACAACAGTGAAGGGCTATCATTTTCCACAAGATGAGGATATGACCTTTATTATCTAACAGACATCTGGTGAGGACTGGAAGAAAGTAGAGTGAAGCAAATTAATGGTCATAATGTGGAAAAATGGATAGAAATTATGTAATATTTTTTCCTCAAAAGATGAAGTACCAGAATACCACAGAGGGAGTGTTTTAAGGCATTATCATAATGCCACACAAAGTGCTCTAGAGCACACATTGTATTATTTTGTATATTTACTCTGATGAGACCCAGCAGAGTGTTTAATGTTTCTTTTTTTGGCTGACCTCTTGTAGGAACTAAGTCTTTTCCAATGATCCTCTAGTGTCATTATACGTCAATGTTAATTATATAAAATCCACAACATTATGTAGAGTCTCTTTGCTTTCTTAAACATCCAACCACATGTTCAGTCACACTTGACTGTTCTTTTAAACTCAAATTCTGCCTCTTACTTATTTGGATCACTGGCTTTGCTTCATTGCTCTGTGAGCCTCTGCTCCATGCTTATGTTTTAAAATATAAAGTGACTGGGTAAAACTTGTACTGATGAATTATATGGAAAAAATAATGACTTCGATGGTACTTCAGAAAACACATGCACGAAGATCTTTCCATACAAATATTTATATTGTTGATAATACTCAGTTGATTCAGTAATATGTGAAAGTTTTCATTCAAATGTTTACAATTTGTAAGCATAAAAAGAGTTAGTTGGGGCAAGCAGGGCTGAATCTGACAGTCTTCTGACAGAGGTGAGGCTGCTGCAGGTCCATGCCTGAGGTCCTGATAGTGGCAAGACTGACCCAGTAGGAGCAAGAACTACAGTGCAGGTGTGCAACACACGTAATACACACAAATTGACGCAGGCAGACACACAGAGCACACTCAGGAACACAGACAACACCAATGTCCTCCTTTTCCTCCCATCTTTGCCAGCTTTGGATGAAGCTCTGTAAGTGGGATTATATACACATACCTGCATTGCGTGTTCCTCCAACAGATACTTGACAGACATTAAGTTAAATTTGCCCTTGATGGTAATATTATTTTGGTGTCTTATAGGAAATATGAGACGGCAGAAACATCAATATTTGGGGCAAGATCTGACACTACATTAGAGGACTGGACAATGGCAAAGGTAAGCATACATATTATAATGAAGTGGAGGAAAAACTAGGGACATGCTAATCCTACATTTTAGAAAAATAAATTATTTCCCTTGGCAAAAGATATTGGTCATTTACTGTAGACTTAAAGCTGACCATTTTTATCCTCAGGTACTTGATATCTTCATTACAGAAAATTCTCAGTGTCAGCAGAAATAAGTAATTGGTTGTTTCAGAAAAGAATACATTCCATTGTGCTTTAAGCTTGCTGCCGGCCACCATCTATTTCTAATTGGGGCCTTTGCCACACACCTATGCCCCACACCTATTCCAGTTTCCTGCCACAACAGATTGGGAAATCTGAAGTAAATAGTCAGACACACAGATGCAATTTTAAACACCAGTGTGCTTGGAGGCACTAGTTCACTGCTGTTGTTCAGATGCCAGGTTTCAGGCTCCCTGAAAAATAAAGTGGTCTTGAAAATATAATTTTTTTAATTATCTCTTTACAGTTCTCTCAGTTACAAGTCACTAAAACTGAGATAGCCAAGATTTTCTAAGGCTGGATGAGTTCTGCTGCTTCATTTCCCCTTCTCTCCCTGTCTCCTGCATAGCTTAACTGAGTTTCTTAACTTTATCTGTGGATGGGGAATTTGAGTAGAATAGAAGTTGTTATTCAAACAAGCCTGAGCATGGCTAGTGTGGGATTGTTAGAGCTGATAACACACAAGACAGTTCTGAGGAGCAGGAAAATGAAAGGTTATTATTCAGTAAACAAGATTTGGTTTTGTCTGAGCCTGTGGACTGGTATATTTTTAAGCTACCATTTTGCCTGACAGAAGTTCTCTGATCTTTGCTCTGCTGCTGAAAAGGAACATACCTACCCTTAGAGGGTTGTGTCTTTCCCAAAGAGGACATCAAGCAAGGGTGGAACAGGAGCCAAGCTTAAGAGCCCTAATAAAGAGCTGCTGGTTCCTAGTACAGAACTCATCTCTGACAGAAATGCCCTGTAGCTCTGCCCAAAATGCACTGGATTATAATTATTTTAAAATGCACTTTTAAATTGCAGCATCACTTTTAAAGTGCACAAACTGTAGGAAGATAATTAATCTTCCTTGAAGTGGGACTCCTTTGTATTCCTCACTGGTGGCCCTGTGGATGCAGACAGATGCCTTTCAATCTGGAAGCACAAGGTATAGCTAACCTTATCCTCTCAGGTATATTAGTGACATTTTCCTGAAGAAAACTTAGGATTTCCCCAAATAATTGATTTGCCTAAAATTTAGTTTCCCTTTCATCCAGTTGTTTTTATAGTCACCCAGCAAAAGATGTTTGTAAATGTTTTGATTTCTTTAAGCCTTAATATTGTTTTCCTTGCTGGCGTGGCACAAAAACAATAGTGGCATTGACCCAGGAATGATGATGAGGAAGAACGTGTGTCTTCAAGATGTCACATAAAGGTAAGCAAATATTTGGAAGCAAACTCTTGCTCTTGCAGCAACCAAAGCCAGCCCTGCTCTCATGCCCCAGAACAGCTATGCAACTATGGCTGCCACACTCTGCTACCTCCTTTCCCAGACAAATAAACAAAAGGATGTTATTTTGCTCTTTTCAGATAAGAGTTGTGGACCTCTCAGTCCTGCATGGGGGTAATGAAAAAGGTACCCTGTCTCTTTTTAACTGTTGTGCAAAAGCATATCAGTGTACTAGAACTGAATGTTTTTCTCACAGACTACCCTGGTTTTGAAGATATTTACCTCTTTTCTTTACACAAAACTCAAAGGAAGCCCAAAGATAAGCATGTTTTTGAGGTCGAGCATTCCGGTTTGACTCAGTTGAAAAGGGCAAGGTACATCTGTTACTCATAACAGTGCAAAATCTGAACTGCACCACACCAAGAAACAAGAAAACAGAGCTTTAAATATATGTGTGTACTGTGGGAATAAAAAAACCCAGAAGGGACCTAATTTAGCTATAAAATGAAAGTGTATATCTAAAAATTTTATACATTTTAATTATTTCAGGATCAAGTTGTGAGGACAAATTTTATAGCTATTAGGATCAATTGAGAAATTGGATAAGGCATAAAAGAAGAAGATAATGAATGCCGCTGCATACAGAAATAAGCAAAGCTGTAATATGTCACGGTGCTCTCTTAATGGTCCTCTTGCCCGGCACCCTCAAGCACCGTGGGCAGCAGGGGCCACCTCTCCTGGCCACAGCGGGCAGGGTCAGTGACCCATGGGTTGACGACCACCAGAAACAAAAGAGGCAACAAGTGACTTTGGCAGAAGCGAGGGGGTGTCCTCAAGGACGCAGCCGTAATCCAAGTTTATTGGAGACACACGCGGCAGCCACCTTAGCTCGGAGGGCGAGGAGCACTCGGTGCAGGGGATTATAACAGGGGGTGGAAACACGGCGTGGGGGAAGCAGCCATCCAGTGGGGGAACACGGGGGAACGGCAACCAGGGGAACAGGCAGAGGGATTGTCCATGGGGTATGGGGAAAGGAGGGAACCCCAGAGACCAGCCTATCACTCGAGGCCATGGATGGAAGATTCTAGATGGAGAGGAGGGGCCTCAGAGTGACGGACGGGCCCCCGGGGCAGGGTCCGGGGATGATCTTAACATAGGTTTTCCATTTAGGGGGGAGGGAGGGAGGATTGACAGGTGGAGAGGGAGGAGGAGGAGGGAGAATGGACCATTTTACAAAATCAGTGGAGGGAGGAATTAGCCATAACTGGGGGGAGAATGGACCATTTTACAAAATTAGTGGAGGGAGGAGTTAGCCATAACTGGGGGGAAACCCTAAACACAACCCAACAGTAATACTCAGGTAGTAATGGGGAAGATTACATTTATTTTATAGATGAAGGTACTGTTCAGTAGTGATACAAGCCAGTGGTAATGTCATCAAGGAAAGAAAGAAACAAGGAAAGAAAAAAACATTTCCATTTAGAAACCATACTCTGATGATTATTTCTTTAGATGTAAAATAAAAATTTTGTTTCTGGTGCAACTTTTTTTGAATTCTGGTTCATACCTAATCTCTAAACTTTCTTGTCATATGACAGGTATTTTGTCCCCTATCCCATCAAGATGGAACAAGTTTTTTAAATAAAATTTCTATGATAGCTCTATACACAAATACCTACTACATTTGTTTAGCTGGAGGTTCTTTTATCAATACTGAAAACACTTACTTGATTTGAAAAGACAGATAATATTGGAGAAGAAAGAATATATCCTTTATTTATATCTTATAAATGTAAACCATAAGTACAAAAAATTTCATAATTGCACTGATGAAACAGCAAAATCTATAGTGTTCTTGAACTGGTGATATTCTTGCAACCATGTTAGTAGGATATAAGTACTTCTTAGAGCTCTGTTATTTGAATTTTTGTGTTGACATGGTTGCAAAATCACTTAAGATGTGTTTATCACTCTTTGTATATATTCATTACATATTTCTTTGCATTGCAGTTAATTGCATAGGTTAAAAAAATATGCAAAAAATATAGCAGGATAGCTAAGCAGATGTTAACAAAAATGAGCTGGAAAGATAGATAGCAAGAATGATGCTGGGAAATCCTTGTTCTAAAGAAGAAAAAGCTGAAAACAGGTCTGCCAGATGGAGCAATGGCTTCAGGTATCAAAATCTAGTTGAATCATAGAGTTATTAATCAGTGAAAAGTTTAGCAAAATTAAATACTTTCGATTTGATTGTTTGGTACCAGCTTTCGCATGACAACTGTGGCTTTTTGGCTTAAGATACTTTTGAGAATGTGGAACAGGAGGGAGGGGATATCTATGAGGATGAGAAAAAATATGAAAGGAAAGAAAATCAGGTGATTAGCATCATGATATGGTAAAATGCCAAATTGCTTTCAGCATGCTGAGGTGTTGTGCCACAGCATTTTCTTCTTTTTTTTTTTTTTTGTCTTTGTAAACATTAAACAACAACAACTGTTTTCCTGGTTTTAATTTTTCACATTATCCCACATTAATCCAAGCAAAGTAGAAAAATGCTGTAACTGGGATATATATTTAAGTCCATAAATGTCGTTGTAGGACACGTGAAAGCACTACGCGAGCCACAGCTATTGCAAGGTAAAAGAAGAACGTTTATTTTCTGACTCCATCTTTTATACTTTTCCCAAGGTGGTAGAGGATTGGCCCGACACTGGGCCACCTCTCCAAAGACATTGGATATAGTACCAATACATCAAACTTTCTCCACCCCCACGAAAGAATGTAAACAATACATTGTTTACAGAAACTGTGTGGGAAAATTCTCCCACAGAATGTAAACTCAGAAGGCTTTAGAAAAATCTTTTAAGAATCAGGGCGACACATAAATATCCAGCAAAAAAATATATGGTAACAACTCCCAGGAATGGAAGTTTTGGTGAATTTCAGTAATGAATACAGCCCTATTTTAAGCTTAATTTTAGAAGATAGTAAAGCAGCTGTGAGTGGGACCAGGCATGAATAAGTGCATTGGTTTGGTAGGTAAATCCAATGAAACATATGGCACGACTCCAAACTTGTGTAAAATTTAAGTAGGGCGATGCTCTGAGGAATGAAGGCTGATAGGACAAAACAGGAGATGAAAAGAGAAAGCTTAAAGTAGCAACTTTGAACAAATTCCTTGATACAGTATTTTTTTCTACAGATTTGTATGGAATTCAGTAACTTCTGTGGCTTTGACCTTGGAATCTCCACAGATTTTAAGAGCTTCAAATCATACATGATGGTGTTCACATATGAGCATTAGATCTGGTAGGATGAGTTTTCATCTGCATGGAGGCAATTTCACATCACAACAGATACAGAAAGGGAGGAGAAGCCGTATAAGAAAGTGGCTACTTATCTAATTTTCACACTGCAAATCTCAAGAACAATGCCCTAAGAACTGATTAATGCTGAAGGATTCCAGAGTGGAATCCTTCTCCGTGAATATAGCATGGAAATTGGTCTTTGGGCTGCCAGGATGGGTGACATGAACATAAATACAATATAATACAATAAGTATTTGGGTTTTTTTTTCAATTTCCTCTCCACAAATTTGTAGACAAGTAATCCTCTAAGTACTTATTTTTGGTTTTAGTTTTTATTGTCACCACAGAACAGGGAAGGTTTTGATCATTCATTCAGGATGCTGTACATTTTTTTCTAACAAAATTATATTTGTGGAAAAGTCAGAATATAACTAATTGAACTTCAAAAGAATTATTGATTTAAAAGACTTAGTGACATAAATGGCTTTAGAAATTATCCAAACAGAACAAGCAATTTTTATTTTGCTTATGCTAAGGAACAGTGCCATGCCATGGCTAGATCCTATAGAGCATCTTGTTCAGATGTCCCATTCCTATACTTTTTGTTGAGAAAAGGAAGATGAAGTTCAGTGCTGGGTCAAGAAAAATAACAGTGGTAATGCAGAGGAAAAGGCCTCTCTTCTTCTAAATTCTGGTATATCTAGAGAGAGTTTGCACCTTAGGACACCATAATGTACAAATTCAAACCAGAGCCCCTGATATTTGCCCTCCAATTTTTTGTGCAAACACTTCATAGCTAGCAGTGTATTGAATTTCAGGTTGGTTAACTTTCAATAATTATGCATTGTCTAAAGACACTCATCTGTTGCTCAGTTTAAATACCAATCTAAAATTACAATAAAATATGTTCTAGGAAATGGTTTTCTCTTCTTATTTCTCTTTTGCTTTGCAAATAATTATTAAAAGTAGTTGACAGAGAAAGATGATCACATAAATGTGTCCATAGTTTTATGTCACTTTTTATTAATTAGGAGTAAAAGAACATAACAATTTTGAGCACCTACCTGACTCTCATAATGTTTTCCCTTCATAAGTAATTTTGCAATGTGCCCATTATTTCAAGAGAAGCAATTAATTATCTCTTTTTTAAACTTGAAGTGATCCTTGTTCAGAGAGTATGATAATCTTACTTGTGACAATTTTCCATAGGGTATACAGGAGAAAGTGCAGTAGGTTCCAGCAAAAACTACCCAAAACAATTGCAAAAGCCTAGCACTCACAGCTTTCTTGGTGAAAATTGACTTTTTCTATGCAATTTGGGAACTCACTGTATTATTGATGCCTAGATTAGAGAGAGTGCTGCATATGCTGCTCCCTTTTCTCTTACCCCTCATCACACAGCTGTGTTTTAAAGTGGTGCTCAGGGAAAAGCAGCATTGCAGGCACTGCCAAAGGAGTCTTGCTTAAGGGCAGTGATACACAAGGTTCCTGTGCCGGGATAGCTCCTGGAGAGTAAAGGCTTACAGTACAGAGGGGTCAGAAGGGATAGACACATTCAAGTAGTTAGGGTAAAGGCCAGAAGTGGAAAGTAGCTTTCTGCCTCTTCTGTATCTTAAAACTCCTTGCAACATGATGATGTGAGACAGGCAGTGCAGGGACTGCAGGAATGCTCAGAATTAAATGGACAGTAGCAGTTATGCAAGAAGTACAGAGGAAGAAAAGTTAAAACTCCAAAGCAGACACTTGAACAAAGTTTCTTCAAGCAGTGTTTTGAGGCATGTTGAGTGCCACAAGGGGGGGAAATTAATTAACAAACTGATATCCTCAAAACCAGATTCTCCCATGGCTGCTTCTTGTCAGAGCAGCTGGCGCCTATGTGCCAAAGGGAATGTTTTCTCAGCAGGAGCTGCTTAAATGTAAAGAAATCAAGCTTTTCCTCCAGTTTTAACCTCGTTAGTCAGTTATCAAGAGTCTGGAATATTTGGATACTTAATCAATGAAGGGAGATGGATAATTTTCCACTGTTCAGGAAAGATAGTAACCAGTACCTCTAGATTAGATCCCTTATAGGGATGTGAGAAGGATTCTTGCCCTCCTAGCATTTACTGATTTACAGGAAAGTGAGGACCATGTACCCTACTGCCAAAAGCTCACCCCTGCTTGCCCAAGTCTGCCAGGTCTCAGACCTACTGAACAGGATGCAGTCCTTTGAATCTTGCACCATACTTCTTTGCTGCCATGCCAGGCTTTAGTATGTTCAAGGTATCATGACACAGCCCCTTCCCAGTCCCAGTGCACACAAACACTATCCACCTTGCCAGCCAACATACTTTCCTCAGATATGCAGGAGCTGGGTCATGGGGAAAGATGGGTTGTACCAGTGCACTGAGCTGGAAACAGATGCAGCACTCAACTTCTCAGCTGAGAGTGAGCTGTGAGGACACCTGAACAAAGACTGTCACTTCATAGCAAACAGCATTTGACAGCTGCCTTTTCTCTGACATAATCTTTTCTCAGTATATTGAAAATAATCCATACTTCCAGTGAACAGGGATCATTGCAGTTCCTTCTGGCACAGAACTTCTCATATTTTCCCATTTCCTATTGCCTGTTTGTCTGGCAGCTTTTAGCAAGTTGAGAAATCATTCCCATGTAATTCACATTTGTGGAAAGGCCACACTGTGGGATTACCATGTTGTGAACTACAAATTACAAAAGTAGATACTGTGCTGGGAGAATGGGCTTCAATCTGAGGTGTATGGCTTTGTTGGCCCCAAGTTGTCCCTCTCCCTGAGAGCTCCCCTGACAGGGGAAACCCTCTGGATCAGTTCTGTATCAGGAAAAGGAGATGCACAGGGCTTTTTTGGTCTTCAGCTTCTTGTTTTATTGTTATCTTATCAAAACTTCAGCATGCTGTCTGCACCAGACCTTGCATGCAGGAAAGCAGCACAAAAATGGCTAACAACCTCAAGTTACAAGGCCTTTTAAGCCTAATCAAAGACTAAGTTGCCCAATTAAGAAGTGACACCTAGATTATTTTCCCTTCTAACCCAATAACTGATCCCTAAAGACTCGCAATGTGGATTTTTCTACCCAATTACGAGACACCACCAAACCCATGAAGAAGAAGGAAGAAGGAAGAAAAAGGAACATGAGAAAACAGCCTATACCCTCCATCTTGTTCCCATCTACAACATACTAAAAATCCTAAAATTTCTCACCCAAGTGGCATACAATACTACTCTCTATAATCTATTTCACACTTTTGTAGTCTTAACTTTATCTTGAGGCTTTGGAGGCTTTCTCCATGAGTGAGGGTCAAAGTCAGTGCTTCCCTGGGAGTCAGAACCCCTCGGAGCAGACAGAGAAATATTCCCCTTGCCCTGGGTTTCCACAGAGATGGAGTCTGCCAGTGTCTGGGTTGAAAGGTGTGTGCACACTCCTCATGCCTACTGCTATTCCTACACAAGCTCTTCATGCAAATAGGCTACACCAATATAGTTTCATCTTTGGCAGAAAAATGTCCCAAGCAGTGTTGGTATGGATGAGAAATATGGATTTGTGGGCTATTTTATAAGTAGATCAGAAATGCTCCCAAAAGGGGAATGTAAGAAGAAATTCTTTACTGTGAGGTGGTGAGGTACTGGAAGAGGTTGCACAGAAAATCTGGGTATGTCCCAGACTGTAAGTGTTCAATAACAGCTGTATGGGACTCTGAGCAATCTAGTCCTGTGGAAGCCATCTCTCTGTGACAAGTGGGTTGGAACTAGTTGACCTTTAAGCCCCTTCCAGCCCAAACCATTCCATGATTCTGTGATAATTCTGTCAAAGTGGCTGGCTCAGTTGGTGAGTGATGGTGACATTGAGGGGCTCTCTGAAGCTCAGGTACTATGAGTTTTTCCTCAGATACTGGCAATGGGGCAAGGTCAGAGGGCCCAGTAGAATTTGACAATAACAATCTTGCCAAGGATGCTGTTGCAAGATAGTATAGAAATGGCCACTGTGAACTTGGCCTTGTGCTTTTTCACCACATCTCATGGACAAGACAACTGAAGAACAACAAAAAAGTTCAAGCTGTTACGGAGGCTACCCAAGCTGAGTGTATTTTAACGATCTGAAATCCACAAGCCAACTGCAGGCTATTCTGCTACTTGCCCTAAATACAGCTTCTTCTGTTAGTTGATAATTGCTCCTCTAAAACAGTTTAAATTTGACCCAGCTGTCCTGGACTGTTGATACAGCTCCTGTCAGAAGTAATTGTCTGTTTTGAAGGCCCAGTCTTTTCCTGGAACAAAAGGAAGAAAGAGAAACTGATATTTCTACTTTTGGGGAGATTAAACCCATAAGAGATATTGAAAAGGAGGAATAATTTTTCTGTTCTAGGAAAGAAGTACCTATAAGAACCATGTACTGGATAAATAAGTGGGTTGATTTTCTCAAATTCTCAAATTGTCTCAAATTATTTTTTTCTCAAATTTTTGATAGTAGTATCAATAATGTTTTTAAAGACATTTAGTTTTAAAGCAAATGATGGAAAAGAATGGAAAGAAAGTGAACAGAATAAATAAAAAAATACTATAAAGAAAAAGATCATATCTTGTGGCAAGCTTGAAGTAATATCAAGAAAGGTAATTTTACCATTGTGTTGCCCTGTTCCTAATGTTTCTGTTTCCAATTTCTGTAGTGCCTGGCTTCACTTTTAATACCCTGCATAATGTCTTCCTTTGCCTCTCTCTCTTCTTGTTGGACCAGTCTTTGACTAACACAATTTGTGACGCTAACACCTTCCACCATTTCCTAATTTTTTTCCGGCAAATGTGAGTACCTTTCTTGCACCTGGGTATATCTACCCCTCTATCTCACCAGATCTCCCACTGCCACAACACGCCACTATGTGCTGGTATGCCAATGTCACAGTGGGTTATGGTGAAAACTTTTGTGTCATTGCTTATCTTCTTCACTTTGAAGAAGACTATTTTTCTCTTTTGTATAAAAATCCCAGAAGTTCATGTCCATAGGAATAAACTGTTGGAAGAGACTATTAACATAGAAGATACGAGTAGCACAGAAGAGAAAAGTACATTGATTCCTCCAAGACATATAAGAGGAAAAATTGCAGGTGCAAGAAAGGACTAGCCTAAAGAACTGAAGGGAACAATAATACCATAGCCTGAAAATGAGGAGTGCAGACATCAAGCTTTCTGATTCACTACTGAGTAATTAAACATAACTATGGATCGTCTTTAAGGATTTTATCTCTTTATGGCATTTAAAGTGATGTAGCACATATAAATTACTAAGATTTGGTTAATGTTTACTATATTGTCTTGAGGCTTGTGTTATCTTGGAAAAGTTGATTCTTTAACCTGTAATTCAGTTTCAATTCTTAACAGTGTTTATTTGAGCTAAAGAGGTGATACCAAATTAGTCCTGTGTTTTAATAATGAGAACTGTGAAAATAGCCTGAGTGGATCTTGACTGGATAAGGCCTTCTTGTCTACCCAAGGCCCAAAGAACCTGTGAGAGCTGGTCTGAATTGGTTCTAACTTGAAAGTCGGCTAATTGTCCTGTCTGCATCTCTCAGAAGCGAAATCACTCTGCGATCCCAAAAGAAATCTGGACCAGAAGCTCATGAAATAGTTTGGAGCACCCCAAATTTTGCCACTGATACTTTGGGTTTCACACATAGTAATTCTGGGGTTCTGCTGAATTTTATAGCAATATTTTTAAAGTAACACCAGGCATATAGACAGTAATGAAAACATGTCTGTTCCTTCTGATTTGATGTTTTTATTAAAAAAATGGTTTGCATATGTTTAACCATGAAGAAACCAATGAGTTTACTTGATCATGCTGTGAGTCACTTCAGTAAGATAAAAACTTCTCTAGCAAGTAAATCTTCTTGGGAAGCAACAGAGATACATTTGAAATTTATATGTACATAAGTTTAATATGTTCCTAACATCTGAATCTATCTATGCAAACATATATTTACAGAGAGAGTAAAAAAGCAGGTATATATAGAGAAAATAAATCTAAAATCCAACATGTGCCAATACTTACTCCACAGTAGGCTTCCAGTATGTGCCTTTTAAATAATTCTATCAAGTACTTGCTAACATCTGGTAATTGGGAATACATCCTAATGGAAGACTCTCAAATGAAAGAGTCTATTGAATATTACAGCCTGGGTAGTACTTATAATTGAGGTTGGAAATTTCCAAGAAGACTATAAGTGATTTCCAAACACAATAAATAGGCCAAATTATTTATATGCCTTTTAAAAATTCCATCCCTGTCCCCTTCTGATTTATAGATTCTAAACATACTGATTTTAGGTTTATCAGTTTAACAGAAGACATTGTAGTTACAAGATGGATAAAATCACGTGTAAGCTTTCTAGACAATTTTTAACTGATGTAGCTCTCTTAATCTGTCTGTTTTCTGCTGAGGAGATAGTGTAATTAGTTTGTCCCTCTCAACTGCTTTCACAATATCCCACAGGGTATACGGGCTAATTTCTTCCCTATTGCTATAGAAAAAATATTATCTTACAATATCTCCAGCTGAGATATTATGCCACAAATCCTTTACAGAAGCTGAATTTCACAAGCATTCCCAGAGAGCTGCAGATAAAGAGAGCCATATTTGCAGGCGTTAGCAAGAAGGAAATGGAACAGCACATACACGCTACAGTAGGAAATCATGTAAAATTAGTCACCACTACATGTCCCTCTGGAAAAGGCTGATTGAATGCAGGTTCCCAGAAACTGAGTGCAGAAAAATAATTAACAGGTATAATAGAATGTGCTCTTCATTCACAAACTACACAATTCAACCTCTGCAGAGATTGAATTATTAAAGAGAAACTTATGCTTTAATTTGTCAGTTTAAAAGGAGGATAGATAGGAGAGAAAAAAATTCTATCTATTTAGAGATTTAAAAACACTGCAGAAGAAATGAAAATGTTAAAAGCTTCCTTTTATGAAATTTGTAGTAACTTCGTGGAAGAGTTTCTTTGGAAAAACCCATGGAATCACAGAATTTTTATCTTCATAGAAATACTATTTCAGATAAGATTCAGAGTTTGGCCAGGCAGCCTGAAATAGACACTTTCGAGAACAGAAAATGATATGCTGGAAGGCTGGATTTGGTATGGGTTTCAATGAAGAGGTGTCTGAAAAAAAGGATTGTCTAAAATCTGAGAAAAGTTTTCATGATTATACAAATCTTTAAACTAAGGTAATACTGCAAATAATTATCTAATTCAAATGTGGAACATAAAATTCACTCTAGTGGTCTTTCTGACCCCTTTTATTTATGCCTTCCACATGTCCCTGGAGAAAATTTTTTTCTTTGTGACTTTTCTCTGAAGGAAATACACTGCAGGAAAAAAAGGTATTTTTTGCATGCAGAATCCCTCTGAGCATGTTCACACAAATATCTTCAAAGCCCTTTGTGGTCCAGTGCCCATCCACATGGAGATGAAAACAATCTTGTATGACTATGGTGATGGATAGCTCAATGTGAAGAACAAAGCAGCTACGAAGCAGCAATGGCAAGCAGGAATTGGAAGGAAGTGTTTGCAAGTGCCTCATTGTTTGAAACAGTTTTTCAATGAACCTTCATTCAATTACTCCAAATAACAAACAGATTTTTAAATTCAGGCTGTAGGGGTAGTGTCATGTGTATACAGTTAGTAATGCTGCAAATAGTTTTTTTTTCTCCCCATTGATGGAGTTACTCTGCACCAGACTGAAGGCATGTGCACTGCAAAGTCCCACAGCTGACTGTCTGAGAGAAACAACAGCATGCACCCTTCTCAAATCACCAAAATAAAGGGCCTAAAATCAATTTGGGTGAGCAGGGCACACATATGAGCACCATGGATCTATGACAGTGTGCTTACAGGTAGCCCTCAGCAGCAGCCATTGCATCTGCAGGAGCTGCTCACAGGTCCCAGGGGCTGAAACTGTGCTGCTTCACACAGTCTCTGTGAAGGAATGTTGTTTGTGGCACAATGCCTGGGCCTTCAGACTCTGCCACCAGTGTCCTGGCAGATAGCAGTGCAGGGAAGCTCCCTCAGAGCTGGTGGCAAGACTTGTGTTTTAGTTATGGACATTTCTTCTTGTCCTGTCACTGGGCACCACTGGAAAGAATCTGGCATCACCCTCTTGGAACTCATCTTTGAGCTTGTCACGGTTTGACACTGGCACAATGCCAGCGCGTCCATGAAAATGCAATCTTTTAATTGAATGCTGTGAAACGTGATTGAGAACTTTATTATGCTACTACTACTATACTACTATAAAAGGGAAAAAAAAAAAAACACTCACAAAATCCAAAATGAAAACCTTTCAAAACATTCCTCCTCCCACACCATCCAACTCCAACAAACCACAGTGAGACATGACTTGGACCCTTAATCAAGTATTCACCCTTCAATATAATCAGTACCGAGTCCATCATCAAGGGAGAGAGGAGTCTCCCTTGCCCCATAGACCCCCAGGAAACACAGCTGACACTCCTTGTGTTTCCATGTCACACATGGCACCGCCCAGAGAGGATCTGCCAGTGTGACACTCTCCTCTCCATGTCACAGTGCTCTCACCACCATGCATGGACAGACTGCTCACAGGGCTCCTTTAAGGATGCTTTGCCAAGGACCAACAGGAACAACAGTCCAGTGTCTCAATTCTGGGACCATAGTCCCCCCCCCCATTTTCCCCTGGGGCTGAGGGTCCAAGAACAGAGATCTTCATCTTCCTGAAAACAGAGGAGCATCAGCGCACCCTCCTCAACTTTCTCTGTTCATTCCTGAACTGGTAGTTGCTGAAGCAGGTCTTTTTGCTCACCATGCATCCCCCTAAAATGCAGTCTCTGTTGCAGGAGAACTTGGTTCAGTCTATGGCTGACAAGAAAAGTCCAGCCAAAAGCCACTCCATCATCTCCCCCAACCTTCTTTCCCCAACATCTCGGGTCCCAAGCTGTCTCTCTTTCCTTCAAATTGAGGAGGAGTAATATTTCCCAAAGCCTTCATTTCCCAGGAAAGGATTAAAAGTCCCGGACTCCCCGGATGGCTGAAATCCTGGTCCAGGACTTCGTCTCCCATCTCCTACTCTGGTCATCCTCCCCTCCCTTCTCCTTCTCCTCTGCCGGCAGACTTCCAGGTGTCTTCAGGCTCTCTATCTCTTTCCTTCTAGCTTGGTTGGGGGGGAACAAAAACATCTCAGATGTCGTCCACCCTTCTGTCCATAGGAGCTGGCCCAGCTCGGTTCCAGTCCCTTCACCCCATGGCCTAATTTCCCAGGCCACGTGGCTCCCCCTCCCCCACTCAGCTCATTGCTGGGGGGGAGGTCTTCACTCACCTATGCCCAGAACCAAAGAGAGCGAGTTCTCCTGGGAATTCTGCTTTTAACCCCTCTGTGTTCTCAGAGGCGTGTCCACCCTCAATTGGTCACTCCAAGTGCCAATATCCAAACCTGACCCCTGACTGGATTGACCTCGTCCTTCCGAGAAGATTCTTTTTCCTGTGTCAAACCACTGAGATATTTATATGCATTAATGAGATCCCCTCTGAGTCTTCTCCAGACCAAAAGGATTAGCTCCTGCAGTCTCTCCTCATAAGAGATGCTCCAGACCCCACATTTTCTTTGTGGTCTCTATTGGACCCTCTCCAGTAGCTCCTTGTCTTTCTTGTGCTGAGGAGCCCAGAACTGGACACAGTATGCCAGAGGTGGCCTCACCAGGGCTGAGTAGAGGGTCAGGATCATCTTCTTCAACCTGCTGGTCACTTTTCCTGATGCTCCTCGAGACACCATTGGCCCTCCACCATTGGCCATACAGGCACTGCTGGCTCATGGACAACTTGTCATCCACCAGGAGCCCTTCTCCACAGAGCTGCTCTCCAGTAGGTCAATCCCCGGTCTGTGCTGACACTTGGGGTTATTCCTCTCCAGGTGCAGGACCCTGCACTTGCCCTTGTTGGACCTCATCATGTTTCTTTGCACCTCCCTCTCCAGCCTCTGCTGAATATCAGCACATCCTTCAGGTGCCTGTATTGTTTTGGTTTTGGTATATTTTTTGGTATATTGTTGTTGTTTTGAATGTTTTGCTTAGTATTTGGTTGCTGGTTTGTGTTTTTTTTTTTTTTCATTCTGTATGGACAGAATGATGTGTGTTTTTTCCTTAAATATACTCAGAAACAAACACTCAGTTTTAGCTAAAATAATTTTAAAAGAAAACAAAATGAAAACACAGCTTAAGACATATACCAGGAATGGAAAATTCAGCATAAAATCATAATATTTATGAAGTTTCAAGCAGCAGAAAACAGTGTCATAGGAAGTGGAAAGTGTTGAGCAGCTCCTGTAATAGATGCCAGTGCTCGTGTATTCAGTATTTAAATCAGGACATGCAGGATTGAAGGCAAGAGACCCAAAGTGCACTTCAAAGATGATATAGAGGTCTCAAGAAAGAAACACCAAGAAAATGTCAAAAAGGGTCTGTTCTTACTTGCAGCTAGATGACTCAGTTGAATCAGTTTATATTTTTCTCCCCAGTAATCAAACATTGAGTGGGATTTGGAAGATGGAGCAAAATAAGGAGGCTGATGGTGTAGCTGGAGTTGATGCTGGCATAATTGCTGGAGTAGCCTCGCTCTGACCCGGGTTCCTGCAGACCAGAGACCACTGAGCTTCATATTTCTCATCTGTACAAACAAGCAGCAATGTCCTGCTTCCCTCTGTTCCTGGGCTAACCCCAGGACAAAGAGCCCAAACCAAATTCTATAGTTAGTGCAGGGTGCAACAAAGTGAGGGTGAGATCAGCATCATGAGACACCTGAAAGGGAGACTTTGCCTTGTGCTTCCCATTCCTTCTGGGCTTCCCAGGGCTGACAGTTTCTCAGAGCTCTGGGGACTGTTTCTGCAGCTGTAAACGTTGTCTTAGGCACAAAGTATTAGCAAGAGATTGAAAATATTTTGAGTGTTGATTCTCAAAATAAGCTTTGAATCTTATCCCTTTGAAAAGAAGCTTTACATGTTGAGTGAGAAATATTTTTAATCTTCAGTATTTTATCTTGTCAAATTACTAAAGGGGATCCAAGCTCATTTTTTCTTTTATTTTTACTGTTAAAAAATTTTGTCTATCTGTAAGGACTGTTTTGGTCTGATGTTTTGAAGAATTTCGAAAGTAGATACCATGTAAAAAATTAAAATACTGACAAAAACTTTATTTTTCAGAGGCCATCTATGCTCATTTTACATTACCCATCTCTTAACAAATTGACAACATAGAATGAAATTTTCATCTCCCTTTTCTTAAAGAATAAAAGATTCAGCCTTTTCTATTTTTTTCCATTTTCACCTTGGATGAAGTAACTTCAAAAGCATCCAATAGTTCTGTTCTTAAAATTGAAAAAAAATTTATTAACAAGAAAATGCATAAATATGTGAGGCAAGAGAAATTCCAATCAGTTCCTGTTTTCGAACTGTCAAAATTAATAATTCTATAAAAAAGAAGAAAATAAAATTTTTGCATATTTTTCAGTTCTGAAAACATTACAGGATAGTTTTACCGCAGTTGGAAATCTCTAGTCCAAGTATTTTTTTTATCCCCAGGTAAAATGTTGGAGCATTCTAAAATGAAATCCTCAGTGAAAGTCCAGTTGTAGATATTTTTACAGTAAGACTATGAAAGTAATCAACATATAAGATAACATACTAATCAACCTAACTTTTTAACAATTGGTAATCACAAAATAACTGTTTTTAATATATACTTTGCTTTTAAAATAATTCTTTGTATATTCAGGTATTAAAGGTTATCTGAAATAAAGAAGTTGGTGGAAAGCTTAACCAAGGAGACAAAGATATATTACCACAATATCTCTATTCTTATTTGATTCTATAAAAGACTAGTACAATATTTATTCAAAGAAAATCTTTGATACTATTATAATTTTATTAATGCCCTCAGTTTTTGATTTCTGTGAGGAGAAAATGTGTGGTTAAACCTATTTTATTAAATCTGTTTAATTTTCTCTTTTTTCTATTGTGCTCGATTTAATCCTATATTATTAAATATGTATTATTCCCCTTTTCCTTTCCTTCTATAAACATATTTTCTACCCTATTTTTTTTCCTCTCTGAAGTCAGTGCTGGCCTATTGCAAAGTAGAAATTAATTATTTTCATGTGAGCAACCATGACTTCATTTATTTATACTTTTCACTGGAGTTATATAGTTGTCAATTCCAGATAGTTTCTTTACCTAGCTTGAAATCTCTCTTTGCTAAGAAGACTTGAAATTCACGGTGGGTTTTTGTGTTCACCTGGGACAGTCATGGCACTCTCAGGGTGTGTCAAAAAGCACTTCCCAGAAAGTCTTCTGCTCTGAATTCTGCTTTGACTTTTCTGGGGAAAAATTGAAACATTCAATATGGCAAACTAATTGACACTCTATTTCTTCTATTCACATTCCTGAAACCCCATAACATGAAATTATATAACTGGAAGATGTGCTGAACTATTGCACTGGCCCCTAGGACTGCTATTCCGTGTATTCTGAGTTAAATCATGCTTTAAATCATGGATCATGAGTTAAAATCTCAGGGATGCTCCTGAGAGAGTCTCTCCCCAGGTACAAATGTGTCTGCTGGTCGAGAAAGCAAACTCCAGCTCAATGCCTTTTTATTGGAAAGTCAGCTTGAGATGTAATTGGTCAGGTGGACAACTTTTATGCAGATGTTAAATGCAGGATGATGAAACTTTAGAATCCTTTTAAACCTCATTTGGTAGAAAATACTAATTAACACATCAAAGGCTCACAGGAAGCAGTATCACAAAACTGTGGAGATGAAAAAAGATAGCTACTGGTGAATTTTGAATATCACATCAACAAAGCAGGACTTTTCTCTGTTCTGTCTCTGTTCCCCAGTGCTTTATCATGGTTGTGCTTTTTTCAGCTAAGACACTGTTTCTTAGTCTAATTAATATGCTTTAGTAATCTAATTTTCAAAAAATCTAGTTTTAAAAAATAATCTACTGGATTTTATTTTGCAGCTTGCTGTAGTATCTTGAGCAATTGTTACACTAGTTTTGCATTTGTCAGCTACTACAAATTTCTTTAAGCAAGTCTGCCTATTTTGTGCCTTAATTTTCCCTCATAAATCACCTTTATTTACGGGAGGGTGAACCTTCATATTATAATTTTTCTGGTAGACATAACTTATGCATTAGCAAAAATTAGAAGAATATAATTGAGAAAAAAATACCATAGAGAAAAAAACCATACAATAGAAAATGACTTCTAAAGTGACAAAATTTTTGCAGTGTCTGTGTGTTACTTTTTGAAAATCAGGGTCTACATTTAAAAGACAAGATAACAGTTACTGGTTGCTTTTGAAAATGTATCTATTATTTTATAATCAGTAGACGTCTAAGTGATATAGAAGTGTTGTTGCTAAAGGCGCTAAGAGTTTTTAGTTGGGGACATGGTAAGAAAAAAGAGCTAGCATTGCAAATATCTATTTTATATTATTATTTTGTCAGATTCATCCACTTTAGCTCTTTCATTTAATCTTTCCCATCTCTGCATCATTTTTCTTGATGAGAAAGAGCAATTTGCTATCTTAATTCATTCCTGTAGCCACATTCACCGCACTAATTTTGAGCTCTGTTACAAAAAATCTCCAAAGACAGAAGAGCAAGACAAAAAGAAAATTTTGTTGATTGATTGAATTACAAAAAAGTGTGACCTTGAGAGCATGAACTTTGCTTGAGCTATAATGGGTGCAGTAGTGCATAAAATTTTAAAATTTTCTCTGTGGATGAATGTCAACAGTGGTTTGTTCTTTTCAAAAATGATCAAGTACAATGCTGAATATACAGAAAATCATTAAAAAGTACAATTTTTTCCCCTCAGAATATCCATCAGGCACATCCACAGTGATGACAGTTTTCCACTCACCTGTATTCGTATAGTATTGTGATACTTAGAGAACACCTTTCTGACTGAGTTCACTCAGTTGCATCTAAGTTGCAAGGAGTTAGGTCACCCAGGCTTTCTTTGGGAAGCCATTTTTTGAGGTTTTCCAGCTGACTTATCCTTCAAAAACAGTGCCACAAAATAGAACAGACTGAGGAAAAAAAATATCACCTAGGAGAATTTAATTTTGAAGAGCCAACTTGTAAAAAAAACATGCCAAACTATCAGTTTTGATTAATCTTCTGATCAAAGTTTTAGGTCTTGGCTCTTTTCCATTGAGCCGCTCCCCTCCACTCTTGGACAGTCAGGTGCTGCCTACAGATATGGGACCCCAGTGGCCACGGAGATGTAAGGCAGCCTGTTTGTTCTGCCTTCTTGAATTTGAGGTGCACCACGTTGCTAAGACCATCCTGTGGGAACAAGGTGCTGTGAGCCAGGGCAGCAGAGGAAGAAAGGATGAAGGGGGAAAGGGAATTGTGAATTTTCAGGTGTTTTCCCAGAGGGGTGTTGTGGGAGGGGGTCCTGGGGTTAGTCCACCTGGGATGCCCTGGGAGACCACTTCTGTATAATTTTTCCGCCTCCCTCGATGCCAATCATTTATCCCTGTTCATGTCCATCCTCATTTGAGCTATCCCTTTGCTCTGGAATGTTCCTTGCTTTTTATGCCTTCATTGGTTCCCCAATGTAAGCTACCCCTCCCCCCTGTCCCCATCGGTCCTCACCCTGTCGGTCACCCCTACTCCTCCCCTGTATCGGTCCATTATTGGCTGGTTTGTACCCCGACCCTCCGATCCCGTTTCTGTCATATTCCTTACCCCGCCCTCGGGACGGGGCGCTCAGAGCCCGCTCCCTTCCATAGAGGGTGTCTCCCTGCACCTCCGACTTCGCTCTTCCCTCAATAAAACCCTCTGGGAAACATAATAGCCTGAGCATCATCCCGTCTCGGTGGAAGCCTCGTTTTAGCTATCCGGCTCCGGCAGATCGTACCCTCTGTGGCATCTACGGCGGGACACAGGTCCTGGATGCCGCAGGGTGTGAGCTGAAAACTCTGGGTACTTCATCCATCTTGTGAGGGAATCGCAGTACTGCAACAGAGGCTGCCTCCAGTGAGATACTAAGTTGGCTTTGTCAAAGCTGGATTGAATTTATCCAGATAACCAACATATTTAGTTGGTCAAGTCAGCTCTACATCTCCCAGAGCTTGGAAATGATAGCCAGAAAGGCTTATATCCTGCTCTCTTGGGAACTCATCTTCTGTCTAAATTTGAGATTACTCTTTCCAGTAATAAAGAAAGAGATTGAGGCTTTATTTAACTAGACTCTTTTGGTTTTGTGGGGTTTTTTTTGTTTGGGTTTTTTTTTGTTTTGTTTTGTTTTTTTCAGTGAACAAAAGGCATATTGAGAGTTTCCCTTTGACTGCTTCTTTTGTGTGTGAATTCTTCACTCCCTCTCTGGACCAAAACACGTGATTTCCAGGCTAGGACACAGTGCCTGGGGGAGCTAAGGCAGAAGAGGCAGAGGCCACACAGTGAGACCAGACATCAGAGCACTAGGATGGCAGCAGGATGTGGGCTGGTACATTACTGGATAGATTTGAAATACCTGCTGTTATCCTTCTCACATCCCATGGTCTTTCAAAGACAAAATAACATATTTTGTCAAGGTTACTTACTTAATGCTTCTCACTGTACTCCCACCTTCCTGTAAATATATTCATGAGAGCAAGTTTCTACCCATTACAAAAGCAGGCTACAAAGTAATGCAAGATCATGTATATAAAAGCTTTACATAGAATCATACCAGAGTAAAATTCTAGGGCACATTTGGTTTTGCTACAATATTGATTCTATGTTCATTTTCCAGTAGGAGCAGAAACCTCCCTATATTTCATTAATTTTGGTCTGTGGCCTGGAAACATTTTATGAACATATATATGTAAATATATAATTTAAAATTAAGAGCAAATAATTATGTTATTAGTAGTGACAATAAAATTCCATTCAGTTAAAAATTAGAATTTGATTTGCTATAGCTTCAAGATTCAGAACACAAAATTTTAATTTATTTTCTTCAAAAAGAAAGAATAGCCAGTGGGAGAAAAGTAGGTATTTGGAGCCAAATTTATCTATCCCCTGCACATATGAATTTTGCAAAAGAGAAAGGCATAGCCAGATACTTTAAAAGATTGAGGACTATTCCATGAAGAGTTATCTAGAAATATATTCGTGGGGGTAAAGAATTTTGAAACAATTTAAAGTCTCTCCATTTCACAAGGAAAAAAAATCAATCAGCACTAAGTGCACTTTAAATGCATTTCAAAATTTGTTTAGCTAAAAAATACATCTGGCTCTAATTAGCACTGTTTTATAGGGAGGCTTGAAGTCATTTAATGGAAAGAGGCTGAATTTTTTATTTTCACTTAAATCAGAGGATGCAACTTACAGCTTCATATCCTAATGCTAAAACTGGAAACACTGTTATTAAACATTTCAGCTGGGTGTCTGGATGGCAAGTTACATCTTTCTGTGACAGAAACAGAAAATATGAAGGAAGATCTTGTTGATTAAAAATTTACTTATTCATTGCAGATAAACAACTCCCTGGAAAGCAATGAACTCTGCTTTCCTTGTGGTGCTTTAAATCCTTGATGACTTTACAAGATACATGCATATTGTCCCTTGCATGTGCTGTGTTTATTGTCAATGTTAAGGGAAAGTGGTGACATAAGATAGAATAATGGTAGAAAGACAAATTTTTAATTGCAAGAGCTATTTTGTAACTAACTAAATGTGAGCTAAAACTTAGTTTTCTTCAAACAGAAGTTCCTACAGGAAAACTTGGATCTTTTCAGTAGATAATATCTTTAATTTTTTCGCCTTAAACACAGCTGTGACAATTTTACTAAAAGAATATAATAACTGAAAAGATGAATACTGTTGTAGAACAAAACTATATTGCTGTAGTGAAAGTAACTTCAAATCTTCATTAACATATATTGAGAATCACAATGTTTTGGTGAAAAATATAGAATAAAATTGAAAATATGAACTATCTCCATTTTCCTCCTAGACTTACAAAACAAAGACTGATAAGATGGCAACCAAAGAAATGTGAAGGCACTGATTCTAATGAAAGATGTGTGATATGCACTGAAGTGAGTGGTAACACAAACTAGATTGAAGCAATTCTTGTTCTGCATCAAGCAGGAGGATGTGGAAGGTGAGGGAAATCTGAAGCCTCTGGCTGAGCAGAGTAAAGGTCTGTAAAATCCAACACAGCACCAAGATTCCCCTTGAATAACAGGTAAGGTGCCGCCAAACCTTGCTTCACCACCCCATAAAGCATTTCACCATCACTGCTCATTTACACCTAATGCACAGTTAATTTGATGTACCTTGAAACTGGATCAGCAATAAAGACACATCTTTGATAAGTGGCAACAGAGCATGTGTCTCTCTGCTTTGATGTCTCATGGTTGCCAGGATAGCTGTCTGCCCTGCTGTACAGAATCTGTGTCCAGATCCTTTAAAAAAAAATTTGTGGTGGGGTCAGAAGAGTCCTTCATGTTCCTGTCCAGCAATCCGGGGCTGTACAAAGCAAGGAGAGCCTGCAGCTTTTGAGATATGAGAAAATGTTTCAAGAAGAAAAGAATGGTGACATCCAAGCACTACAAAGGAGTGATGCTCGAAGTGTACACAAGTGAAAAGAAACTGTGATAAAAACTCAGCCAACTGCTTTGTAGAGCATTTCAAGACCCATAAGCAGGCTGAGGCTCCCTCAACTCCCAGAAGGATTAGAAAGTTAGAAAATGTTTCAGACATATGCAACCATATGTTACTTTGAAAAAGGCAAGCAGTATCCAGAAAATTCATCCCTGTGTTGCTTGTTCAACTCTGTAGGATTGCTGCTGTGATGAAAAAAAAATATCTCTGGCTTTTCTTGATCAGATCTACCTATGAAAAACATAGCACAGGTGCAGACATAGTATTTTTATCAGTGTTGCAATGACTTGCCAGAGAAAACTAGCATGAGGCAAACCCCAGTAGCTTTAAGCTAAAAACCTGTCATGTTTTCAACAAATCTAACTCTCAAGAACTGTCTTCCCTGAAAAAAAAAAAAAGAAAATAAATTTCATTAGACTTCAGGATTTTTATTACGATAGCTGTTTTTCAGCTCTTCAAGGAGTCCTGAAAGACAGATGAGACTGAAAGTGTGCTCTGGTTAGAAAAGCCCCTGAGAGCACACTGTCAGTCCAATTAGGCTGTGTGAGAAATTTTGAAGCTCGGGCAGTGGATGAAGTTAAGTGACAAAAAGCCTGAAGTGACTTGTCCCATACAAAGCTCTGTGAATGAAAGGAATGATGTTCACTCACCCAGACAGGGAGAAATAGATGTAAAAAATGAGATCTCAAGGGTAGCCCTTAATGACATTTTGTGCTGGGGAAGGTGAGTGCACAGGTAGGTAAGAAACACATGAAAATTGAAATTCAATGGGTAAATGAGTCTGAAATTAACTTCTATGATTATTTGGCTTCTTCTGTAATTGCAAAAAAGGGTCAATACTGAAGAAAAATGTAATGAATTTCCTGCTCTTGGATTTAAAAACTTAGATTATTAACCTGTTATCAGATTAAATAGTTCCATGCAAACATGTAGCTGACATATTGGAAATGTAGTGATGTAATACCCTGTGTAGTGACTTATCCACTCTGTATGCAGAATGTAAATAACAGTAGTTTGGATTTGGCATACTGCTATGAATTCTTGCTTTGATTTCTACTGTTATGAATACATAAAACAATAAAACTCTAGAGAGAGCTTGTGGTGGATGTCCCTCTTGGGAATACCTTATTAATAGTTTTTCTGCTTGATACATCCGAAAAAAATTTGTAGATTTTCTTTTTCATATGCAGATAAATATTTAATTGAGGTCACTTATTCCTAACTGATTGCATAATTGTCTTGCATCAGGTCTTTAAAGTACATATTTTCACTGGAAAACTGCACTTGTAAAATGAATTGTTCCTCTTCCAAAGGCAGAGGACATTCAAAAAGGTCACAGTGTCATTGCTGACAGGAGAGTTCATCAGTACCTTTCAGCCACTGACAAGAAGCAATATTCTGCTCTCAGGTACAGCTCGCTCAGAATGGATTTTTTTTGAGGGAGTTTTTCTTGTGTTCTTTGCTACTCAATGGAGTGGTTTCACCAGCTGCAGGCTGCTCTGCAGATGTGGGCACGCATTGCCCTGCTGAAGGATGCCTGTGGAGCGCTCAGTGCCCCAAACCACACAGCAGCAGGTGGGGTTGTTTGGCCCATGATGCTTGACCTGGAGACAGCTTGGCCTCTGGACCTTCCAGGATCCCCATACCCTGTGCCACTCTCTGCTGTCCTGATCAGGCTGCTTTAGGAAGCAACTGCTCAAATGCAGAAAGCTGAAAGTTAATCATCAGAGGGTGTTTGATAAAGTCATTTTCACTTCTCTAAGTCTCATGTGTCCCTCATCAGCATCTTGTTGAACTGAGGCAAAACAACATGAACAGAGTTAACTTGTCTGCTGGCATGCTGTGCTGTACACCTGGGGAGACAACTAAGCTAAGGCAAGTCCTCAAGTAATTCCCTCTGAAATACTGCTTGAAGAACTCCTTGCATCTTCTCTCACTCTTTCTTAGCCACAGGATTTAATTTTATGCTGTGGGACTTAATTTTTCTCACACAGTTTTTGAGATGGTGATACCGTCACTCAAATACTTTTTCTTGCTTTTCAGTGGATTTCAACATTTCAGTAGTCAGCTCATAATGTCTTTCATATTGGTCAAATCAGTTCTCCATATCTTCTACAGATAACTTTAATATTTTTCAAACTCTCCTTTGAAAGAAAAACATTTTAATCACTTCTCATGAATGAAGATACCTTCTGCATTACCTCCTTCCTTCCCTCTGCTGTGGATCAGTACTTTGCCAGAGCTATTCTTTCCAGATTGAGTTTCTGATTCCTTGTGTCTGGGCCACTTATCAGATACATCTTGATACTTCCCAACAATCTGTGGGAAAAACTGAGAAAAAAAATAATTTCCTAATAATTTTTGTTATAAACTAATTCTAAACCTGAAGATTATGACTTTTACAGGTTGTATGACTAAATTAATCAGAATTCTTGTCATAATAACACAAAATTCTATGATCTATTTTAGGATGGCACTCATCTATTAAGTATTTATTAATTTATTTTAGATTAAAAAAATTATCACATTTAAGTAAATATAGAAACCACCATGCCCTCTAACAGAGAAAATGTTTCCTTTTCCTTTTCCTTTTCCTTTTCCTTTTC